>JAWZYV010001640.1:0-522567 GCA_038373885.1 Cheiracanthium punctorium
CCAAAATTTCCTGTGAATAGAGGAGGGGATTTAGGAGAGGGTTTAGGGGGACTAATAGAAAACATAGGCGTAGAGTTATATGGGCCCGTGGGGTTCGAGCCCTCCCAATAAATTGTGAATAGGGGCTGAGCCCACCCAATAATTTACTACTAAATACAGAAAACTCATTTATACTAACATAAAAAAAGGATTTCACGCCATTTACAAACGTTTAAAAAAAACTTTACTTTTAAAAATTTTCTTCTTTTGATTTCAATCAAGATTTAGTATTCATTGTGACGCCACGTAACACACAATGTTACTATAAGCTGCCCTCGCCAGGCTTTGGTCAATTAAAATCAGATTATACAATGTAAAGTATGAAATGAAAAAAAAGTTCAGATATGTCTAAAATGCACTATGTCATCGAAAATGTTTTTTTTTCCTCCTTTGGATTTTTCACTTTGATTCTATTTTTAACTTATAACATGGTAGGAAGATACGAACATGGATATTTACCTTACGTAGGTATAGCATTCTATGGACCCATAGAGCTCGAGCGCCTCCAATAATTTACACTTATATATAGTAAGTCATAGCTGCCAACTACTACGGAATAAAATTAACCACTTTTTGTAAACAGTATAATTTTTAAAATTTTTTTTTCAAAACAGTAACCAACTCGCGCGCAGAACAAAAATTTTGCTATTATCTTAAGCCAAAAAATCATGTAGAAAAAGTGGTTAATTATATTCCGTAGTAGTTGGCAGGTATGAGTAAGTTATATGTACGTGAATCAGTGGCGTAGCCAGAAATTTTTCATGGGGGGTTATGACCCCCTAACCTCCCCTGGCTACGCCACTGATGTGAATATATGTGGTTGAGGGGCTCGGCCCCCCCAATAATTTTGAAAACTTTACGCTTCTGATAGAAAAGCAATGATTCAGAAGAGGGTTTTATGAGGGCCAATAGGAAAGCAGTAAATTAACCTTTTCGCATCAGCTCATTCCTGAAGGATTTTGACCCAGGAAACGGCAGAATCTGTGAGATATCATCCCCCTCCTTCTCAGCAGATGAGCATACTATGTCTTTGTTTGGTAGGTTGGAGGAGAGGAAGGTAGTACGGGAAACTCCCTTCCCTCGCCTTCCCCCCCACAGTATAACCGAGTATAACAAAAGAGATTCTCACCTCTCGAAATTCCTTATCTATCTTCCATGAAGGGTGAATGGGTTTCTCGTTCAAAGAGGGGAAAGAAATCTCGGGTAAGGCATTTGTACCAGCGCCGTTCTCCAGTCATATTTATTTTTTGGTACAACTGCTGTACCGCCGGCTTCAGAAGGTTAAGGTATTTGAGAACAGAGGGATTTCCAACATTCAGAAAGGGGGGGGGAGGCAAAAATCAACATAAACTATAATATTTTTTTTGCTGTGTGTTTGTGTTTTTACTGAAAGCTTCAAGATCCACAAAAACATAAATATAGTATTGCGAATTCAGAAAATACAGATTTCGATGGAATTTGTAATTTCTTTGGGCGGTGGCAAGATGGCGACTCTTTTGAAATGCTACCACAAAAAAGGAACGTTCTATCTGCGTACCGGTACCGGTACAAACGAAAATTTTCGCGGTACATTTCGGTATAAACGAATTATATAGCTCAAGTTTGCATTTCGCTTTCTGCTCGGGTTGCCCTTTCACCAGCCTGACCGCAAAGGGAGCAGCGTTATTACTCGATACCGGCAACTGTCCTGTTGCTCTTTCATCGCATAGGACATATTTTTTATATTTTAATTACTTTGGATTAATCGTCAAAATCACAATGTATTTTTCTCCCTTCCTTGGGTCTCTTTGCAAAACCACAAGAGTAAATTTTCTTTCTCACATCTCGCTCTTATCAGCTGCTCTTCTGCTAAATAAAATAAACTAACAGTTGACGCCGCTTATGCTCCTTCCTCGCTTATATTCTTCGTTCTCGCAGCTGAAATATTTTGCGGTTTTCGCCTACTGTTTTTAGGCATATGTTTGTGGCCTCTGGAAATTTCCCGAAGCAGTGCCTTTTACCTCTACTATTTCGAACTGCCTTAACGGCTTTTCATAACGGTCATTTTTGACTGTTGGGATGCTGAGCTGGTGTGGCGAGGCCGATCACTTTTGTGATGCGGGCCTTCGTCCACCGACATGCCAGGCCGTTTTAGCATAAACGCCGTAATTTTTATAAGACGCTTCCACAAGCTCAAATGTTGTGAATGTGAGTAAATGTGAATAATATATTTTTAACAGCGTAGTTAAACCGGAATTTTGTGAATTTGTAATATTTTTGGGGTAATAGTGTGTAACTGCTTTGTAACATCTATTGGAAAATAATAAAAGACATGCACCATCTTTATCGCGCTTTTCTGTGATTCCCTCAAGAGAATGGTGTTCTTCATAATGTGTTCTTTTCCAATGTTTCAAAGTTTTCTGTGCTCCCTCCCGGTAGGATATAAAATCAACAAGAGCCAAGAAGATGGCATGTTTTTCAACAACAACATCATGGGTCAATAATTTATTGGCCACCTCCTTCGTTTCTTTGTGCTACATTTCGCAGAAGTATATCTTAATACGTTCTACGAAGGTCTATGCATCTTTCATCCAATACAACGCAAGCTCTTGTGCTCTTCAAAATTGTTCAAGTAATAGATGACAACAATTTACATATACCAACCGTCTTTTTACAATCATCGTCAACTTCACAATACAGTAACTAAACATACCGGGACAAACGAAAAATTTTCCGGTACAAATGAAGTAAAAATGAATGACACAGCTCAAATTGGCAATTTGCGTTGTGCTAGGCTGCCGTGTCATCAGCCCGACCACAAAGGGCGCGTTATTTCTCGATATCGGTATAGGTACGAATGAAAATTTTCCCAATACATCCTCGTGCAAACGAATACCATTGCTCAAATTTGCATTAGTCGTTGTGGTCGGGATGTGCTTGTGAAAGATTTACTCAGAACATGTTAATGAAAATTTTAACGTGCTATTTTTCTTTTTTAAGATATAGGTATAGTGTATAGCATACATAAAGTAACAGAATTGATTATAAAAATTTTGATACTACTAATTACTGACAATACGCGCTCTAAATGTATATGTTACCCTGAAAGTCCGAAATCTGGAAAATGTCGACTCCGGGGAATGTCACCATTCATATCGTCACTAGGTGCATGTCCAAAATATTCGCTAAATAACCTTATTTCTCACTTACACCGGCGAATCTCGACATTAACCCATTTATGCCTAGTGTCCCTTTTTGGGACGGCATTTTCGCTATTAGTCAAAAACGTTATTTATTTTTCCTAGCCTTTATTCATGAGTATTGAGCCTCAACTCTACAAAATATTTTAACATGACCAAGTAGGATGTTGATATTTCGATTTTTTTGCATAATGATTTTAAAAGAAATCATCCCTTGTTCAAGAAGTGGACATCAGAAATATTTCTATTCTTTCCGTTATCAGTAAAAATCGAAGAAAGTCGCAAAAATATCCAGGCACAAATGGGTTAACCATTAGTGCATGGTGAATGTCGAATATGTAGGAGATTTGCATTTTCTTCTCCGTATTTCAGACGCGATAAAATGTCACAAGTGTGTCGTAACATTGTGTAGCCTGTGAAGAAGGAAGGATGCTCGATATTCCTTGTCTTAGTAATGATAGAAGTTGTATACGGATAAATGATTAATTTAAATTCAGATATTAGTGTTACATTTAGCCAATAAAGAGTTTGCCATTTATACCGTAATGGACATTTCTTCTATAACCATGGGAAATCATGGATTCATGGGGAATAACCTCCCCCAACAGAATAAAAATATTTTTGCAGTGTTTTTGCCTATCTGATTTCCTTGGCTTTGCTTTTGGACCTCCGCATAGAGCATATCGGTGCTTGTCGACATACTCCTTTGGTAATCCAAATATACTAGAATATAATCAAATATTCAGTCTTTCACCGACGTATTTGGCATTCACCCGTGAAAGTCGGCATTCTCCAATATCGGTTCTTCACAGTAACACATACATGGAATTTGCAAAGTTTTTAATGACAGGTAAAATATAGAAGTTAATAAACAATGTTTGCCTCTTTATTTCAAATAAAAAACATATTATGGCACCAATACAAAATTTACAATACCAGTTATACAAAATTTGCAATACCGGAATTACTTGTAAAATGTTTCTACAAATCAAGGGATGGGGGTGGAATCATATATATATATATGATCCCACCCCCATTGGGTGAATGTTGCATCTCAGTGGAGTACAGATGTTAAATAAGTATTAAAGTCTAATTTTGTATTTTCTGGTAGCCCTGACCATGTGTTAATTTCAGTAACTAAATTGTCAATGTAAATGATTGAATAACTGAATAAAAAATAATTAAGATATTAAATAACTGAAAGAAATAATTTTTTCTTTATGTAGAGGTCAGCTTGACGTCAAAATAGCCGGACCACAACCACATTGATTATTTAATAACTTTCTGAAATATGGAGCACAAATTCTGTAATTTGGTACTGAGCCAGCAATAATATAGCACTAATTTTGTATGTCTCAAAATTCGGAAGAAAATAATTTTTTCTTTATGTGGCCGGCCAGCTTGACGTCAAGATAGCCGGACCACATTATTTGTTTAATAACTTTCTTAAATACGGAGCACAAATTCTGTAATTTGGTATTCAGCCAGCACTAATGTAGCACTAATTCTGTATGTAACAAAATTCGGGAAAAAATATTTTTTTCTTTATGTGGCCGGCCAGCTTGACGTCAAGATAGCCGGACCACATTGATTATTTAATAACTTTCTTAAATACGGAGCACAAATTCTGTAATTTGGTATTCAGCCAGCACTAATATAGCACTAATTTTGTATGTATTAAAATTTCCGAAAAAATAAATTTTTCTTTATGTGGCCGGCCAGCTTGACGTCAAGATAGCCGGACCACATTAAATTGTTAATTACTCGCTTAAATAAGCACTAATTCTGGGGTTCGAGCACTAATGAGCACTAATATAGCACTAATTTTTTATCCTGTTATTTTTCATTTTGCAAAATGTGGTCCGGCCAGCTTGACACACGTTCTGGACCAGACTGTAAAAATATCTTATCCCATACTCTTTTCGCTCTCCGAGTGGTGACGTATGATTGTACCGGATTTTCCCCAGCCGAATTGGTTCACGGAAAAAAAATAAAGAACTCCCATCATGTTTCTCTTCGAAAAGTTAACGGGTGAAGAAGAGACTGAAAGTAGTGTAGTTGAATATGTCTTTGAACTTATGAATCATATGAAGAGATGCGAAGATCTTGCACAATTCAGCAGATATAAAACATAAAAGAAAAACAAAAATTATGGTATGATCGAAAAGCTACAGAACGCAATTTTGAACTTAGTACTTGTGGTAGCTCCTTCTAAGCCTAACAAACTGTTTGTTCAGTGGATAGGTCCTGGACAAATTATCCAACAATTATCTGAAGCAAATTATCTTGTTAAATTTTGAGACAAAGACAAAACTCATGCGTATCATATCAACATGCTGAAACCTGATTATCAAGGACCAGAGAACATAAATTTATTGTACACGAAAGAACTGAATGCAGATGAAGAAGATTTGCCGTGTATGCAGCTGAACTCCTATAAGCATGAAAAGTCTGAACCTTTCCAAAGCACAGAATCAGACTCCCGACTTTCTGAAAGTCAACGTGAAACTCTAGATACACCTAATATCGGAGTATTCTAACATTTTCTCAAATGAGCCAGGATGAACAGACCTTGGTAAACATGATATTGAACTGGAATCAGAAAAACCAATTTGCGTGAAGCCATACCAGTAATCTCCCAGACAAACTGAAATTTTTAAGAAAGAAGTAGAAAAGATGCTAACCCTCTGAAAAATTGAGGAAGGCAAATCCGACTTTACAACCTCGCTTATCTTAGTTCAAGTCCTCGGGAAAGATCCTTGACCCTGCATTGACTATAGGAAATTGAATAACATCACTACGACACTATATTTTCCTCTGCCAAATATAGATCAACTAGTGGAAAGAGTATTGAATGCAAAATATATAACTATACTGGATCTGACCAGAGAATACTGACAAATCTCATTATCGGTAAGAGCTCAGTGTTATGCTGCTTTCTGTAACAGCCTTGGTGTTTTCAAACCGTTACGATTACCGTTTGGACTAAAAATGCCCCATGTGATTTTAACCCTTTGATGACTGGACTTAAGAACTTCTGAAGAATTTCCCGTGCCATATCTTGATGATGTCGCTGTATTTCCTCTTCATGGGAAGAGCACTTATCGCATTTAAAAATTATATTTGAAAAGATGAGGACGGCTAAGCTGCATATAAAACCATCAAAATGTCAGTTTGCAAAAGAGACCGTGAAGTACTTAGGTCATATAGTTGCTCAAGGACAACGGTGTCCAGGGGAAGTTAAGGTTCAAGCCATAAGAGACTTCCCTAGTCTTTCTGCAAATACACAGATTCGATTATTTCTAGGACTTGCTGGATATTATCGAAGGTACATTCCTAAATTTTAAGTATTTGCCGCACCATTGACTGACCTACCAAAAAGAAAAAGTCGCATGTCAGCTATAAAATGAACGGAAACTTATAAAACTGCTTTTGAGGAACTTAAACGAAGGTTAACGGAAGGACCAGCTTTGCACAGTCCAGACTTTACAAAACCATTTCTTGTACAGTGCGAATCCTGAAATTGTGTGTTGTCACAAATAGAAAATGACGAAGAACATCCGATAATGTACTTCAGTAGGGAGTTTACTTCCGCTGAAAAAAAATATAGTACAATTGAAAAGAAATGTGCAGCAATAATCTATGCTTTACAAAATCAGAAGTGTTACCTAGATGGACAGCAAAAAATCATTATTCAAACGGATCATAATCTTTTTGTGAGGTGAGACAAAAACATTGGGACTAATCCAAGACTTTTAAGATGGCCTTAACTTTACAAACATTCAATTATGAAGTTACGCATAAAAAAAGGTAAACTTCATCTAAACGCTGATAGTTTAAGCCTCATCCCCTGAACTTAAGCTGTCAAAGTCAATTAAGATTTATAACATTATTATCAACTAAAAGTGTGTTGGAATTTTTATTTCTTTAATTGTTGTAAATAACTGTATAATCAGGCCATATATTGTGGTTATTAGTGTATATTACATAATTGTTTTTTAATAAGCAATTTAATTATTGTAAGGGCACTGAGCTTTAGATGGCACTGAAATAGTTTTTTTTGGACCCCAATTAATTGTATTGACATAGAGACCGTTCTCTTGCAAAAATTCAATAACTGTAAATATTCACCGTAACAAACTCAAGATTTTCAGTTGAAAACTCTTCCCTCCAGACTCGACAAAAGTTTCTTTCGTAGGGAGAGGAGGGGGGGGGGACTCGCCAAAAGTTTCTTCCGCAGGGAGTACAGTCTATATTCCTCCCGAGGGGAGAAATATAGATTGTAATGGCGTCACGACCTGACTCTTCTCCATGCGATCACGAATTACGTCGGAAACTGTGCTTAGTCTTTTAGTTCAAGAAGGGCGCAGAGACAGGGACGGTGTTGAAGAATGCAAGTTCGTGGTGAGGGCCAAAGTTCCAAATGATTCTTAACTACTTTAATCGAGAATGCATGTAATCCTATCTGTGTTTTATCTATTGTTGTGTTGGTGAAAGTATAATAAATCGTCCTGTTCGTCGATGAAATGTCCCCGTCATTCAAGCTACCGTACAATATGTATCCAGCTGTTTTCACATAAATTTTAGCCATGGTTTAAATACTATACAATTAAAATTAAAGTTTAATATTTGAGCCTCCCTTTTATTTCAGGATTTTATTACAAAGAAAACAATTAAATTACATAAATTTAGTGACATTACTATTACTGTTCAAAATTTCAATGTAGAAAATATATTGAATAAATAAATGTAAATTTTATCAAAAATATATTTTCCTTAAGTTTCAAAATTTTACAGCTTGATTTTAACAAATGATTTGAACTAACGTAACCTAAATATTTCATCGTAGTTGAATAATGCATAATATCTTACAAATAGAACAATTTATACAGTACATTTCAATGTAATATAAATCAGGGTGATTAAAATTAAAGTCCCACTTTCAAAAGGCTGTAAAAAGTAGAACCACGAGTTAAAATGACTTAAATTTTGAGCTGAATATACTTGAAAAAGGGTTAAACGGTATGGCATAGGAATAGAAATTTCCAAAATCAATCAGCAGATGGCGATGTAAGGGAAATATTATGCAAATTAAATGACACTCATACGCATAGCACATTGCATTTGTAATAAAACGCGGCTCACGCGCCATTTTCCCGATGTTGCACCTGAATAGCTTGTCGTGAGTCTTTCAGTGAAGATCGCAGTCCCACTCTTATAAGGTCAGACACTTAGCTCTTGCAACTTTAAAGAAATTTCGGTCATTAACTGGCATGAAACAAAGCTTATGGTCATATATATCCCAACTAAAGAAAATGACTAAGTAATTCCAAGATACAGGTTTTTTAAGTGAAATCTTATGCTTAACAACATGTAAGCAACTTTATTCCAGTCATTAAAGGATATGTAAAAAGGTTATGGTCCGATGCCTGCCGAGGGTATAAAGTTAATAGCTACACTGAAAAAACTGTTTTGTCCGGTTGAAATAGCGCCAACAAAATTTTTCTTGAATTGACAAAATTATTGAGTTATTTGAACAAACATTTGTCAACTTAACCGAACAATTTGGTTGGAATAATCAAATGCTTTTTTAATTTAACCAAACTATTTTTAAATGGTTTATTTGGTTAAAATCAACTGAATTGTTTGATTTAATTAACAAAATTTCTTTGTTAGTTGGTGTTGTACTGGCTAATTAACAAATATATTTTGTTGTTTTTATTGTTATCTTTTAAACCCACAAACAGTTGCTTGAAAGTTTCAGAGCTAAGACTAAATAATTTATATATTCATCAAAATTCATATTTTTTCAGTGTTTTTACATATTTATGCAGTTAAATAAAAGAAATTGTAAGTCCGTTTTTTTCTTCATGCAAAAACTTTGTAAGATAATCAAAAATTGCTTTTGCGTTAGTTATAAATAAAATAAATGTGTTCATTTTCTCAAACTATCTAGTTTATTTGATAATGATCAAGGAAGGTATAATTGAAAATGAGAAATGGAGTATTCGTGTGAGCTATTTTGAAGTACCAAACGATCTAACACGAAATCAGTAGTCTGCTTTATTTCAAACACACTCATTTATCTAGCAGAAAGAACTTATCCGCTTTTATAAACGTAATACAAAGCTAATAAATAATGAACATAATATAAACATTTTCATCGCCGGAATGTTTCATTTGGAATATGAATGTATTTTCTCTTAGAAGGAATAATAAAAAGAAAGAAAGAGATAAAGTGCTAAAACCATAAGGGATTTTCTTTCCGGCATGGCATGAAAATTTAACAGTTTGCGACATAAAAATATATGGATTTTAAAAATATGTGTACCGCTTTAAAATTCAAACCACAAAAATATTTTCTAAATACACAAAAAAAATTATAATTTGGCATTGTCCAGCTTAACCATGTATTCGGATTTTTTTTCAACGAGCCAATATACAGAAAGTAATATTTTTACGGACCAAGATTTTTTACATCCTTCGGTATTTTGCTGCCCGTTACATTGTGAAAATGTGATTCTGATTGTTTAAACAAAGTTAGTCTAACGGTCACTAAATGGTTTTAAGCTAAATCTGTAGAAACTTGTAAAAACACTAAAATAAAATTCTAAATTTATGGAAATAGATAAACTAATTAAGTTTACCTATCAAATTTTCAACAAATTGAAAAAAAACCCAAATTTATTTTTGCGTATGATATCCATTTTTGGGTGTATTGGCAGACTGCAGATCCTTCCTCGCCTCTTATCTTGCCTCTCCGTGAATGCGGACTTCTCTTTTGAGCAGGTCTGACGGTCTGGCTCAGTCTTTCAGAGTCCTGCACATGTCCTTTACGCATGACGCAAACTGACTGTCGAGCGATTTAAAATTTCAATCATTCTTAGTCTTTCACCGTTTAACAAAAATGTTGGGTTAAAATTCCAAGCGTTTTGTTAAACCAATTTGGTTGGATCAAACAAACTTTTGTTGAATCAACAACACAAATTTACCAAACTACTTAAACAAGTTTTGTTAAATTTAACAAAACATTCTTTAGCGTGTAAGCAAATTCGAAGAGACAGGTTTTTTGAAGTGAAATCGCATAATTAACAAAATGCAAGAAATTTAGCTTAACTTTAATTTAAGCACTTAGGAACTTTACAGAAATTCCCGTCATTAAAGGGTATGAAAAAGGCTACGGCTCGGTGCCAATTGCCTAAAGAAAATTACTAAGCAATTCGAAGAGACAAGGTTTTTGAAGGGAAATCATTTGTTTAACCAAATGTAATCACTTTAGAATAACTTAATGTATGCACTCTAGCTGCTTTAAAGAAATTCCGGTCATTAAAGGGTATGAAAAGAGGCCTTGGTCAGATATCTATCAAGGGTCTGAAGAAAATAATTAAAAAGACAGGTTTTTAAGTGATTCTGGCGGAGGAGGAAATCAATTCCTTCGCCTTCAATAAAATATGTGGCTACAGCATTACTAGAAGAGACAAACAGTGGTATGCAAACGTGAAGTGCACGGGGAAAAGCCCGATATTTGGACATGCCTGTCAGCACGGCGTATAAAATTTTACGTAATAGTTTACATTGCTATTCAAGCAATAGTCATCACAAAATAATACAAATTCAAGCAATAGTCATCAACTTAGACATTAAATGCTAAAAATATGAGTATGTAATTAGATAATTTTTAGGTAAACAATTTACGATAAAATAAAAAAGACACTTTAAGATATGTAACTAAAACAATCGCTCTCCCTCCCCCGTCAAAAAAAATCTACATTCAAATATAAATTAAAACGTATCTGAGACAAATTGAGAAAAAAAAATTAGTAATCGCAAAACATAGTGCAGCTTCATACAGTAACTCGCTAAAGATTTGAGATGATATGTTTTTCTCTCCTAACTTTGTAAGCAAAATTTCTTAGTACTTTCTCACTACTGTACACTATTAATTTGTAGTATTAGTCGTCCGTCATGGTGAGCAACTAATATTAATAGTTCGCACCTAGAATTAAAAAAATACCGTGAATTTGAAAACCTGAAAGCACAAATTTTGAGACGATTTAGTTTGTCTAAAATTTTACTGAAATTAATAGTCGACATAATTAAATAAAGCAGTAGTATAGTTAGTATAGTTGCATATCCTTTCTTTTTGAGGACTGTGGCGCATCGTTTGAGAATGAATAAAGCAGGCTTTATAAGGTAGACCTAGAGAATTTTCCCCCTTCCGATAAAAGATCTTGAAGGTGTACTGCCTAGGAAGAGTGCTTTGGTGTCCCGACTTTTCTTCAGATGCGTTTCTGATTAAATTCAAGTATTAAATTGGATCTACGAAAAATGTCTCAATCGGATAGCCGAAATTTTTAATTTTCTTGGCTATAAATCAATTTTTCGCCATTTTGGACGAGTGCTTTTAACCATTATTCTACTGAAACATCTATCCGCTATACTTCTCTTAAAATTAAGAATTCTCACGCATAATATTAGTTGCGCACCAAGTAGGAGGTTTAAAGCTACAAATTACTAATTTACATCATTAAGAAATTTTGCTTGCAGAAAAAATTAAGACAGAAGAACTTATCGTCAAAGGTCTTTTGCGAGCTACTGCATATCGCTCATTAAAAATAGATTGAAACCTAGGTAATGCTTAAAGCGTATTTTTGTGAGTTTGTAGAAACGTAAAAGCTAGTTCAAAAGGCGTCGTTTGAACACCTTTTAAACTGGTTGTGCTACTAAACCTTTAACGCGCAGTGTTCCCGCAATGGCAACACCAAACTCTGACGTTTTGACTGTTGCCAGTCACGAAGAATAGATTTGATTTCTATAAAAATAGTTGCGGGTGACATAGCTCCACGAGAATCCTTTACTCTTTAGCATTTCATTTCCCGTAAAAAAATTGTCACGACTATTTTTGGCATCTGTGGTACTTGAGTGGTACTCTAGATCTGTGGCACGCGATGAACTTTTCGATCGTCCGCCATCTTGCTGGTAGTTAAGTCGAGCGATGGCAACGGCTGCACTTTTTTCAGCATTGGGAAAGGGTTGCGCCTCAAAGAGTTAAGGGATAGATTGTTGTTGTTGTTGTTGTTGTTGTTGCTAATGCCCTCTGGCAACCGCGTTGCGGTGACAGATCCCCCTATATAGGCAGGCGATGGGCCGAAGGAGCGGCTTCCATTTCAATGAGCCCCAGTGGGAGGAAGTCCGTCTTAGCTCGGCGTCCCGTAATTTTGAACCAATTCCAGAGGAGGGACCAACCCCCTGAAATCGGCACCCCCAGAGGTATCGTTTAACAACTTGGAGGACTTTGGAGCCACGACGGATTTTACGTGCACCAGCTCCCATTAGCGTACACGGTTCCACAGCGGACGGGCCGAGAGGGGGAAGTCCCTCCCAAGCAGGGATAGCTTTGTTCATATCAATAGGTGTTCACATATTTATAGATTTGAGATATTTATAAGGTTAAATTGGGAAAAAGTAACGCTTAGGTTATTTACTTCAATCAATTTTAAGAATAATGCTGGTTTAGTTTATACATTGTGAAAGACGAGTAACTGATTAACATGATGCGATTTCAAGAACGGCCTCCATCTTATTTCTTCGGATCCATTCTACCTCATCATAGTTGATATGCAATTTGTTGAAATTATGGCAGAATATGTGACAGATTTATGGAAACGTGGTTGTAATGATCATACGCAACAGCCTAAACTATGTTTTAGAGATACGAATATATTGTAGTTTCCAACACCTTAAATCGTTTGATTATAATCATTTGTAAAAATCTGACCATAAAGTAAAATAGATATATCAATTTTGTCCTTAAATATTGTTCTTGAGATATTCTAGCTAGTTTCAGAAATACTCAGTGCTTTAACACAGCTGTTCCTGCAGGTCCATAAAGCGTGCTAGTAGTAATAAATATTATATATATAACATTGTCTTTTGACAGTAAAAATAAATTTTTGTAATGGCTTGATGTTCAGATTAAGTAGCAGGTAATCATACTTAAAGTAGAGCCGCTAAAGTTTATGTTGCAAAATGTGCATTTTACATAATTTAGAGAGTATATTTGTAACATTTTGTAAAGACATTTAGAAATATATTAGGTGCATTTAACTTACTTTAAAACTAGATAAAATAGATGTATGTAATATGTAGAAAATTAAATAGAAAACACCCCCCAAGCCAGTCATTGTCAAAACAACAAAAAAAATGTAAAATGCATTGTCCTCTTCAGAGGGGGAAATGCACAATAGTACACCATAGGTTTCGAACTCACAGCCTGAGATTTTGCCAAGGTTATGTATTGTATTCAACACTGTAGTTTGGAAAGATTGATTTAAAAGTATTAAAACAGTTTAAATATATTTATAAAAGTGTACAATATTAATTCGAGATATAAACTGTAACAGGCAAATCTCAGAGGTGTGACTCCCCCTTACCTATGGGAAAGAAAAGAAAAAAGTTATTTATTATTTACACATACATAAATTCGAAGAACAAATAATGCAAATGTGCATCAAAACTAAAGAAACACGTTAAACTGTTGTTCCAAAATCCTGCAATTCGTTGTCCGTTGCCTGTCCAATCCACGTGCAGAAGATCTGTTGCCATTCATCAACTAAAAGCACGTCCCCGAGGTTCTAGTCTGTATTAAGAGCACTCCGTGGGCTTTAGTGCAATTGTGTCATTCGTCAAGAGATTTCTACTACGTATAAACAAGTGAAAATGTAAAGGAAGGATTAAAACCAGGGATTCAGGCTATTATCAAAACTTTTTAAATAACTATTAATGAAATCTAGTGGAAAATTATTTGTATAAAACAATTTGGCTGCTAATAAATATATATTATAATTTAAAAGATGTTTATTATTACATAATCGAAAGTATCTGATAAGCTGGTTGATTAAAATGTTAGCAAAAACTTTTTTGTGAATATTTGATGACCAGTGAGGCAAGGATATAGCCTCAAAATTGAAATTTCTTCTTTTATCAAAAATGTTTATTTGTAAAGTATTATTAAATAAATTTAAATCTAGATCTAAAAAGGTAACTGAGTTAGAATTAGAGTAAGCTGGCTTGAGGTTATGTGTGCTGGGATAAATTAAATATTTGATGTCATTGAAGTTTCCATTGATGACAAGAATGTCATCAATGTAGCGGAATACTGTAAAATTTAATGGATGGTTATTGAAAAAGTTATATTCATAGAAAAATAAATAGAGATTAGCAGCTGTACTTGAGTAATTAGTTCCCATTCCTATTCCTTTATTTTGGCAATATATGACTGAATTAAATAATATGTAATTATTGTGAAGACAAAAATTGGAGATAGTAACAGAAAATTCTCTCTTAATATTTAGTTCCTGTTCTATGTTGAAGTGGTCAAATAAATTAAGTAAAGTTTTATATAGATCATCAATAGGAATGCTTGTGAAAAGATTTTCAAAATCAAAAACCTGTAACATGAAAATATTCATATTTTTTAACCAGTGTATAAGAGAAAAACTATTTTTAATAGACCAAAAACCAGTATTAATAGAAAAATTTGAATCCAGGTAGTCATAAATTTTACAAAGAGTTTTTTGAAATATAATGTTAATATTATAACTTATTGAACTTCTTGTATTGCAGATGTATCTAAAAGTAATGGGATTTTTATGAAATTTTGGTAAAGCATATAAATTCGCTAGTTTATTGTTTTTATTTATATTGAAATTAATTTTTTTGGAAAAGGCAGTACATTTTTTTAGAATAGTTGAGAGATTATTATTTATTTTTGTGTATACATTGCTATTATTAAGTTCATTATGTACTGTGTTAAAATAAAAAAGTTTACAAATTATGGCAAAGTTATTGGAGGCTTTATCAACAGGACAAAAAACAAACTTATTTTTGTATTCCTTTATAATGTTAGAAAAATTTTTATTGAAAATTATATAATTATCTGTTTTTGTATTAGCATAAATATTTAGAAAATTTGATTTAAAAAGATTGAATAATAAACATTTCCATTCATTGAAGGCTTGTGGTGGAATATTATATTTATAGCTAAGTTTTAAAATAAAGTCGTTTAGATTTGTATTAAAAGATTTTTCTAAGTGGGCTATTTTCAGTTTAATATTTATTCTGTGTTTACTTCCAAAACTCATAATATTTCTTAATTTATAGTTTTTAATTATATTCAGATTGCCAGTGATTACATGATTAAAATTTGAATCAAAAATTCAGTGTTTTTAAATTCATCGCAAAAGCAATTTACATTATTGTTATCTTCAAGAACTTTTTTATAGTTAAAAAGTAGACTGCCCAAAGTTTTATTGTATTTGAATGTAGGAATAATGTTGCAATTTTTTATGGGGAAAACATCTATAGTTTTTTGTATCATATCATGGATATTGAGATTATTAAAGCTTTTTTGCAGAAAATTTATGACTAGATATTCATTATGGTCGGTAGTAATGTTATTTTTAAGTTTAAAAAATAAAAGATCTTTAAGTAAAGCAGCAAATTGTTCATTTAAAAAATTAAAATTATCATAGTGTTTAATATTAAATTATCATAGTGTTGTATATGTCAAAAATGAACTATTCAAACTTAAAAAAAGCACCATCAAAAAAATATTTAAAAAATTAAAATTATCATAGTGTTTAAATATTTTTTTGATGGTGCTTTTTTTAAGTTTGAATAGTTCATTTTTGACATATACAACACTATGATAATTTAATATTAAACACTATGATAATTTTAATTTTTTAAATGAACAATTTGCTGCTTTACTTAAAGATCTTTTATTTTTTAAACTTAAAAATAACATTACTACCGACCATAATGAATATCTAGTCATAAATTTTCTGCAAAAAAGCTTTAATAATCTCAATATCCATGATATGATACAAAAAACTATAGATGTTTTCCCCATAAAAAATTTCAACATTATTCCTACATTCAAATACAATAAAACTTTGGGCAGTCTACTTTTTAACTATAAAAAAGTTCTTGAAGATAACAATAATGTAAATTGCTTTTGCGATGAATTTAAAAACACTGAATTTTTGATTCAAATTTTAATCATGTAATCACTGGCAATCTGAATATAATTAAAAACTATAAATTAAGAAATATTATGAGTTTTGGAAGTAAACACAGAATAAATATTAAACAGAAAATAGCCCACTTAGAAAAATCTTTTAATACAAATCTAAACGACTTTATTTTAAAACTTAGCTATAAATATAATATTCCACCACAAGCCTTCAATGAATGGAAATGTTTATTATTCAATCTTTTTAAATCAAATTTTCTAAATATTTATGCTAATACAAAAACAGATAATTATATAATTTTCAATAAAAATTTTTCTAACATTATAAAGGAATACAAAAATAAGTTTGTTTTTTGTCCTGTTGATAAAGCCTCCAATAACTTTGCCATAATTTGTAAACTTTTTTATTTTAACACAGTACATAATGAACTTAATAATAGCAATGTATACACAAAAATAAATAATAATCTCTCAACTATTCTAAAAAAATGTACTGCCTTTTCCAAAAAAATTAATTTCAATATAAATAAAAACAATAAACTAGCGAATTTATATGCTTTACCAAAATTTCATAAAAATCCCATTACTTTTAGATACATCTGCAATACAAGAAGTTCAATAAGTTATAATATTAACATTATATTTCAAAAAACTCTTTGTAAAATTTATGACTACCTGGATTCAAATTTTTCTATTAATACTGGTTTTTGGTCTATTAAAAATAGTTTTTCTCTTATACACTGGTTAAAAAATATGAATATTTTCATGTTACAGGTTTTTGATTTTGAAAATCTTTTCACAAGCATTCCTATTGATGATCTATATAAAACTTTACTTAATTTATTTGACCACTTCAACATAGAACAGGAACTAAATATTAAGAGAGAATTTTCTGTTACTATCTCCAATTTTTGTCTTCACAATAATTACATATTATTTAATTCAGTCATATATTGCCAAAATAAAGGAATAGGAATGGGAACTAATTACTCAAGTACAGCTGCTAATCTCTATTTATTTTTCTATGAATATAACTTTTTCAATAACCATCCATTAAATTTTACAGTATTCCGCTACATTGATGACATTCTTGTCATCAATGGAAACTTCAATGACATCAAATATTTAATTTATCCCAGCACACATAACCTCAAGCCAGCTTACTCTAATTCTAACTCAGTTACCTTTTTAGATCTAGATTTAAATTTATTTAATAATACTTTACAAATAAACATTTTTGATAAAAGAAGAAATTTCAATTTTGAGGCTATATCCTTGCCTCACTGGTCATCAAATATTCACAAAAAAGTTTTTGCTAACATTTTAATCAACCAGCTTATCAGATACTTTCGATTATGTAATAATAAACATCTTTTAAATTATAATATATATTTATTAGCAGCCAAATTGTTTTATACAAATAATTTTCCACTAGATTTCATTAATAGTTATTTAAAAAGTTTTGATAATAGCCTGAATCCCTGGTTTTAATCCTTCCTTTACATTTTCACTTGTTTATACGTAGTAGAAATCTCTTGACGAATGACACAATTGCACTAAAGCCCACGGAGTGCTCTTAATACAGACTAGAACCTCGGGGACGTGCTTTTAGTTGATGAATGGCAACAGATCTTCTGCACGTGGATTGGACAAGCAACGGGCAACGAATTGCAGGATTTTGGAACAACAGTTTAACGTGTTTCTTTAGTTTTGATGCACATTTGCATTATTTGTTCTTCGAATTTATGTATGTGTAAATAATAAATAACTGTTTTCTTTTCTTTCCCATAGGTAAGGGGGAGTCACACCTCTGAGATTTGCCTGTTACAGTTTATATCTCGAATTAATATTGTACACTTTTATAAATATATTTAAACTGTTTTAATACTTTTAAATCAATCTTTCCAAACTACAGTCTTGAATACAATACATAACCTTGGCAAAATCTCAGGCTGTGAGTTCGAAACCTATGGTGTACTATTGTGCATTTCCCCCTCTGAAGAGGACAATGCATTTTACATTTTTTTTTGTTGTTTTGACAATGACTGGCTTGGGGGGTGTTTTCTATTTAATTTTCTACATATTATTAAACGCATGTTTTCTTTTATGCTGCTTCTTTAAGCGCTGGATAGCATGTGAAGCAACTATAATTTTGTTGTAATTTTAATTAAAGTTCAACTATGTATATATGTATGTATATATATATGCTTAAAGTTATTAGTTAATATCCAGTCTGTTTAGGGTAAATAACTGAACTTCCAGTGTGTATTAATATTTTTAAAATTTTGTTATAGTTTGATTCTTCAATTTTATATAACAAGCAAAGCGTAGAATAGATTTCTCGGATTGCTTTTATGAAATGTATAATGATGGCGAAGAATTGATGGTCTATTTGAACTTTAGTTAAGAATAAAAATTGCATATCACACTTTTAAGTTAAGATTTATACAAGAAGGCTAGCAAGTTTCTGCGACAGTTATATTTGGATGGCTTTTGCTTAGTTAGGATTTTTCCCTTTTGTTTGACGTGTATGGGATGTACTTTATTAGAAATAAGCTAGAGTGTTAATTATTGCCATATATTAACAGTCTAGCTTTTGTTTAAAAATCAAATTTTATATAAGGAACATACTTATGCTGCATAAAGAAAACTGCGAACTATGTATCTATTATCATTATCGCGAGAAACATTTTTACTCTCAGAAGATACGCGAGAAAAATAATAATTTCATTCTATATATTTATTGCATTATATCGGAAAATGAATGTTGTTCTTAAGTACCATCTACATATTGAAACAGAATTAAATTTAAGAAAGCTCAAATTATATTTAAATTTTCAATTCCAAAACAATGTAGAGTAATAATTTTCATTATTTTAGAAATCAATAACAAATGAATTATGTTACACTGAAAATATGCCATCTAATTCTGGGGCGAAAAATCATACTTTCAGTCTTGAATCAGAAACTAAGAGATACATTTACATTTCTTTTCATTTAAGCCTTTTAGGAAACATGTTTATTACACTATGGTTGACTAAATCAGAATTTTAAGTTTTCTTAGAGCGGAGCATGCACAAACGTTAGACTAATTTTAATCATTATAAAATTCTCCTACTCCCCTAAAATAATGTCGCGTGTAGATTAAATTAATATTATCAGCATTTTGTTCTTTCTCCTATATATATACTTCTTCATTAAACAGCCACTAAAGAAAAAATAATATTAAAGGCAAAGCATCTTCTAAAATACGTTTTTATTAACATAATTTTCACACTTCAGATATTATTTAAAATATAATTTAAGCTAGACTGAAACTAAAGTTTTGTTCCGCTGATATATTATGTATCAACAAGCCTAACTTTAGCAGTCAATATTCATCACACAGCATATAATTTAGCATCCATAAATTTTCCAAATAAACTCACTCTTCAAGCTCAGCATATTATCAGTCAGTTTTACGATAGCTATTAAATGTGAGAAATAGCACCTCTTGAAACATTACGTGACAAAGTCGAAGACGATAACATTGAAATTGTTTATAATATTAATAATTTAATTTTCGAAATTGTTTTGAAAGAAACAGTAAAACGAAAGCATAAAGGCTTAGAATTTTCTATTAATTACGTCAGAAAAGGGTGATTTTGGCTGCATAACTTACAATACAAAATTTTCATTTCCGTGCAAAAAATGCCTGCTTTTACTAATATAAATTAGAAATAATGTTTGAGAATTTATTTTTCACGCATTTAGTTGTAAATGTATAAGTTTGAATCTTCGAATACATTCTTTACATATGAAAAATGAAGATGTTTTATGAGATAATGTAAATATATATATATAGATATAATTTATAAATGAAAATCACTATAAAGGACCATGTAATTTCGATAGCTTTTATTTTAATATCTGTACTTATAACTGTTTGCAAAATTATGCATTACATTAAGTTGAACATTCTAAAAATATTACTCTGATAAATAATCAACAATGGAATCAAAAGACATAGATCTGCAAGACTTTATTTTATTTTATTTATTTATTTTCTGAGAACATCTTATTGAAGGTAAAACGCCCCCAAAATTAATAATTTCTAAAAGCCTGTTAAAGACGTTCTGTGAATTTTGATTTTTTAAATAAATGAACAAACTAAGTAAAAGTTTTTAAGAAAATATATGCCTCTTTTTTTCAGAGTCTGAAAAGAAAAATGGTTTTCTATCCAAAACACTTTTTTTCTGTTAGTGGATAAAAAAAGAGTCAAAATCCATGTCAGTGATCAAGTGGGTATTCAAAACGTGACAAATAGGTTTTTCCAATGCCTCTCAAATATTAATCCTCAGCAAACATTTGATTTGATGTTAAGTACAGAATGAGTATGCAATTAAAGTTACCACTTTTTTCTAATATACAAACACTGTAAACCTTGGAGTTTGTATGTGTTGTTTAAAAAACTGCACAAAGCTTTTTTTTTTTTTCTGCGCTGCATATGAATTCAGGTATTCATCAAAAATACGGTTCCTACATTTGACCTACTTGTACCAAATAATATTTAAGTGTTATTTTATTTATCTGAGAATTTTATTAAAAATTCGTATGTACAGAAAATAATTTTAACTAAATCATGTTATTTTCATATTTTTTTTCAGTTAGAAAATTATTTGCCCACGGTACAAAAATATACAAAAAATTCAATTAAGGTCATAACATTTAAAAGCATTAATGATATTTATATATATATATATATACATTATACACAGCGTACCATTTCTAGCTACAATTCTGAATCAAAGGAGATAATTAGAGCTTCTGCTCTTGAATTCGTAACGGGGAACCAACTATTAATAAACCCCTTATAGCAGAGGTATTACAAACAATATCTGAAAACTACAGGATAACAAGATGCATTATTGAAATAGTTCACAACATACATGTATAATATACATATAACATGAATTACAATATCTTATACTATGCAATACACTCTTTCTGTACTGTCCCTCTTTCTATTCATTTTGGTTTTCTTCCCTCTCTTCCTCTAGTTTCTTACGTAATTTAGGAATAGTGTTTTCAGTATACTGTAGTTTTATATAGTTCTATTAGGTATTTTCTGTTTCCTATCAGAAATATAAAGTATATCTAGAGAACTATTGGATTTAAGGGGTGTTTCATCATGGGACAATTTTTGTATATGCAATGTAACGGCCATCCTGTTTTGCAATGAATGGATCAGTTTCACATTAAGCCAACAGCACTGCTCAATGTGAATGATTGTTTCGGTTTATTACGGGAAAACATGGCTTTGACATTTGTGCACATGCTATTCAAGCAATTTGATGACTATTGTAAAATAAATTTTCGAATGCTTTTTTAAGTAATTATAAAGCACGTTAATCGAAGTATTTTATTTTGTGTCTACCTGATATGTAGAAAACCATTGCAACTGTTTGCTTATTTGTTATGCAATGGAAGTCCCGTGTTTGACGAACAGAATGCATAAAACTGAAAACTTTTAATTTATATATTAAGAGCAAAAATACTTTTATTTCTAACCAAAACTAGCGTAATAAACCTGGATGTATTAGGCTATTTTAACCCACCAGGCCTTTAAAATGACTTTTTTTTTCAGGAAATAGCTTTAATAATCTTATTAATTTACTTAACAATTTTTTTCTGTCTAATTTAGT
This sequence comes from Cheiracanthium punctorium, assembly GCA_038373885.1. NCBI lineage: Eukaryota > Metazoa > Arthropoda > Arachnida > Araneae > Cheiracanthiidae > Cheiracanthium > Cheiracanthium punctorium. The sequence goes on from JAWZYV010001640.1 coordinate 21,939, forward strand.
ATTCATGAAATAATGTTGAGATAACAAACTGTTTTAATGCACCTACTTCTATTTTTCTGTCTGAGCATCATAAACAAATGACTTCTCATTTACTTTGCGTTTGAATGTTTTGTACTAAATCCACGTTATAAAAATCACCCGAGTTCAGCAGTTCCCTGGAGAAATCATCAGACATGTGGGCACTGAGTTGTTCGATTTTATTTTTCTCACGTACGGCTTACAAGTTGCCACCTAAGCATTAAAAATATAGAGAAATGGATGAAGTAATAGATTTAACACCAAGTGTCCATTAGGGAGTAATTAGTCATCAGTAAAAAGCATTATCCGTTACTAAATATTAATAGGCAGTATAATAGCTGATTTGCATTATTCTAAGACAGATCATTAATTTTGGATGACTGTATATGTAGTTTTACTTTCAATAAGTAAAACGTAAATCATCTAAAATTATACATGTAAATACTGATTTATATTTTCTATTTATTGTTGATCAGAAACTTTAGAAAACACTAATTTATATACGTTTGTAAAACAATCAAGGCAAGAAAATTTAGTACAACTCATTATCGTAGTGTAACGGGGTGAAAATTTATTATGCAAATGAACACATTAATACTGGATGGTCCTTGATTAATTCCATTGTTTTAATTTTTCAAATAAAATGAACAAATTGAAGTATTCACGAAAGAATTCTGAAAACATTTTGTACATAAATTAAGCAATTCGTAATTTTGCATTTTTATTAATGTGTGTATATACTATGTAGGATTTTAATAATATCTTTTGTGAAAATGGGATGACCTTAAAAATTAAAAGTTAATAGATACGGAATGTATCAAATGTTGTGGATTTCTTTTATGATCAATGAATGAAAAGAAATTACTAAAGAACAATTTTCTTTAATTTAGAAAACCTTAATAATTTTTTTAGTAAAATTAAAAGCTGAGAAGCACTAAATTTAAGAATATCCAATATATAATGAGCAAATGTGACCATCACACCCATTCTATTTATAATTTAATGCACACACAGTGTATACATCAAAAACAGTATACACCGTGTGAGCATTAAATAATCAATAGCAATATTTACGGATTTATATCAGGTATTCAATCACCATTTATGGTTTTTCTTCAATTTAGGTGTTTATGCTAATTTAGAAACTCGTTTGTTTGTTTAGTGCGTTACTTTGAAATTTTCAAAAATTGCTTGGTTTGCATTTACTAGTTAACAATAAAACTAACCGCGAAGGAAGAAAAGTGACAGCTGTTTACTTAAGCTTTGGGCTTTCTCTTTTCAAAAATATTCTTTTAACTTATTGAGCATAAAATAAATATGCTTCCTACACTGACTCAGATAAAGTGAACTCCGCAATAGCTATTAATGTGTTATCATTATTAGTGTATTATTATAGAGTGTGTCCCAAAAAGGGCACATTTTACTAATTGGAAATGTTTTGTACGGGGGTCGGATCCAAATTTTAAAAATACTATAACTTTTTTAATGTGGACGAGTGTAATTTTTTTCTTAACACTTATTTCCGACCTTATTTTGAACAGTTTTTCAAATTACACTGTCGACTTATCTTTACTCAATTATAAATTTGGTGTCAGAAGACAGCTTTTTTGAAAAGCGTTAATCGTAGAATTTGGCATGATTCAACTTTTTAGTTGTAAACTCGCGCTGATAAGCAGAATTTGAGAATGTTACATCACTGTTACCGTGTGTGATCTGGTCGATGAATCCCTGATTAATAATTCAAATTGTGACACCAACTACAAATTGACACAGAGAATCCGATTAGCTCCAGCTATGTCCACTGCAAATTTCTTTTCACATTAAACTTTCATATTTATTAGTCAATAATATAATAAAGAAATTTATCAGAGAATAAATATCTGTTTGTGTGTAAAAAATAAAATATTTTAGATGTCGATTGTGCACTCTGTGAACTCCCTTATTTTTAATAACTGTCATTCTACTTAGCAGAAATATTTCATAAAAGATTGATTATGAAATTTCACTCTCTTTGTTTTCCAATAAAGGACAGCTCGCCTCACCGAATGTGTCGCTCAAAGCTAACATACGTTCCTCCCGGAGTTTCCCGCCACAAGTTGGATCCTCATCACAAGGTGGCGGAATTCTTAATATTAGCACCTCTCGAAAACTGCTAGAGATATACGAAAGCAATTTCGGAGACACGTATTTAACATGCATGGACACCGCATGCAGACGGTGGTTTCTAGTGGTACGTCGGAATCGAACCCGCAACCTGGTTACGAGTCCATCGCCTTAACCACTGGGCTACCGCGTCCAATTTCACTTTGTTGTAAAATTGATTCTTTACTTTACTGTCATTTAATATCTGAATTTTTGAAAATCTCTAGTACATGTTACAAATTTAAAATGAAAGCGAGGACCAAAAATTTGCCATTTAATACCAGAAGTTAGAAAATATCTATACCGTACATTAGAATAGGAGTAATAAAAACCCACAAAACTTTTACAAGTGACCTACATAAATATATAATGACCTTGTAATAAATTATTAAATAAGATATTTGTTACCCATTGATTTTTACTGTGATTTCGTCATGATATATCAGAAGGACTTTTTATTTTCAAACAGAACATTGATATTCTAAATGCACTTTTCTAACTTAGTACTAGAAATGAATATTGTACCTGCGTTCCCGAGGGAAATCTTTGGGCATGTATAATTCCTGTTCTCTACTGGTTGATTTTTTTCCTTCCCTACTGACGTACAACTTGCCCGGTCGCTATCGAAGCATTAGAATTACAAAGAAAAGACGGTAGTGATAGATTTTATATGGTACAAGAGAATATCCATTATCAAGTGCCTGTATACCTCTATAAATCATTCACTTGTTACAAAAGATTAATAATGCTTTTGATAGAACTTTTATAGTAGGTAATGCAATTTTTATAATACACATTAAATTTATTAAGCCAAAATTTTATTAGACTCTATAACCTATTGAAAAATATATATGTAATAGGTATTTGTTTTTCTTGTTCTATGATTTTTTCCTGGTTTTTGTTATTTATTAAAAGAATAAAACTTATAATAAATTATAAAAAAAAAATCATTAAAATCATTTTATAATATTAATATTTTTTTAGATATCGAGGAAAGTGCTGGAATGTGAATTTATAGGTATACTGACCTGTTAGCACATTGATAAATCTTTTTAGCATTTTTTGCTAAGGAATCACTAAACTAAGTTTAAACCCTGCTGGAGACACCAAGAGAGATTTGAAGGTGAATCAGTACTGTCGTTACGTTCACGATAGATTTGCTCTTTCATTTCTTTACTCAAGCAATTCCTAATGTGTTTCCGTCCAACATCTCCAACTTTAGGGAACAAATGTCACATCGCAACAGTTCCACTGCCTTCGACGATATTTGTCAAGAGAATGAATTAGTTTCGATTAAACTGAAGCTCGAAACTTGCCCAGATACACCAATTCAAAATATTCAAGTGTAAGCCAAATCTTCGTTTTAAGCTTTGTGAATAACTAATTAGTTTTTCGAAAAATATATGAGAAATATGAGAAGCTATCATTTATAGGATTATTAACTTTCAATGAAGAATAATATAAAAAAAATAAACACAGAAAATTTTATTTAAACTCTAATACTTTTCTGAAAGGATATTGTATACAGGGTTACTTGTAACGTGACGTATTCCTTTTAAGACGAGATAGGGGAGCCAAAATGCTACAACTTTTACCCCCATATGTATGGCTGAAAATCAATAATTTTCCATTCAAGCGCAAATTAAAAAAAAAATAAATCGATGTAAATAAATGAATAAAAAAAAATTTGTGTAAAGCGCGTGAATAAAAAATTTCAGCCATTTTTTTTACTCTTTCATGATTACGCTAGCTTAGTTTTAGTGGCAGCTATAAAAATAAATGTAAAGCATAGTGATAATTGAAAGGGTTTACGAATGATTCTAAAGAATGAACGGGGCTGCATCCTTTGATATTTTTACCTGCGGTAAGTAAAACATACCTTTCTTTAACCACTTAACAGTTTTACCCGATTGCCGGTCGGGTCACAGGAAAGTTGACTTCCCTGATTTGCCCGTGTGCCGGTCGGTCAGTTCATTTTTCACGCTTAGCTGCTGATTTCCACGACTTTTTCACTTTCCGTAGTTTGTAATATTTCTAACAGATAGCTCCAGTAGTCCTATAAAGATTTGAGAGAAAAACACTTGCGCAGCTGTTTCCGAACAGATTTATTGTTTTGTGACTGCGCGGGAAAATGGAAAATTTGTTCCCACACATTCAGTCTGTCTTGCTGACGAGTAATATTTCTTTCCAATTTGGTGATAAAATAAAATAATGATGAGCGAAAGTGAGCAGCTTATAACCGAATATAACCTCGATTTTGAATCCGATGGTGAATCGGAAATTTCTCTAAATGAATCTGGATGTTCAGAAAGTTTGTTGTCGGAATTCTCCAGCGACGAGGAAGCGGAAAGTTTGGATCTAACTACTGTTCGGAAATTTTGTGAAATTGATGCTAATAATCCATCTCCTCCATTCCTGTAAAGCGTTCTTACAGTTCAGTTAGCTCTTCGGGGGAAAGCCAAATTTAAAGTAAAAATAGTGTATTTTTTGTAATAATTAAAAATCATTATAAATAATTAAATTCAATAATTGTAAAAGTTATGATTGCTGATATGAATTTAAGTAATCAATTAGAATGCAAAATTGTTTTTCAAAAATATGCTTATATTTGGACACATTATGACAAGAAAAAGAAGCTGTTAAGTGGTTAAGAACTACAAATTTTTAGATGGACGTTAATACGTTTTTGGATAGCTGATAATTGAGACAAATTGTATTTGTAATTTGTACGCTTACTTCAATATTATTATTTGACCTAAATCATATTTTTGGATAGGAAAACATAAATAAATTTAAAAAATACATGTAAAGCGCGTGTATTTTTTTTTATACTTTTCGTAAATTTGCACGATTACGTTAGCTTATTTAGAGTGTCAGCTATGAAAAAAATACCTAAAAAATACTGTATTAACTTGATTGGTTCAACAACTATCCTAAAAAATGAACTGTGGTGCATCCTTCGGCGTTTTTATCTGCGCTAAATTAAACTTAGTCAACATACAGAATTTACATTAGAATTACATGTCTTTGGATTGACCATAATACATTTTTGGATAGGTGATTAATGGGAGAAATTTTATTTGTAATTTATACGTATACTGATTAATTATTTATTTTTAAAATATACGAACTTTTGAAAGGATAAGTGAATTAAAAATTAAAAAATTGTATGTAAATGCTCGTGAATTGAAATTTTAAAGTAGTTTTGTAATTTTTATGATTATGTTAGCTTAATTAAAGTTTCAGCTATGGAAATAGATTAAAATGAAATCCATTTAATAATTAGATGCTTTAAAATTTGCACTTGAATGTCAAATTTTGTGTTATTCAAGAAAAAGTTTAAAATTCATTTCTCTGGAAATCTATTGATTTTCTGCTGTACATATGGGGTAAAAATTGTAGAATTTTGGCTCCCCTATCACGTCTTTAAAAAAATACGCTGACTTACCAGTGACCCTGTCTAGTTGTATGTTATTTGTTGTTAAGTGCAATATTGATCAGACCATCAAAATATGACACAATTTTAACATTATGCTCTTATCTTACGAATGGGAATATTACATTATTTCCATACATTACGAGTAGAAAGATGAAACATTCCATAAAATTCGGTCCAATTTTTCTTGTAAAAGTCCTGATTAACCATAAACATACAACATTACACATATTTCAACAATGTACATGCATATAATATAGTAAACAGAAACAAGGTTCTCAAAACAAGCAAAATTTTGCTTCTATAAACGCCAATATAGAGCCTTTACGTTCTCTCACGGGCGTCTGTTCTCTGCTGCAAGCTTACTGGAATTTCCCAGCCTCTCTGAATTTTATGCCCTCCGACGTACACTCGAGATAAATCGGGACCTCTAATGAGACCCCGAACAATCGTGTTCTGATTACGTCATAAATATTAATAAATAATACAAGGATGTTGCATAATATTAATGCAGGAAAACAGACTTTACATGCCCCATTGGAAAAGTCACGCTAAATGTCCCAATATGTCGCCAAGCTTGGGAACTTTTTGGCGAAATATTGCCAAATTTGGCGACAAAAGTAAGTTTCCAAAAGTAAAGTTATTTAAGCTCTAGTACAAATATTTCTCGAGATTTCTAGAACAACCTTTGTTAACCAACAGGGAAACCAGAACTACTCATCTCCCGTTCCAGTTAACCAATGTGGATGCAACAAAATGCAAAATTCAATTTTTGAGGCGTAGAATACGAATTTTAAACTATTTTTAAACGTTAAATGGCAGAAAGATGAGAAATCCGTAACCGTATGCATATATCTATCTATCTATCAATCTATACCCATCTCTCTCTCTCTCTCTCCATATATATATATATATATATATATATATATATATACATACATATATATATACATATATATATATATATATATATATATATATATATATATATATATATATATATATATATATATATATATATGTATATATATATATATACATATATATATGTATATATATATATATATATATATATATATGTAATGTTATAATACTTCCTCTTTCCAATTATAAAAATTATTTATATACTTTAGATCAGGTATGTTCAACATTTGAAAAGTTGCGGGCCAAATTTTAGGATGTTAGCAAAGTCGCGGGCCAAACTTCAGAATGTTAGCGAAGTAACGGACCGTATAATTGGGATTTATATGGGATTTTGAATTTTTTTTATACGGGGCTATGGTAGGTTCCACCGGCTGGATCAAAAGCAGTGGCGGACCACATCCGGCCCGTTAATCGGGGGTTGCCCATATTTGCTATAGATCATACAAAAATTTGTGATTTAATGCATTGACACATTAAAACTTTCCTACTAGTGATTTTTAGAGAGTGGTTAAAAAAAATTACCCACTGATTTAATTTTATTAACGGGCTTTCAATATAAGTTAAGATAAAAATGAAATTTATATTATTTAAAAAAAATTTATATGAACTGTTCAAAGTTGTGACTACTTTATCAATGTCGGGTTTTATTTTTTTCTAAATCATTATAGTATTGAAATAACCTTCGTTTAAATCTTCTACATTTCTAATCTAGTAATTAATAAAATTATTTAAACTATTTTTAAAGAGTTTAAATAATTTTATTACTTACTGCTTTTATTACTTTTTACTTCATTTATATTAAAACTAGCCGCCTCCGGCAACGAGTTGGTTCGCCATCTTAATAAATCATATTAGGAGAGAATCCTGTTCCTCACCATCTTCCTTGGCTCTGAAATCTCTCAGATTCTGAATAGAATTTAAAATTTAGATGGTTACAAACTGAGCGGCCCTAGGGTAAGTGGCGCCCCCTGCTAAAGTAAAAAAGACGCCTCCTTTTACGCTGTACTTAGTTTTTGAATTCGAAATGACTCTCCTTCGAAGCTGACGCCCAGATGCGATGCTTACCGTGTCGGGCCGCCCCTGGTTACAAAAATAGGATGGTTAAATGATAAAAACCTACAAAAAAGTACAAATTATTTTCGTCCCTATATTAATTCTGAATAGCTTCTGGATATATTAACCTTTATCAAAAAAACGGAAAGGAAAAAAAAAGTAAGACAATCTGAAACACTTTCAGATTTTAAATACGCACTAAAGTGCTACATATTAAAAGCGTATTATAATCCATGTGTCTTTCTTATTTTCTTTCCTTATTCCATGAAGTTAGAAAGTATATCATGAGTGTGATTAAACAAAATTAAAATTTATATTTCTAACATCCTTTTTCGGGATGTAATACATTAGAAATAGATGGGAAAAAGCTGCTCAGAAAAATGCACAATTCGAACTGAATGAAAGTTTCAAACACTTATTCAGGTGTATCCATAATCCAATTAGCAGACGAGAAATTGTACCAAGCGCTAGAATCACATCTTCTCAAAATCGCATATCAACCATTTTACTTTTCACCAAATTAAAAAGTTGCACATTTTAGTCTCGGAAAATTTCCGAATTCTAATTTTCCTTTGAGTATAAATCATTTCATTCCTGTTCTGATTTCACATGCACATGATATTTTAATTAAAAAATAACCTTAGAAATAATCTAAAAAAATCGTTATTCTTTTATTTTTACTTGCAGAGTCTGAATCATTTAATAAACCTAATGATTCAGACTCTAGGATCACCCGTCTTGGAGCTACGTGAGACACAGACAAACTAACTAACTAACTAACCGACTTACATTTTTACAGTTTTCTTTATATAGATAGAAGAAAGAAATTACGGAATCTGAAGAAGACAGTTGAATAAATGAATTACTAAAGATTTTGATGCATTTCTTTTTCAAATAAATGAAACTGGGGTATATTTTTCTTATAAAAAGAATATATTTTAACTTAATTTCCTTTATGTAGTTGTGTTGAAAAAGGGCAGTAGTATTTATAGTATTTTATTGTCGATCAATTAAATACATTACATAAAAAACCAATAGCTTAACGCATTTATTGGAACCTGCTCATTCTCTTAATGCACAATTATTTGTATATATATTTGCATTAAAAGAAACCAATACATTCCTTTCATGAACTGCTTAGACAACAGTTATTATTTTATGATACTGTAATGCTCCAATGAACGCATTCCCATACAAATTGATTTAAATGAAAAACTTTTATGAAAAACGTCTACTTATAATAATAACGTCGGGATTACATGTATGCCAATTTTCAGAAAATAGCATGTTGAGATCTATTACTGAACAATTACTTTAATCGTTACAAGGGTTTTGACTTTAAAAAATATTCATGGTAAGGTGAGGTAAAATGGGTAGTTTTTCTTCAAAAATATAAACAATTACAGTCATGTGCAAAAGTTTAAAACCAGTAGCCTTTTTCCTGTCTTTTAACAGATTGCATCATTTTCGCTCGTGATTGCGTCATATGTTGATTGCATCAAACGCTTTCTACTACTATGCCGGTCTCGTTTATCAGTAGTTCGTTATTCGATTTTGCGTACACAGTGCTGTTGTGTAATTGTTGTAATGGGTGAAAAATCTTCACTTACTTTTGAAAAACGGGAAAAAATAGTGGCCCTGCATGAAACTGGCTTTTCTGAACGTGAAATAAGTTTGAAGTTAAATGTCAGCTAGAAGGGTATGCATCAATGTATTAGTAAATTCGAAATTTTGGAAAATTATACGGATCTTAAGAGAACCGTATAATATTCCGAAGGAAACGGTCGCCCAAGAAAAACTATTGCACGTGACGATCATGGAATAAATAGGATGGTCACTCGATCTCCAACAACCTCCTGCAATGAAATTAGAGCTGCTCTGGCTGCAAAGGGCAGGTTTGAGTACTATTTTAAGACGTTTCATTAAATATTTTTGTTTATTATCCTCTAAACCTGGAAAGGAAACCTTGGCTTACTCAGAGTATGAAAAAGAAAGGACTGCCTTTCGCCAGACAGTATCAGAATTGGACCAAACAACGTGGGCCACTTTTTGACGACAGCTGGCTGTGCCCGCGCACAGCCAGCTGTCGCCAAAAAGTGGTCTCTAGATCTGTGACACGAGATGAACGTTTCGATCGTCCGCCATCTTGCTGGTAGTTAAGTCGAGCGATGGCAACGGCTGCCCTTTTTCCAGCATTGGGAAAGGTTGCCCCTCAAAGGGTTAATTCGGATTTTTCGGTGTTTGGTCTTAAACTTTTGCACAAGACTGTATTTTAAAATTATTTTTATATATTAATCTATATTTTTAGAAATTATTTGACAACATTTATACTCAGTATAATGTTTATTAAATGCATTTGGAAACATATTAGTCTTTATCTTTTTATTTAACATATTATCTTTTATTAAATGCATTTAACATATTATCTAACTTAAACATATTATCTTTTTATTTAATGCTTATTTAATTTGTCTCAGAAAATCTTTAAAAAAACGTATACTCTCCTGGAAATATGAGACGCACTGTTCTTGTTTCGAATTAAGGAAAGGTCTAAGCAATTTACTTTTAGAAAAATACAATAATTTAAAAAAATATTTTTTTTTCTTTACATTTACGTGTTAGTGTGTTGAGGGATGGTAAATGGGTATATAATTAGGATTAACTAATATTATTTTTTCAAATGCAAACAATAAGCCGTTTAAGCGGTATAAATGCTACTAGCAAAAGTCTGAAAATGTAGGCTAAAAATGAAAAATAATTTAATAACCAATTATTCATGTTTTTGATAAAAAAGAAATGCCTACCACTTTCAACTCATTACCAGCCTTGCGCCACCATACCCTAAAACAATGTGATGTCCTGATCATTGTATTTATAAGTTTGAATGATTTGTAAGTCATGATAGGGAGGAAGTAAAATTTAATAAAGTGGATTTTTTCTTTTTTTTTCCTGAATCTATAACCGGCTAGAATATTACCAAGCCTTTAGGGGGGGAAAAGCTCGTAATTAAGTTTAATATTTTTGGATTTAAAACTAATTTTGTATTTATTTATTTTTTTAACTAATATAAGCCACATACTTTTTTATGTGGGTAAGGGATGAATGCATTGTATAAAGTAACACCAAAAGTGTAATACTTATTAGAAGCCGAAAAAGCCTTAATTAAAAAAAATGACTGATGTTATGCTCGTTTTATCGTTACCTTATCCTACTATGTGCAAACAGTAAAAGACACTTTTACAAACGTTTAAGAATTTTCGAAACATTTTCAATACTTTCAGTTTTTACGTCAATCATTCATTTAAATTATTTCCTTCAACTACTTTCACACACATAATAATTTTATCCAATTGCATTATTTAGTACTAGAAATTTTGAAGAAAATTTAATTTTAAAATTCATTTCAGTGTCTCCTTTTAAAAGAGCAGCACGAAAACTACTGCATTACAAGTAGTTTCACAGTGTTGTTTCCACTGCGATACTGAAAGGAACTTCGAAATGTATGTCTAGTGTCATACGCTACCATAAACACACTTATAATCTTCACTATTTCTACATATTTTATCAGCAATTATCCATCTAAATGAAACATATTTTATGCATATTATTGATGACTAATTGACTTATTGACTAACGTACGTACTTTTGTTATAACTTATGACAGATTAAAAAAATAACTTAGCATTTTATTGAAAAATTTAATATATCAAAGAAAAATATATGAATTTACTTTAAAATACTTCTTTTTTTATCTTAACACTATTTATACCTGAAAAGTAACTCTTCAAATGCAGGAACAAAGTTTCATCTTGAAGATTGTTCTCAATTTCCGAGAAGAATCCAGGAAATTTTCACTCTCAGGTGAATGCAACATGTGTAAAACTCGTTTCTATAGTAACCAGAATTTTCAAGACCTTGAGGTTAAAAGTCCGTTAAAAATGTTCCCCTTTAGACGTCAGGTCTCTGGTTTTTCGGCTGTGTTGAATTATTTCCGTCATATATAACCTTCATGAAAATAAAGCATTATGTTTCATTTGTCTGTGTATTTCTTACTGTAGAACTGTACTTTACACCTTTTTACTGGTATTCAGGGACTGATTTCCGGCAAGGAATTTGGGGCAAGCGGCCGGGCACCCAACAAAAATGAGGTCCCCAAATTACCCTTTAAGGGGTCTTGTACTTTTAAAGTACTTTCATGTAGTACATGATCGTATATTTATATAAATGATTTATTGACTTGTAAGAAATTTTGCATGCCATTACAATGGCCTTTTCTGTTTACATTAATGTCTTCAAAAGAGTTCAAAGTTCATTAGAAAATTTAAATTAGTTAACTGATTAAAAGACAATATTTTCCATACGTGGTTCACTATGCGAAGTCTAAAACTCCCAAAAATCCCTTTACAGACTCAAATTTTTCTACTTATGCCCGAATAATGCATAATTAAAATGCCCTTTTTTTATACCCGTCAATATATAATTTTTTTATTTACAAATGCTTTAATTTTTAAATTAGAGAAAAAATATAATTATTATTTTTCTGTATATAGGTATGTAACATCTACATAATAATAGATAATTTAAATTATGCATTATCAGAGTGTATGTAGAAAAAAATATTGAGTCTGTAAAATGATTTACATATGTGTTAGGCTGCGCATAGCGAACCAAATACGAAAAATTCATGCTTTCAATCTGTTAACAAATTCATTATTCTAAATTAACTTAGAAAACGTTCGAACACATTAATGTAAACAAAAATGTCGCTGTATTGATATACAAAATGTCTTAAATGTAAATAAATTATTTTTGGAAATCTAGGATCATATACATAAAAGAAGTATTTTCGATTTTTATTATTTTTAAAGATGCAATACCGTTAAAACTAAAACTTTAAAAATTAAGATTTCAATCTAAAATAGAAGACAAAGAAACTAATTAAAAAATGATACTAATAATAATTATTCTGTTACTATTTCATAGCGCTAGCATTATAAACACGACTTCTTTTAGCTAAACGGTATAAGTTCAGGAAATTGCTCAGCACAAACTTATCATGAGGGAATGGCATTTTCTAATGATATATGCTGATCGCCAGGAAACTTTAGAGCTTATTTTCAATCGGATCCTCTAAAATAAATGGCTTCCTAAGTTGAGCAAAATGAAGATCTATTCCACTACAAATAAATGTTCTGATATAGACATTATTAAAATAAATACAAAAATAGTGTGGATCATGTTACTTGAAAAATACGAAATGAAAAATTAACAACTGAAATTTAAACATAATTGAAATATAATTATTCTACATAATATTATTATTATCGAACTATTGCATTTCATTTTGCATCTTGATTAAATAATCATTTTTATGCTGTGATAACATTCTTCTTTGTGAGGTGTGATATGAAAGTTGCTTTGTAGAGTATAAGAGAGTTTTCGTAAGAGGGGCTCCCCCCAATGAAGCTTTTGCCCTGGGCCCCCCATCTCCGAAAATCGGTCACTGTTTGGAATTTAAGATAAACCATATTGTTTAGACTTCATTATTTAAAGAACATTAAAAATAGACACCCTGATACTCCGTAACCTATTATTATTCTGATCATAAAAAATTTGGCGATTTGCGATCTTTGAGTATAATTTTACTTAATATTAGAGAAAAAGTCTAAATGTTACTAGTTACATCAATTTGCGGCTTCAAAAACCCCTATGATGTTATTCAACGTGCAATGTGCCTCCTGATTTAAGCGTTTTTAAGTAGATGTTTCTTCTAGTTTTATGCACAGTCAAAACCACACAGTCAGCCTGCGTCATTTTGGTGCCTTTTTGAAAACGGAGCAGAGGAAAAACAGCCGCAAGTAACAGAACTGGGCTGAATCGTTAATGAGTTCGATTCGCAGATTCGGATATGGAAATGGATCTTTTGTGTCAGATCCGTTTAAACGAATTCAGATACGAATCTGTTTGTTTAGAAATTATTTTGAAGAATACAGTCTATCTTGAAATCGATAATATTATGCACTTGCACAATGCATAAAATTTTCTGACATAATGATAAATTTTAAATTATGTGTAATGCACGAATAAAAAAATATTTGAATGGTTAAAATCCCATTTTTAAATATTATTTTATGTGCGTTAAATTATTTAATCGGCACCTACTGCTACCAAGGCAAGTAGATTGTTAAAATCTGAAGAACCTCTTGCTATATCTTATTAAAATAGTAATTCGAAAAAATCATGTGATTTTGATACATAATTACGCCTACGTCACGCACTTGAAAAATTATGGATTCCTCTTGAGCATCTGCAGTAGACACTGTAATAAGTTATGAACATAAGTCAGATAAGAAGATTAAATATATACATATACAGAGCGTACCAAAAATGCGGTAATGGGCTTTAATTCTTTATCTATTTGAGATAAGTGAGCAATGTAAATTTAAAAAATGTTCAAAATAAGGTCGGAAATAACATCCCGTTAAAAAAAGTTTTCTCGTCCATTTACAAAAAGTTACACTTCTTGAATTTGCATACGACCCCCGTACAAAAACGTTTCCAATTATTAAAATGTGACCCACTGTGCCATCACTGATGAAGTGATGTACGAAATTTCAGCCTTTCATCATACAAAATCAGAGATATATCCGTAAATAAAGATGATTGGGGGCTATGCATGATTTTGAATGCTAAAGTTTACAGCGCGAGTGGGGGAAAAAAAGGGAATTTTCTTTCGTAATTTCTATACGAATCTTAAATGCGATCATTCGACGGGATTTTTGACTTTTGAGAGCCATTGAAAAGTGGTTTAACTTGGAGTCATATTTATTTTCATATTTCTGACGCCTTCAGGGGTATATTTATCAATTTTTTTATGTCACCTCATTAGTATATGAGGCACATTTTAATAACAGGGATTTTTTTAATTTTTTTGTACGGGGTACGTATATAAATTTAAAAAGTGTAACTTTTTGTTAATAAACGAGAGGAATATTTTCCCTAGTGTAATCTTTTTTCCGACCTTATTTTGAACAGTTTTTCAAATTACACTGTCCACTTATCTCTAATATATAAAGAATTAAAGCCCGTTACCACCTTTTTGGGACCCCTGTATATACACACATATATAGAAACCCGATGCTGTTCTTGTAGTGTAAGATTAAATCCTTAAATCCCTAACACTTATGTATAAATATCATTAGCGTAATTAGGTGGTGTCAAGCCTTTTTTAATTTAGGAAAATATTTTTTACTCATTTAAACCTGTATTTAACTTATTTCAAATGGATTCCATCAAGTTTTATTGACTTTAGGCTAACAGTTTGATAATTTCATTGCGTGCTATTAAAAGAGTAGGGGCTTTTGATAAAAATTTCGACTTACAGATATGTTTTGTTATAGGTGTAACTGGTTCAAATGGATAAAATTAAAATTTATAAACAATTCAATGATCGTTACATGCATGAGCTTATATTAAACAAATATAAGACATGCAAAATTTTTTACTTGTGCATATATTTAGTACGAAATGCTTCAATGTAATTTCTTTCTCCGTAAAAACACAAAGAGACTTTTTTACTTTTCACTAGAACATGTTGTTTTAAGGTCCAATCCTTCTAATTTATACCTTTCTTACACTTTGTTTTTTCAATCATCATAGCATGTGCAATCATCATAGCACGTAAAATCCAATAAATCCATGTACTTTTTTCTTGTATGATGCCAAGCGTATTGGCATCTTGTTTGTAATTTAACCATGAATTTATAGTACTCACTGAAAAAAAAAGAACATAAGCTGACAGTCCACTTTCTACAACGAACTCTGATTCTCTACAAATATGCTATAAATTCATGTTTATGAAAACCTCCCATACTTAGATCGTGCTGTTACCAGATTTAGGAATACCTAGATGAATCACTGAATTCTTCTAATCGTATGCTTTTTGATGTCAAAAATTCACTTCATTTGTGCGACTTGCCGTCAATGTAAAATAGAACTTTCATGGTATTACTTTAGAAAAATGAATAAGTTCGAATGAATATGTTTAGATAGGAGTACTTTTTAAAATACAGATTGTTCTAAAATATTTTAAAATACCACCATAATTTAAGTTACTGTATTCTGTGCATACGCATGCCACTAGTATGGCTACCGTTTGGAGGCAAGAAGTTTTCTCCTGTTATGCTCTATCTAGAGATTCCTATATCTATGGCTGTTACCTTCGGTTGGTTGAATTCAATGCAATTTCGTTCCCATTCTTTTTACTCCACATCTTTTGACACTAACTTCTTTCTTTTCCTTGACAAAATTTGATACCATCTTAACACCTTTGTTATCAAACCATATCTCATATCATGTGTAAGTGTTATGACAGCATTTTCCAAATCTTCAACTTTAAACTCTTCTAAGCCTTGAAATCGAGTCAATGCCTCGTGCATGAATAAGTAGTTTAATAATAGATTTATTTATTCTTGTATAACAGAAGCACGCATACACACACACACAAAAAAAAAGATAAATTGATAGAGATATATATAGAGAAGTAACTTTTAAAGGCAAACAATTACTTAAAATAACGAATCTGCAAATCAACGAAGCATTAACTATCTCAAAAAAGGAACTTATAATTTTAGGAAGTAATTCCCAAAAAGAAGTTTGTGAAATGTATGTTGTATTGAATTTACTTCTTTAAGAACCATTGTCCTACTATCAGGAAATATGTTTAAATGTCCCTAAATCATAAACCGGCATCAGTTTTAAGACGAAATCTATACACAATTTAGTAAAATTGATCTTCTTAAAATAGATAAATTCAAATGATATTTAAATCCAATTATAACATTAAAATCAAGAGTAAACAAAAGTGACATACCAGAAAACACGTGAATTACTCTAAGGCATCCATTTTAAATGAATATTCATTGATATCTATACATATATCACTCTTTTGCTAGTAAATGAAATGCATGTTTGACACGGAAGTGGTTTTAATAGAACACGGGTGTTTCGGTGAAAATTTTATGAGTATTACTTACTCAATAGAGCAAGTTCAAAGATTTGTAGTATAAGAAGGACGCCAAACCCGAAAGGGCTAGTTATCACATTGAATTGAATTTGATTATGACAAAGAGTTATGACTTTGTTTTGCAATCTCGAGGCATGTCTGCATGATAATAAAGTGCGAATTATACTTGTTTAAAATTATTAATATCGTTAAAAATCGTAAGAAGATAGATAAAACTAATAATACACACACATGTTATAGGCAATGCGAACAATTAGATAAAATTATTTAATATTGTATTAATTAAAATTAAAATTATTATAACATTATAGTCATTAACTTTAGTTATATTTTACTTTATATAACATATTGTATAAAATATAAAATAAGATTTAAAATTCCTTTAATTAATGTCTGAACCATGTGGCGTCTTACCCGAGTATAGGATGAAGACGCCACACTCGATTTTTTCGTATTTCTGCCAGGTTTTATGGCAGCTTCTTGGTTGATTTATGTGTAACAGAATGCGGGGCTCACTTCTATTGCAAATACTTCAATTATAATAAAACATTCGTTTATAAACTTCAAACTGAGCATTTAAATATTATAAGGATTTTACTCGCTAGGCTAAATGTTCACGCGATTAAAATAATGGTGATTAAATGCAATAAGTTGAGATAAACTCACAATCCGCAGGTACACTGTGACCACTATGGCAAGACTCCTCACACAAAATGTTCAGTATTGTTATGTGTTGACGCATTATTTATATTGTTTAGTAATACCTCCAAAAACTTGTCAATTGGGATAGAAAGAACACCTGCAAAGTTTAAATGTTGTAACTCTGTACTTTGAGGTGTCCACCGTCACTTAAAAAAAGCCTAAACGGTCATTTTTGGCATTCTGTGTAAGATTTTGTCCTAAGCAATTTTTCCTCTGGTAAACATTGTAATGGATTTCAGTTGACTTATTTACAGTTGCTTAAAATGTGAAAAAAGAACCACGGGCTTCAAATTATATCTTTAGGTACCCACCTGACTTCAAAATCTACCCAAAACACATAATAGCATATGCCATTATTTAGTAAAAAATATTTCTACGAACTCACTATTCACTCCTCTGGTAAACATTGTAACGGATTTCAGTTAACTTATTTATAGTTGCTTAAAATGTGAAAAAAGAACCACGGGTTTCAAATTATATCTTTAGGTTCCCACCTGACTTCAAAATCTACCCAAAACCCACAATAACATATGCCATTATTTAGTAAAAAATGTTTCTACGAACTCACTATTCACTCCTCTGGTAAACATTGTAACGGATTTCAGTTAACTTATTTACAGTTGCTTAAAATGTGAAAAAAGAACCACGGGTTTCAAATTATATCTTTAGGTGCCCACCCGACTTCAAAATCCCCAAAACCCATAATAACATTAGTGAAAAATATTTCTTCGAACTCACTATTGACAAATAAATTCCAAGTAAATAATAAAACCTTAAATTTCTCTACTAGGTAGATATGTTTTATTTCCATTTATATTTACCATATTATTTTGTCCATAGTCCCACAACCCTGGTACACATTTTCCTGGCAATGGTTTATGCTAAAACGTAGTGGAACGACAAACACAAACATATGGTTTCTGTTCGGCGGCTCCTTGAAGATCATCTAAACCGACCATTACGGTGGCTGGTTTGTCAACTGCATTCAAATGAGTTGCCTCTTCGCTATTTATTTCAGAAACTTGACAGGCATACAACAGGACCTCACTCTTACTCCGATCCAATAGGAAAAATGCTTAAAACCCATATTGAACCGCCGTTCTATTTATGGGACAGTCAAATGAAATACGGATAAAATAAAAGACAAAAATAAAATTGACATAACACTTCTTTTAAATAACTGCAAATAAGCAAATTTAATATATTAATAAGAAAAAATTAAATTTGGGAAAAAATTAATTATGGCCATTTTATTATGGAGCATGTAGTAGGTGGATAGCGTTACCACATATGAAGGGACGGACGAAAGAGCAACCAAGCCCAAGCCGAGAGTCGAACTTAGCGTGGTGAGCCATAGTCGTAGCGTGGGATGTGCTGACCCCCATACAACAACGGTCGACTAGTAATGATTATGAAACAGCATTGAAGGAGATATCTCTAAATACGTATACTCTTAAATATTTTATTTCATATATTACAGTCGACAACATATAACAAAATATTTTGAAAAAAAATTAAATATGTAAAGTTATTTTTTGCACCATAAACATACAAGTTACTTTGACAAAGGTGCGCCTAAGCATTTCATCTATAAAATAAAATGAATATAGTTTTGTAACAAAAAATAACTGTAAGTGTTGTATAATAGTAAGGGGTGATAAAAGTTCTTTTAATTATTTATTCTGTGTTCGTAAATGCAATCATACTTGAATGAATCCTGATCTACCAAATTTAAATATGAAGTTTAAACTTTTAAAGTTTCTGTAAATTGCGTCAGTATTTCTTTAGAAAATCAAAATCAAAATCGCCTAATGATAGTAATTTTTTCATATAAATAATGCTCCTTTCCGAGATTATTCATGATTATATTCATTAATCGTAATAGGCGTCAAAATTAAATTAACGTATTTATTCATTTGTTTTTTCTTTTTGTTTCATATTTCTAACTTGATTTGATCATCAATCTTTATTCAGGAGCTCATTATAATGCAAATTGAACAGATTATCTCTCCATACTATTGAAAGTTTCATAGAAAACAAATTTATTAAATAGTAAAGTGAAAGTGATACGGATTCAATGTAATTTAAAAGCTTCAATTAGGAATTTCCCTGGAGTAAAATGTTTAAATATGTGTTTTCGAGTTCAGAGCTGTATATTTGCTTCTATTGAAATGCTAAGATTAATTTTCTTGATCTTCTTAAATATTTAAAATTAAAAATCCTTCGTGTTTATTTCCTAAACTACAAAACATGTTTGGTCAACGCATGATAGTAGTATTTATACTTTTACACTTTGAAACATAAATACTCTGTTGATGAATATTAACATTTTGTTTAATAAATATCCGCCATTTTCTTATTGCCCTCCAGCATTTTTTTTATACAATTAGAAATGAAATATTAGACTTTTAATGTAATATTTACTTTTTCTCTGCATAAAGCACATGCCTAATATTATAGTGATATCAGTACCGCTGTATTTTTCACCTCTTTGACTGCAAGAAGTTTAGAGGCTATACCACTGTTTTTATATTATGTTTGAATGCAAGCACAAACCTCTTAAATCAAGAATTTTAATACAGAACTTTCGTGATAGGTGGGACCAAGCGATGACAGCATAAGTTGAATCGCGTAAGTGGGGATATAATTTCTCATATAAGCATGTAGATAAAAATTATTCTAAATTGAGGAGAGACTCTAAAGAAAACAATAATCTAGGAAAAAATATTAAATAAAATCACAGATAATACATATGTACTACAAGTTATATTACAAAAGACAATGTAACAAAAGACAAATCGGCGAAATTCAGAAATCGCTTAACTTCGGGTTCGCGTGAGTCGGGGTATTATTGTACCCACCATTTTTATGCAAACTCTATTTGGCGTTCTCTCCAGTATTTTGTTGAATAGAATTAAAAATAAGCCAAGCGAAACATTACACTTTTAATGTAATTATTCACCGTTTATTATTATCGTTATTATTACTATTATTATTATAATCATTATTTGCATAAAACACATCATGATATTTTAGCAATATGAGCACTGCTGGATTTCCCAACTCTTCTACACCAAGGAACTGTAACATTGTTTTTTATATTATACGAGTATTTGAAAGCAAGTCTTACCCTCTGCATTCTAGAGGAGATAGCTGCGAAAAATCTATCAGGAAAGTCAATTTTTTGCATGAATGCCAATGTCTGTCGCTCACAGTTTTAGGAGCAGATTGAGCAGAATCCATTTGAGACGAAATTCATAACTTTAAAAACACTTCGCCAATTTTTCCTATAAGAAGAAGGGAAACAGTGCAAATCCCATCAATAAAAGGTTTCCTTCTTCTTCTTTTAATAAACTTTTGAAATATTGCATACTAAAAAGAAAGGAAAATCGTTCGTAAGGTATATTTTGAGTTTTACCTTCAGTTTGAAATTTAATGACATAGATGTTTGGCGTGAAGAATTCTTCACTTTGATATACTTCAAAGGGATGCGGGCACAGTACAGACACAGTACTCGTGCACATAAAATCAAAATTTCCAAACATTATTTTTGTTAGTGTCTTCTATAAATAGACGTATCTATTAGTCAATTTAGATATTTTGAACTAGTTTTACGTTGCACGAATACTATAGCTTTTAATGCCTTTCTATAAACAATTGCACCTATCAAACGGGTTAGTTTTTTTCATAAATTTCATAAGTCGTCATTCTTTAACCAATAAGGATGGTGATACATCAGCAGACATGTATTATCTATACAAAAATGTTTCTATTACGAATGTAGCATTTCCTATATATTTCGTCGAAAGATGGTAATACTGGCGTACCAGATTTAACTTTGTTAAATAAATTTGAATAGCTGCTTGTTATGAAACACTTTGCTCTGATTTCATATATATAAAGAATTTTTTTGCACCAGACAAGTTTTTTTTGTATGCATAATGTAAAAGTTCATACTATTGTAACTGCACCAGTTTTACTTAAGTTACTTAAATGTATTAATCCAAATTAAAATATAATTTTCAATGATTTTCTGCAGTATTTTGCTTCAGGATGATCGCTTTTTTGTTTCCAATAATAGTCTGCAAGCATATTTGGACTCCATGTTTCTTGATAATGATTGTCTAATGTTGAAATATCTTGGTATAATCGCTCCCCGTGTTCATCGCTCACAGAGCCGAGATTGTCAGGGAAAGAGTCCAAGTGCGAATCTAGAAAATGTATTTTTAAGGCCATGTTACATCCAAGAGTTTTATAATTTTAAAGGAATTTTAAAATCCGTTTCATAGTTTCTATTGCCTTAAAAGACAGTTACAATTTTTTGAATGATTTCCCTGCAGCTTTTTCATCACTATTTATACACTTTACAAATTAATGATCCTTCATACGCTTACATATTTGTGGGAATATAAAAATACCCTTTTTAATTTTAGTCTTACTGATCATACGAAACTTGTTTCTTAAATATAAGAAAACTGGACTACTTTTGTCCATCACCTTGACAAAAATTTTCATTAATTCCAGTTTGATGCGCAAGGGATTGTTCAGGATTTAAAAGTGATTGAGACGTTACGTGTTTTGCCCAGGTAGAATATTTCTTCTAGGCAATTGTTTCTTGAAAAAAAATGACTTTTTCAATCTCAGCTATCCAAATTCGCCAGAAATTAACATAATTACTCCATCCTTGTTGGAAATCCAAGATAAATGCTATAACTTTCAAATCGCTTCGTGTATTCCAAGAATGCTTTTGTTACTGTATTTTTTTATTGCAAAATCTTTATAATGTCATAAGCCTCTTTCATACTGGCTAGATAAACAACAAGTATGGAAGGCTTCTCTTCTATCTTGAAGAAGAACGGCTTTTAATATGAATTTAGAATAATCTATAAACAATCTTCCTTCCTAGGATCATGATATCCTTCTAATTCATTCAGTAATGAATCAACATCAATGCAATGCACTAAATTGGGTTCTGAGGAGAGCAAGCGTTGAAAATTTTATTCCTATCGACGATAAAAAGAAAATTTAGTTCCCTTGATTTGATACGGGGTCTCTTCCCTTGAAGAAGATTGCAAACTTTTAATCTAGAAGCCACCAGTTCTGCCTAATTCTTGACAAGTTTAGGTCAGAAGCAAGATCAATGAGTTCAGGGACTGATTTAATGAGGTTCTGCAAGCGTTCAGTCAAAATCTGGGTCTTCAGTATTGTATGTTTCTGTAAACAATTGAAATCGTTATCGCCAGAGTTTTTTAAATGTAAACCTTAAGTTTTACATGGTTTTGGGATTGGAATCTCGTCGCTGTGAGGCACAGGCCCGTTAGCTAAAACGAGGTTAGGTTATTTAACGGTGTTCTCTTGTTCTTGCTTGATATTCCAGAAGATTTTGCGATGCAGAAATAACAGTCTGCGGAGTGGTCCTAGGACTCCCTCCATACCATTGGAATTTCTAATGACATATGTGGTGACTTTCAAGTAAGCGAACTACCGAGTAATTTTAAACAAGACGCTCGCGCGCGCATACAGCAAATATTTCTCTCGAGACTTGTCTTGATCACCAATTTGACTTTTCAAATAAAGTTCGTATATTTTTCTTACTAAGGGAGTAATATTTCTTATTTGAGACTTCAAATTTAGTTCACTACAGACATATCAAGGTTTTTTCTGACGTTTTCGCAGTTTTGTGGCAATTAAAAAAATTTGTACACAAACACACACAGAAAGTTTTTAGTAATACCAATACAAAATGGAAAGTAAAGACAAGTAGTTCATTATAAACCAATATGAGCATCTTTCTTACTCGACACGTGCATCTAAACTACACGGAACTTTTAATTTGCTTTTTGAGCTTTTTATCTGTAAACAGTTCCCTCTCAAATTGTTACAAATTTTTATGATCTTGTCACTATACATCTACGTAGCTAATGGAATCAAGTGAGCCGTTGAAATATAAACCCTTAAATATATCCATATAATATCAGGTTGTAACGAAATTTTCCATCAAATTTTCCACTAAATCTGCTTGAAAACGTAACTTCTAACTCCATAGATAACTGTCGAGTGGTTAATTACTGATCTTCTTCCACAAGTTCTCGCAGGCTGGCCTCATCAACATCAATAGATCAGATAGAGTTCTCTGCTTCTTGAATGTCATAGTCCTTGTTTCTGAACTTTCGGTACCAAACCTGCACAGTGTCACATGATACATCAATAGTACTTAAAGCTGTACACATAATTCGTTGATATTCTGTAGCTGGCTTTTTGGAACAGAGCTGGAAATTAATGATGGTTCTAATTCGCTGGTATGATAGTTCCATTTGAGACACCTTGTACTTAATGATAACTATATTTTTTTACAGATTTCACAGCACAGGGTTATGTAAGTCTCTTTCTTTCAAATGCCAAAAATCGTTTGACAAGATATGAGCAAATACGCCAACGCGAATTGTGTGCTGACGATATTTGCTTTGGCGGGAAACTTTCGCTAGAACCTAATATAAAATAGACTTAAACAACTTTTCAAGAAAACGGCTCAAAAGTAAATTTGACCATCATCCATTTCAACTGAATGAAGTCTAGAGTGGGTAACATTCACTAGGTAATGCACATGTTTTGCATTACTCTGATTCAAGATTCCACGTGCACGTTAAGGCTCTTTTTCGTCATTACTTTTTAGCATGTGCCGTTTACTGTAAAAACAGAAATTTGCAAGTTTCAATATCTTACATTACATTTTTCTGCAAAAAGAAAATCGTAATTTGAAGCCTCAATAATTTTTAATGAAAACGTAAAAATACTGCCACAAAGTGTAGGGGAAGGGGGGGGGCAAGATGAGGTAGCGGGCAAGACGGGGTACCGGTTCTCGTCGGTCCAACAAACGACCTATCACAGCCGCCCTGGCTCGTAATGACGAGCCATTGTATTGTTATCAGCCAGCGTTGTGACGGGCTTCTAAGTCCATGCTTTTTTGCCCAACCGCCAAAAACTCGGTTTTTGTCAAGATCGTTGTGATTTTCGTGTTATAACACGCATGTGTTCTGTACCTCAATCGCATGTGAGCGATGTGTACCTCAATCAAACACATCGCATGTGTTCTGTACCTCAATATTAGTTTTCTAGAACTGACTGAAAGTTATTCTTGTTTATCAATGATTACACCATCAGGAAAAAGCATTATTTCGATTTATTTTTTTAAGGTAAGTTATTTTATTGAAATAAGCGTGGGAGGGCAATATGGGGTACGGGGGTATGGGGTACCCCATCTTGCCCCTCGAAGAAAACTATGATTTCACTAAGACACTTTATAATACTTAATATAGTTTTCTAACTTAATGGAGTTGTTTTAGAATGGTGATAAATTATAAAAGAAAGACAGAGAGGGGGAATTGGAGTAAAAAGAGTATGAAAAATACGGTAGATGTTGTAATTAAAGGAAGAATGGCGTATGAATTAGCGTCGAAAACATATTCTGTGCCACAAAAGACCTTTGAAAGAAAAGTTAAAGAAGCTCGTGTAGCCCTAGAAGATCAAGGTGCTCCTACAACTTACCTTGGGTGAAAGTTCCTTTAGGCACAAAAAAGCGAACATTTTCTGATGACGAAGAGAAAGAACTTTGCAATTACATAATGGATAAGGAGGGTCGTCTTTATGGACTTTGGCAATAAGGGCAATATACAACCCCAAACAAATAAGGGCTTTGGCATACACTCTTGCAGTAATAAATGGGAAACAACATCTCTTTGTGAGAAAAAAAAAAGAAGCTGGCAAAGTTTGCGTTCAGGGATTTTTAAGCAGGCATCCAGAATTGTCGATACGGCTGTAAATGGCTTCAGAAAATGTGGGATTTGGCTATACGATCCAACAGTTTTTTCCGATAGTGATTTTGCTCCTCCTTGACGACAAATATTACACAAACAGAGAGATTATCCATCACTGAAGCATTGCCACAACTCACTACGTCGGACAACGGAGAAACAGCTCCAAATAGACCATTCGCATGACCATTTCGCTGAAGCTTCAGTTGACCCTGAGACGATAACGGCTGAGACAATATCTGCAAAGATAACTTCAGTTTCGACAGTTGAAGATTCTGACAAAATAAGTATAAGAGTTAAGAAGGAATAATTATTCCTTCTTAACTCTTATATGTCGAGCGATGTGGAGCATTCCTCCAAATCTTAGTATTTCCACTGTTTGCAGGAAAAATGTACAACATTAGTTAATTTTTGATTCCTTTCACGATTAAGATATTCATTTGCACGGAATACTGAAATATAATAAATAATGTTCAGTATTTTACTTTTCTGGTGGATACTCAGAGAATTTATAAGTTATTCATAAAATTCATGTAGTTTTTTTTCTCTAAAGGGCGTGTGCAAAAATTAGTGAATGTGAAAATAAAATTTAAACTCCTTAAATTTTTATTATTTACAAAGTGAATTTTATTCATGATTCAATTGACATTTTATGTTTTTTCTACAGTACAAATAATATCAATATCGTTTATGTCATTCAGTATGTAAAAATATTTAAAAGGTTTATACGATAAAAATTTTAATAGCATATTGTTTTCAGATGAGTAACTGACAGGAAAAACTTCTTAAATACAACATGGTGCTTTTTTTGTATTACAGCTTCTTCGAGTCACATGATGTCCTATTTTTTAATAATTTCACAACTTTATTTTGGAATTAAGAATACGAAGGAGATCATGCTACTTAAAAATTTACTAAAATGCAACCAAAAACACGTTGAATGTAGATCATGTACTTTCTTATTTCTATGTCCATTTCACGACTTTGTATTGATTTCATCTAAGATCTCCGAGAGACCTGAGACATTAAATTTGAAATTCTGAGTCAACATCTTTCGGGCATCACATGTTTAAAGAGGAAAAAAATGCTTGAAATTGGAACGACCGAACGAACTAGAAAACCTGCAAACAGACATCTGAATAGTTCATTACGCTACTGACAAAAATACTTAATTTCTAAATCTAAATTCCGTTATAATTTATTTCTGTATCATTTTAGCTATAGTAATGTTAGACAGGAAAAGAAGAAAAGGAAAATGAAAGGTTGAAAAAAAATGGCACTTTAAATTTGGGAAGATTATTTCGCTTTCATGTTTTCTTAAGATATTTTTAAGAATATTTGTTTTAATATGCAATTAACAATTTGTATATTAAAATAAATTTTTAATATGCAAATTGTTAATTTTTTTTAATAATAACACAGCAAGAATTTGAAGAATTTGAATTGCAAGAATTTGAATTATCTAAGACATGTAAAAGTACATACCACATCGAAAACGAATTTATTTTCTCCTTGAAAAACACATACACATTCCAAAGCTTATGAATCATAGGAAAGGAAGTATTTAATTAATCACTGTGACCTCTCTAGAGTGTAATTAAACGATCATAAAGGGTGTAATTGTATAGATTTATTATATTAGCTGTTACAACAAGAAAACTATAAAATTTGATAGCTGTTTATGAGCTTTTTCGCCCATAATCAATTAATGCTTCTTAATATGACTCAGGATAATTATGTATTGTGATGTAATCGACGAGTATTAGCGGTACTTACTAACACATGTTTAAATACGGAACGTGTGTTTAGTTTTATGTAGAACGCTATTAAATAAAGAAGCCTATTTCACATGCGTACATAAGTATACAAATAGTGCATTGTTTTACTAAAACGGAACATATTTTTTATACACATGTTCTCGAAGATTTATGCATATAACTAGGAAAACATGTTTATATTTTGAGACAAGATGTTTAGACATTTATTAACTTTGTAAATATTTATTACTATACAAGCTAACTTTAAGAAACAAAAACGTTATTTTTATTATTTATGTCTGTAGCAGAATGGCCATTAACCCTTCGACCGTGTTTGCGTCGATCAGTTTGCTTTTATCCTGTTAAATAAATGATAAATTATTTTTTTCTTAAGCGGGTTACGGAGTGATACAGAGCTCGTTTGGGATATCCGTGGGTATATTTTCTATCACCACAGCCATTATCATTAAGGAGGATGGAAATAAGCTAAGTTTTTTTAAAATGTTTGCTACAAACTATATTCGAAAGTATTTTTGACACAAACTACGTAATTTACATTTAGTATTAAATAATTATTTTATTTTTTTTAATTTTGTATTTTGTAGGAAGATATTCCATCTATTTTTCTACTATCAAAATATGTACCTAAAGTTAACAAAATTCTTGCAGCATTCTGTCGTTATTACTCACAATGCCGAAAAAATGTAAAGCATGCTATTTTTGGTGATTTTTGCTGAATTTTCAGAGGCTTTGGAGAATCTTGACATACAAAATAGGCAATACTAGCAGATTTATTTCGACACTAAAATGTGCATACCCTACTAGCTGTTTTTTAAATCTTTTTTCGAAATGCTGTTCAGGTTATTAATGTCCAGCTTTAGAAAATTCAGAACAAATCTGAAAAGAACAATTTTTATTCATATTTATGTAAACTAAACACAATTGATTGCATCTGTTTGCATTTATAATCATTACAACAAATATTTTAAGTGAACAAAAATACCACTTCTTCCATTTCCTATTGTATCGGATACATTAACAAAAAACAGTATTTATTTAGATTCTAACGTAATGTTTTCGGACAGAGCTTATAATTCTTACTTTTAAAAGCGTGATCTTAAACTTTGAAGGCTAAGAAGCTCCACAAGTCTCACTTTTATACTCTATAGGAAAACATTAATGGACTTATAAATTTTTAAATAAAATTTCTAAAAATCTGGAAATGTGTGGATTTTCAGATTTATAATGGAGAAAATGCCCTTTTCGGCATTTTATTATGTATTTCATCAAGCTTTTAAACCTATGTACCCAAGGATATGGATCAGTAAATTGCGAAAACTAACAAAAATATAAACATATTTTCTTTTGGATTTATAAAACGCATGCTTATAAAATCAATACACTGCAATAATTAAGTCTATATCAATTCTCAATCAATTCAGTGTTATATATACATAATTATCATTCTATTGTTAAATAAATACTAATTGCGCATTTCAAAAATTTACACACTTTCTTTTATTCTCTCAATAAAAAAATGAATGAAACTAAAGATAATAAGTTTTATATATGAAGTTCTTAATTTTACGGAAAAAAAAACTATAGTTAAATTAAGAGTAATAAATTTCAATTTGTTTACTCAAGATCAAAACTTTTGTGTGAAATTTATTATTCTTTGTAAACTCAAACACTTAAGTATCGATTTCTTTTACTGGATTTTGCAATTATATTTTGATATTATATTCACACACACACATACATACGTATGTGTGTGTATTATATTTAGAAACTCTCTTCTGTTATCAGCAGAGTCACAACATCACCAACATTTATTGAGTAGTCGCCACTAACCACTCAACCAATTGGAGCAAAAAATTATAATAGTTAAGTATTTGTTAATAGGGACTAGTAAAAATTAATCTACACAAAAGATTTTCAATACGAATATTTGCTTAAAATCATGTTCGGTCAAAATTTTGGAGCGGTAGCTAAAATTATCAATGGAACTTTCAATTCATCACACGCGGTTCAATTTGTATCTTTTCTTTTCAGATTATTTGTGGTCAGTTCTCACGGAAGAAAATAATATTCTAACATCTGCAAAATGAGCTGTATAAAATTAATAAAGAACTCTGCAACTAACACGCATTTTAAAAATATTACAGTTCGAAATTTTCCTGTGGTACACAGGGTCAAACTTTCTTCAGCAGCAGAAGTTATTACTTCCTACAGACATAAATTGAGTAAGAAAAAAGTTCATATCATTACCTACTATGCTTTTAAAATGGTTCGAAGAAGTTCAACAATGTGATGCTTCAGTTCATCACATATTTATAATTACTTTTGATTTATATAGTACATGCATTGATGCATACATGACAAATTTTACAACAAATATATTCATTACGTTTTACAGAGTTCAATTTTACGTGAAGTGTTCCGTTCTAACTCACAATTTCTTTTAGACTCCGCAATTTAACCACTTTTTCTCTAGAGTGCAAAACACATAAGTAAAAATCTGCTTTTCTACTTCGTTTTCCCAGTTCATAAATTATACTTTCCTAAAATGTTCTATATAGCAAAGTGACAAATAACAATCTTTATTAACATTTTTTATAAAAATAAATCAGTTTTTCATACTATTTCACAGAGTTAGGCAAAACCCTTCGAAAATGTATTCTCGATACAAAATACAAGATTCATTGATTCAAACACATTAAAATACAAATTTCTTTCTAAATTGAAAAAATACAAACTAGAGATATTTTCAAAATGCTCACAAAATACAAAATACATGTAAAATAATTTTAGCTCTTTTATTTGAAAATAAGTTAAGATTTAAACTAAAGATCCCAGTTTATTTTATTCAGATATATGTTAACATGAAACACCAAAAAAAAAAATCATAATAGTTGTGTTAAAGAAAATGAACCATTCGTTTTGTTTTTTAAACGGTACCTTTCAAAAATTTATATGTATCGTTATAAGACCTGAAACAGATCATTTCTGATAAATCGCATCGATACCCAAAACGTTATTAAAACAGTGTTACGTCAACGTGTGAATAATGTACATTAGTTTGTTTCAAAATAGTTTAAAAAAACTTTAATTTACAAAAATCACAGCGTATAAAATAAACTTTTCACACGCATATAATTATTACTTATTGAGTTCAATTAAATATTTGAACATAAATACTCAGGTTGGTGAGTTTCAGAATGACAATTAAGTGAATTTTAAAATTTGCCGTAAATTTAAATGTTCTGCATATTATTGAATTTTCCGCTTTCATAACTAGCACTGTGCCGTGACTTTATCTTATTCCTTCTATGGAAAAAATTTGGAAAAAATTATTCTAACAAGTAAACCTCCCTGGAGCTCACCCACGAAACGTAACTAATACAACCTCTTGACACCTGACAAAAATCTCAGATGTCAAATTAAAAAGCAATCCCATAGTTATTTTTAAAATACAAATTTCATTTAAAAATGACAAGTAGAAAGCGTAATTTTAAATAAGTTTTCGAATAATAGCCTAATTCTCAATCTCTATTTCAGTAGTAAAAAGTTGTTATCACCCATAAACGAAGACTTTCAAGGCACTTTAAAAGATAAACTGACAGTCTTATTTATTTAACCTAGCAACACAGTTCAGATTGTGTATAAATTCCCTTAAAAAATGCCAATAAATACTACTGAAACATGTTTATTTTTGGCTTACTTTTATTGGTTTCATTTACATTTGTAAATGAGTTACCAACAATCGAGAAAAATCTAGACCAAGTATTATACTTTTCTAAACAGAGCATGGAAGACTTTTCAACACGTGACAAAAAGGTTGAAAAGTGTTTACGATTTCGGTTTGTCTATCCGTCCGTACTCTAACTGCCGTAAATTTTGATCAATTATTATGAAATTTATATATGTTATTCCATGTACTCAATTGCAAATAGTGTACAGCCTGAGTAAAAAAAATAAGGCCAGTAAAAAGTTTTGAAAAAATGGAAAATTCTTAACTGAGGATTAAAATATCATTTGATTGATAATTATTAGCCTTAAATACAATTAAAAGATTCTGCAAAATTCATTGGTAAATATCACACACAGATCAATATTTAAGCCTGAGGAAAAACTTTAAGGCCAGCATAGAAAATATCATATAAGACGAAAAAAAAAAAAAACTGTTAGAAGCTTGTGTAAATGCCATTCTTTTGAATTACTTCAAATACTCCTTTTTCATGGTTGAAACTAGTTTTTTTCTAAGTTCAGGGTCATTTTATACCATTCATCTACAATAGTAGATTTCAGTTCTACTGATGATGTAAAATGTCTCTGCCATTTGCATAAACTCTTCTCACTAAGTCACCCCATGAGTTCTCTATTGAGTTAATATCTGTAGAGTTAGCTGCATTTTTTTAAAATTCAACATTGTTGAATTAGAATCCATTTTTTGTACTTTTACTCGAATGGATAGGTGCATTATCTTGCTGATTTGTAGTGGCGTCACTAAGCATGGTGTCTCACATTCACATCCGGTGTCACCCCCTCCTTCAGATACACAGGCCAGTCTAAGTTAGTTCTGCATAAGAATAAGCAAAATCGTTAACAGCATTGGGGGTATAATATGTTTTCTTTGTACACTACACAAATAATGTCTCATTTCTGCAAAAATACTCGTATCATTCTGGTAATAGTTACGAAGTTCTTTCAAACATTAGTAAGCTATTATGCAACTTTCAACACCACCTTTATGAGGTACTGCACAAGGCGCACAAACAACTTTTTCTTACATGGAGTGTATCCCCAGCTGGCCTATCATAACTATGAGCCTTGAAAAAGGCTGTTTATAATATCATTGTCAGAATAATAAAAATATCGCATTTTAAACTAAGCGTTAAATCATCTTCATATTTGAAATTTAATGTCTCATGTAACCTGTTGTTTCAATACTCACTACGAAACTGCTTTACTAAAGAGGTATTGTACCTTTTAAAAATAATGAAAATCGATAAAATTTTGCATGAATATAATATGCTTAATTGCATGTAGAAGTTAATTACTAATAAGCTATTTAGTATATCAATATAATAATCTTTTTGTTTATATTACTGACTTCAAAGATTTCCAAAGTTAATTAGAAAAATTTAATTTTTAAGCGATTTTTCGCTATTTTCATCTGGATTTCATTTCCTTGAATTAAAAAAGAAGTTAATCATTTGCTTGACAAAATTAGGTTTCTCAAGTCATAATGATGTCACACTGAAGTCATGGTTATCAGTCTTTGAAGGGAAAATTGAGAATCCAATTACTTAAAATAGTGTTTCTAGATTATACAATTTAATTTTTTTTCTCAAATAAAATGGTTTCCTCTGTTTGAAATATTTATAAAAGAGGGGATGTTCCCAGCGAAACGAAATCTTTCGAATGCGAAAATTTTACACACGGTTTGCAACACGGTTAAGAAAATGCAATTACGATTTTGGTATATAATAAAAATTGAATACGAGTTTATTTATTTTAAGCTGGCAAAATTTAAATATATTGAGTGTAGACATATTTTTGTCGAATGTTTTTTCTAGCGCTCGTGTAAATTGCTTCCGCAACGGGCATTATCTTCTACAGTGGAGAAAAACGTCTGCTAAACTGACAGAAAAATACTGTCAGCCAGGGTGCCAGTTTATTTACGCATGTTTTACAGAAGCCTTCCGTAATCTTTTACGTACACGGAAGATTTCGGTAAATTAAACTGAAAAAGTGTAAAATTTACGGAAAGCCTCTGTGAAACTCACGGAAATATATTAGACAATTTTTAAAACGACAAAATATGGTATGTTTTATTAAGAATAACAAGATAAAGCCTTCTCTTGAAAACAGTGTATCATTTATAATTCTTCTACAGGAGAACTGAAGAGAATTCCAATGCATTACGGTCAATGGCAGCTTAGTAACGTATTGCATTTCAAGCACAATACAATCCTAATATGTAATTATCTAATGGTCCGATAAAGGTAATGTGTCCTCCCAATAAACATTGTGCCGAAAATCAGGAAGATTGGCGTTTTTTGGTTAAAAATTTCCAAATATGTTGAGAAATGGGGGAATATGGAAAATATGCATCGATTATTACAAAATGACGCGAAAATGTGCATCGATTACTCCGACATTTATGTATGTTATTCCAATGTACAGTACCATGCACCATATTGAAAGATGTGCATAGTTCTTCTACAGGAGAATTCAAGAGAATTTCTATACATTAATCTAAGCCAGTTTAGAGACATTAATTCATTTCAAGCGTACTGCCGTAAGTATATAAACGTTTATAACTATTTACTCTTTAGTTAAAGATGAAAATAACTTTTAGAGTTCTTTTATAGGGTCTCGTAAAATTACAGCTTTTCTTAAGATCATCTCCAAAATCTCCCCAGATTTAAGGACAACACATCGTCATACTTGGCACAAAAGTATTGTTGTGTTGGAAAGTATTTTATAATCTGAGCGTTTGGTGTGATATATCGGTTTTGCTTCCTTTCCTGTTTAGTTGAACTTTAAGGCCTCAAGAGACCCTAATCCTTCTTCATTTACTAAGTTTAATGCTTGAATGTTGCAGCTCATACTATATATCATGAAAAGAGGGGAGAGGGAGGAGGGAGATGAATATCATAAATTTTAGCATCGTCATTCGAACATCCTAACGTTCCTCCTTTAGTTAAAGATGAAAATAACTTTTAGAGTTCTTTTATAGGGTCTCGTAAAATTACAGCTTTTCTTAAGATCATCTCCAAAATCTCCCCAGATTTAAGGACAACACATCGTCATACTTGGCACAAAAGTATTGTTGTGTTGGAAAGTATTTTATAATCTGAGCGTTTGGTGTGATATATCGGTTTTGCTTCCTTTCCTGTTTAGTTGAACTTTAAGGCCTCAAGAGACCCTAATCCTTCTTCATTTACTAAGTTTAATGCTTGAATGTTGCAGCTCATACTATATATCATGAAAAGAGGGGAGAGGGAGGAGGGAGATGAATATCATAAATTTTAGCATCGTCATTCGAACATCCTAACCTGTGCGATCTGTGGTGTGACGATTACTTTATTGTGAGAATAAAAAATGTATTTTCAGTGCTTTGAAAATACTAGATACATTCGAAATGTATTTAAGAAAAAATAGATTTGCAAAATACTCTCGTTTTACTATTGAAAATATAACGTACAGCTGCGGAAAAATAAAGGCCCAGTTGAACTTTTTTCGGCCGTCGTACGTCGTGCAGCAAAGTTACGGATACCAATCGTTTACGATTGAAGTTCACTTTAATTTGCTATGCATAAAATTGCATAAGGGGCCATACATATAATTGCATAAGGGGCTCTACATATTAAAATTCGCACCAACTTTTTTTTCTCAATAGCAACCCCTAGATTTCACTTCATATTTAAAAAATTTAGCTCATTTTAACCACGGATTCCAATTTTCAGTAAATTTGAACTAAAAATGGGTGAGTTATGAGATTGCAAAATCCCCCTCCCCATATGTTAAAATATTTTTTCATACTTTAATTCATATCTCATATAATATTGATAATAAGAAGCTGATATTTATTCCTACTACTAGAACTAAGCGGCCTAAACATAATTCACTATTATTCTGATTTTCAATAAAGTATTAGTATGAATTATGAATTATTAAATTAATATTAAAAAAATATGAATAGCGACCTAGCCAAATTTCGATGGAAATTGATGCGGAAAGTAATATTACATGGCTGCGCAAAATTTCAAATTTTTACGTTCAATAGTTTAATTTATATTAAATAAAATGTGTTATTTTCCTGAGTTAAGGGACCATATATAAATTTATTAAGTGACAATTTTTTGAAAATTGCTTAAAATAAACGTAAAATAGATTTCTTTTGTGCAAAAACACAGTAAAAGATAGCGGTATTAAAAATATCAAATTTTGAAGCAAATAAATTAGAGGTTTTTAAAATTTGGTGGCGATTCTATAAGTGTCTATTGTTGCGTTCGTTACCATATCCCCCAAATAAAATATTTTCCAAGTATAGAATTAGATGCAGTAGATGTATGTC
The DNA here is from genome assembly GCA_038373885.1 of Cheiracanthium punctorium. Taxonomy (NCBI): domain Eukaryota; kingdom Metazoa; phylum Arthropoda; class Arachnida; order Araneae; family Cheiracanthiidae; genus Cheiracanthium; species Cheiracanthium punctorium. The sequence goes on from JAWZYV010001640.1 coordinate 56,893, forward strand.
TTCTAATATAACGTCCTATTTCTAAAAAACTAACATCCTCGACATTCCAATCATGAATTTGACCTTTTTTAATAATTTTCAATTTGCAGAAAGTCCTTTAAAAACGCGCAAAAAATAATTCGCGATATCTACGGAAATTATCGTAGAAAATTAGTGAAAATTTATATTTAGGGTAATTTAAAGGTTTTCTTTCGTTTAATAAAATCAAAATATAGTGTTGCGATTGAGAAAAACGAAGTTGATGCAGAATTAAATATGAAAACGTCTCCTTATGCAAATTAAATTAATAGTAAATTAAAGTATGCGTTATTTGCAAACGAATGGTGTATGACTTTGCTGTACGACAAGCGACAGCGAAATAAAGAGCAAGCGGGCCTTTTTTTTTCCGCAGCTGTACAAGATGTAAATGTGTTTTGACCATGTATTTCAAATACATGTATTGGCTATACTGCTCAACTCTGCTACTGCAGACATTATCAGCAATTCAACAACGTGATAGTGGCCGGCTGTTCATGGGTTAAGTTATTTATTGAAGCTTAAGAAAGCTTTATTGCTACTACACTTTAATACTTAATTTGTTTTCTTTTCTCTACTGGTACCAAAATGTTTTGTAGTAGTCAAAAATGATATATTTATCAGGTCATTTCAATACCATTTTCTGCTCCTCAAGATTCTTTATCTATGCATGAGTGACTATACATTGACAACTCTTTTTAGAAAGGATTTAACTTTTTGCAGTGTAATAAATCTAAAAAAGTAGCTTTATTAGATTTATTACACTGCAAAAAATCATCTGATTCAATAATATTCACAAAAGCTTTAGGGAAAATAAATGATAATTAAATGGAGTATTAAAACTTCAAGGAAAAGAAGAATCACAAATAAATTAGGGCTGTTAGATTATTTCATTTTATCCGATAAAAGCGTTTCCGGTATTGTATTTCCCCCCAAAAAGGAGTAGAAATTAAAATTAACATATAAGGTGCATTTTAAAGCCGATTAATTTTTAGGTAATTGCTTTTTTTATAAATTAAAATAAATTATGAACGCATTTTAGAGAAAAAAATGAATACTAAAAAATTATGACAGACTATTAATAAACGTGTTCAAGTCACAAACCGTGAAAACAAATTTAAAATATGATTAAATTACGACTTTTGACCTTGAGTATTTGACACATACCATGGAATATTTATCTTTTGTGCTACGGAAAAATAATACTGTTAGTTAATTTTTTACTATGTTTAGTAATTTATTACAGTTTTCTTTCTTACTTAATTATTAATCATTTTAACAACTTTTTAAAACATAATATTTTTATAAATGTTTATCTGAACAAAATAAATTGCATAAACTTGATCTATGAAAAATGGTAATTTGTGTGAATTGTATATATTTGAAGAACAAGTATATTTGAAAAGGGAAGTTTTACATACGTCAAGTTTGACAGCGAAAATTCTTTCATAACGGATATAGTGTCAAATGAAGGAATTTTGGATTTTGCGAAATCTAAATTCATTTCTCTGATTTACAGTCAAATGCTTTTGTGTAATTTATAATAGATGCAATATATTTATTTGCTTATGCATATTCGGGCATTTTCGGGCATATTCACTATGCATTTTCGGGATTCATAAACATTTTTTCAATATCATTTTCTAATTCACCGATAATAACTACCACCGATAATAAGTAGAAAGAACTATTGTAAATCGTTGTGTTATAACATTTTGTAAGTGTACAGTGGAATTCAAATTTTTTGGTCAGCACAAGAATGATCAATAGAAAATAAAAAAAAGGTGCAAAAAGATTTAATAAATTAAAAAAAATATTAATAATTATAAAAATTTAATAAAATTATTAATAATTATTTAAAAAATTAAATAATTATTATTAGATTTAAATAAAGGCTTTTAATCTTTATTATAATAAAATTAAAAGCCTTTAAATTTATTATAATAAAGATTTAATAAATTTAAAGGCTTTTAATTTATTAAATTAATATTAATAAATTAAAAGCCTTTATTGTTTCACATTTATTATAATTCTAAACATTTCTATAAATAACTGACTAAATATCTAAGAATGGTCCATTAATCAAATACAATTAATAAAGGATAAATTAGAAGATAGCAGATTTCTGTTTAGCATTTAGCTGAGCTCCCGCATAGCCGTTGCCTCACATTTAAAGTATAATACAAATAATGTAATAGGTAAGTAAATCTACTTACCTATTATATCTTGTGTGTTTTTTTTATTTACTTTACAATAAGTTAGTATGTTTACTACATACATAGTTTATTTTTGTAAACACGTTAAGAGATTATGTGTAATTAACAGAAGTTTAGTGGCTAACCAAGTGGTTTCTGAAATGTGGATTTTTACCCATAAATAATTTTAGGCAGTATCACAGAAACTTCAAAAATTTCAGACATCTTATGTTTTAGAATTCATTTCTGTCTCCTGTCATGTACAAGTAAAAAATGTAAAAAAAGTAACTATACATACCGCTATTTATTTTGATTTTTTTTTTTTCAATTTATACTTCAAGGGAGCCTGCTAGGTGTTAATTTATCGCTTTATTTTCAACAACATAGATTGTTTGTTTGTGTGTGATTCTGGCATCGCTACTGTAGGGCGATCTGCCAAGGATGGAAAATGCCTTGGTAGGAGGACTTTCTAAGGGGTTCTAACGCATATTCACATTACATCTAGAGAAAACTTACCAAAATGCCAGAACGTTAGATCGACAGTAATACGTATTTGGTTTTTATTAAATCTAACGTAATTTATTGATTTTATTTATTAATAGTTTTGATTACGTATTTGGCAACAACAGTTCAATACATTAGAAAGGAAAATAATACATTAACTCCATATATATATATATGGAGTTCGGATAAGACATTGAACATGGTAGACGCCTGCCAAGAGCCTACCCTGCAGCTATCGATCTAACGGTCTGGAGCTTTGATCGCTTTTCTACAAACTGTAGCATGAGTACACGTTAGAACCCCTTACAAAATCCTTCAACCAAGGCAAAATCCTCCGTATGCAGATGGGTTCGAGGCTTGCCTTAACTTAGCATTAGAAGTAGTTCTCAAATCAATCAGGTGTTAAATCAATAGAGTTTTTCGTGGCTAGCAGTTTTCTTTAAAAATGAAGGAGCATCACACACAGAAAGCCACGAAAATCATGTTATTGCCACAATCACCCGATCTTAGACCTCAAGAAAAACTGTCAGATTAATTGTGCAGAAATGCACTTAGAATAGCTGAACACGTGTAATGGGGATCCGGGAATGTCTGAAGGATGCCTAGCGAAATTTAAGCTACAAACCTCCGAAAAGTTAATTACTCGCATGCCAAATCTGTGTAAGTTCTGTCATCCGTGCTAAATGGGGTCAAATCACAGAGAATAAAATCCAACAAAAGTCATAATTTTGTTTTGAAATATGCCATAACCATACTTTTCCATTCTTTATATACATTTCATTTTGCATTGAAAATATACTCGTTGACAAAAGACTTTCGGACTTTTATGCACGCCCAAAAGTAATTTAAAGTACTAGCCTCCTAGGCCGCCAGCTTCGCCTCCTCCTACTTCCTACTAGTTCTGTGCTTCACTTTTCGTTTACACTGCCAAAAGTTCCCACAGTGTCTTTGTGCTATACTGCTAGGTATCTAAGCATATCAGCATACTAAAAAAATTATCCTAAAACTTCTTCTTATACACAGTTGAATATTTCAGAAGAAGCGATGCTTCAGAGTCAAAAGAACGGAATCTAGATAAGCCTACATACGATTAAATTGTCCATGACTGAACATTGGTTTAGATAGGTCTAAGCAAATTTTGCCAAAAGTTTGCCTTTGTGACTTATTTATAGACATGGAGAATGCTAGTCGAATAGGGAACTGTTTGCGTTTAAATTTAAAGGGTATATTTGCATCTGATGGAATCAAATAAATTCTTGGTATAAGCAAAGTTTCATTGTGATCACTCTCAATCTTCTTTCTTTCTATGATGCTACGCTCAAACTGGTAACAATTAGACGTGCCCCGTTACACAGACCTTTAGAAGGAACCAAATTTCTTAAAAGCATGACAGTGATCCACACTTAAGTCTGAGTTTATGAGGGGGCATTTCTGTTGGACTTAAACTATTTGGAAATTCTTCTGGACATGCCAGTGTATCCTGCGGATCTTCACTTATCACAGTGTCTACCGCTTTCATAAACAACCTCAGATCCTGGTAAACAATTTAAAGCGCGCTGATTAATTTACATGGATAATTCATTAGAAACACTTAAAGGGGGGGGGGGACAACCTAGAAAATATGCTATCGCTGGTCCTGTGCGAGACTCAAAAAGAGCATCCTTGGGTCTGGCTATCGGTGCGAGTGGAAAAAGGGGGAGGCTCTCGAAAATATGTTACCGCTGGTGCTTTGCGAAGTCCAAAAAAAACACAGTAGCCCAAGCCAGTAGTCGCTGTAGGGTCCCTCTTTGAAAATATGTGTCTTAAAAAAATTAAATATTTATTCAAAAAACTAAAGAAATTCTGCTTACAATGGAATACTTTTCAGTGGGTACTCACATGAGTTGCTGAACACACAGCATGTAATTCTCCGTGTTATCGTTAATTGTAAATATTTTTTAATACAACTTTTTCTTATATTTAAACCTGTAACGAGCTACAAAATATTAATTGCATGACGTCATATGAAACTCTTCATCTACACACTTAAAAATACTTCATTGAATGCTTTAATTTCAAACCTCATTAATTCGCATTTAGATTAGAACAGAATGTTCAAAAGATGTTTTTACTCAAACTGTCACGTATGATAATTAAATTAACATAAACAACAATAAATTTAGCTTCTGCCATTCACCAGTGTATCAATACTGGCGATTTTGGTGCCGCATTTATGGGGAAAATTCCTTAAGAACTATATAGTTACATCAGATAGAGTAGTGTACCAGACATCGGACCGCCTTGGTACCGTATACTTTAGCGTATAATATATATAGATTGTGCAAGAATAATTCATTGGATTTTACAGCTTATTCAAAGAAAACGACCATCAAGGCATTTAAGCTCGCAGCATAATTCATGGGTTTTTGGATTCTAATTTACTAACTGGGACACTAATGCTATTTTACAGTATAGAAATGTCGAGTATTAAAATATTAGTTAGGAGAGTCTATTTACTTTCCGAACATGTATCATGTAACGAAAGTATTGTAATCATGAAAAAATTCGACTTCGAGATTTTGGTGTATTTACACGTTGTAAGGTCTTCTGAATTCATTTATGCTATTTTTACGAAATGCATGTATGTATGTATGGTGTGTGTATGTGTGTGTGTGTATGTATGTGTGCTTGTGCGTATGTGAGTGAACATGATAGCTCCTAAACGGGGCATCCGATTGAGCTCAAATTGGGGATATATGTTATAAACCATCATCGTAAAACTGGTATTGATTTTGGTGTGTATAGGACTTATAGTTTTTCTACAGGGCTACGACAAAGATTTCTTTTACATTATGGTCTATGAGGGGAAATTCTTGAAAGTCCTCTAGCATTTGAACGGTACATTCGATTGAGCTTAAATTCGGTATATATGTTATAAACCACCATCGTAAGACCGGTATTGATTTTGATGTGTATAGGACTTATAGTTTTTCAACAGGGCTACGACAAAGATTTATTTTACATTATGGCCTATTGGGCGAAATTCTCCAGGCCACAAGTGTGCTAGAGTTTAAACGATGAATTCGATTGAGCTTCAATTTGGTATTTATGTTTGAATTATTCATCGATTAAAATTTATTTAAATGCTTGGTAATAATCTTAATAGTAAGTGTTCGGAGAGTCGAGTGAAGTCACTTCAGATTTTTTTATGGTGGAAGAGGGAAATAAGGATATCATGAAAGGCCACTATAGGGAGGGTTTTCACGGAACAGCTAAAACTTTGTTTCATCCTTCTAAATACTTCAATGAATAAATAATTATTTAGGGCATTTTCAAGGCGGTATTTTTTACACATGAATTGTGATTTTTAAAAATAACATATTGTAAAAAAATATTTTTTAAGTAATGGTTAGGCATTCACCACTCACGTCCCGAAGGTATAGGCTATTCTATAATGAAGGCACCCAGTGGGCGCCTAACGCTACCCCCATAGGACGAAGAATTTGATACCGAAGCCGTTAATCGAACACAGACCCAAGTTTTGATCGAATGGTTCTTAAGCCACTACACAACCTGGGCGGCAACATAACATATTGTTAGCAGCAATGCCACGGTATTCCCAGCTTGGTAACAAAATGTTAACAATACCCTTTTTTTTTCAAATTGGTAAAAAAATATTACGCTTGAAAACCGTCAGATATTTTTGCCGCACTGTTTATTAAAATTTTGATATACCTCCTACCGCTAAAAAATTAGCTAACACAGTTTTTATGTAACAGTTTATTGGCTAAATAAAGTATTTATTGCATATAACTGTAAATATTAAATTTTCACCAGGAAATGGTGACATTATTTTGGTTCACTTATACTAAAAAACCTGCGTTTTAAACTCTAAAATCATTACCTTACACGGTTATCATTTACACAAAATCTTCTAGCAAGTAAAAGTTAATGAATCATTAATTAAGTTAAAGAGATATATTCGAAGTTAAAAATCAACACCGTATTAAAAAAAGCTGTGAATTCACATTTTATGTACTTCTGTGAATTTTTACTAGCTACTGAGGAAAACTTTTATGAATATGTGTTTATTCGGTGAAATAATAAGTGAAAAGTAAAACACGTTAAGCTACTACTCTTATGTCTAGAGATTCTTTTAAAGCAGACATAATTAATTTTTCGTCTGGCTCTCTTAATTACATTTTGTAGACGAAAAAGTTTCAAGTAAGTGTATAGTGCATTTTTAGGCTTAAACTTTCAGTTAGTTTTATCTCACTTCTTCTCCATCAGTAAGTATTCCGAATAGAATTAATCCGTCAAATTGAATATTTAAACAATTGATTTAAAGTTTTCCTAAACTTTATTGAAGCTGAAGTGAGAAGTACTCTTCCAAAATTCATACGCATAGTGTTTTTTTCTTGTGTGGGGTGTAAAATCAAGGTTAAAGCTATAGTAAACATTTGTTACTTTTTCTTAGCATAGCTAATAACTAATAATAACAATTAAAAAAGCAGTCTAACATACATGTAATTTTTTGACTTATTTTTCTTTCTTTTTTCATTATTAATGTGTTTATTTTTATTAAATAACTAAATAATTCATTTAAGTGATTTTTTTTCAATGCTTTACTACTAAGTATTATTTTCTTAATTCATTTGTACTTTTCTCAGTTATTGTCTGGGGGGTAGGGGAGTCATCAAGAGATTATTCGAAGATAATCAGCAACCAAATTAAAAATCGGAAACCTTCAAAATCTGTTATGCCGATTTTGAAATTGTTAATTTAAGGTATGCATACATATGTACATATATATTTGAAAAACTGGACGAACAGTTGTTCTATATTTCACTTTTCAAAAATTCTGTATTTAAGATTTTCACATTGTTTTCCCCATAAATAGATAGCTACAATTTCTCACATTTTTCATTGCTTTTAAAAATTAGCAAATATTATTTCATTGTCAAGTTACAGGATACCTTATCAATATTAAAAATCCGCCTTAACTTGTTTTTATTGTAGAAATAGGGAAACATTTTAAATAAATTTTAACACAATCTTCAAAGGCACAAAAAATTCATCTATCGATATAATCTTAATATTTTGTGAAATATTCCGGCTAATCATTTTGCTATATTTCATGAATTGTGTACGGAGCAACTGAAAATTCTAACTTATTGATAAGGAAATATTTTTTCCTCAATTACCACAAAACACACAGTTTTAAACTTGTTCGAAAAATAATTTTCAGTAAGGAACGTTTAAAGTTATTGTTTAAAAAGAAATTTAAATCACTCAAAATGTACAAACGGATGCTTTAAATGCATGTTACCTATGTAATAATTCCGTCATGTGTTCGACGATATGTTCTGGCTAGACTCTGAAAGTACACTTTCTGTAAAATTCCCTTTGCAAATGAATAAATTAATGTGGTACTACTTCAGAGACATTATAATTAAAAATATCAAGAAACAACTGTTTATGGTGTTTCTTTTATAGACTTTTTTTATAAGATAATATTTTATGAGGATAAAAGTTTCAGAATATGAAATGAAAGTGTCAAGTAATGAATGAAAGTTCGAAAATGCACAATGTCTATTGAAAAGGATATATTATTTTCAGCGAAAAAACATATGCTCATGTGGGTGTTAAAAATGAAATAGAAAAATAAACCTCTCAATAATGCTATAAAGAAACACCCTGTACAGTTGATCTCAGGTTTTCACAGATTTTTTTTTCCTTATGAAAAAATTGTATTTTGAAAAAAAACTAGATAGACAATCCGTACTACAGTATCTCTCTTTGTCACCAAGGAACGTTTTATTGAAAATGTATTCAAGGAACAGTTTGGTGATCGGTTGCAACCAGTTTATGCATATGTATATGTATATGTATACATATATATATATATATATATATATAAATTTACATGCATATTTATACATATTATCGACAATATATGAAACGCCAGCATTTTATAGCAATGCTCGGGGATTTTATAGCGTATTTGACGCTTATACAAAATACAAAATATGAGAATTGACATGAATCTTTAACAAAAAGGTTGTGTTTAAAGGTGAAATTATTAAGAGCATTGTAAATACCAAAAACAACAAATATGCGCGTATCATACGAGATATGTGTGTCACAATATCCGTTTTTGTGTTATTGCACTTTGATGTGCTATTTTACATTAGCACATCAAAGTTTTAATAAATAATAAAATGTGATAATCATTGAATGCTTTTTTCTGGGCATCTATTTATACTTAAAATACTCACTAGGCAAAGAATAACATAAGTGTTGTGATAAAAGACGTTTTCTCTTCAGATGTGGAAATATAATTTTGAAAAATATAGTGAAAGACTGCTTTTAAAAAACGTTTAATCAACAAAAGCTAAATTTGTATAAAACAACATGAATTCCTATCTTGTTAAAGCAAAATAAAATTAAATATGAAGCTACTTGTTGCATCAGGAAAAGAAATAATTTTTTGTACATATATATGGGTGTGTGTGTGTGTGGTGATTTTTATCTGTATATTTGAGTGAGTTGGATTTGAATGAAAAAATTCATTTGATATTTAGAAATTTACCTATGTTTTTTTTTCTTTTAATAAGAGTTATGCAGTATTAAAAAACAACCCCGTTTATTTGTCATTGTAACAGACGATTATTTAAAATATTACTTTTAATAATTTCAAACTACTAAATATATATAAGAGCTGATGTGTGCATGAAATATTTCACCAATATTCATGTATAGTAAATAATTTCATTTTTTATTAGTTTTTTTAATAAATAAGCAAATTTCTATTAGTGGAACAATTGATAAAAATGTATTGAAGTTTAAATTAAAATTTGCAATTTTTATATAAAGTTTTCGCTTCTTTTTTTTTGCCGTTAGACTGCGGAACGCTAAGCATCACAATATCATAATCTTTTTATTTAATTTTAAATTCAGTTACTCTTTTTCGTTCAACAGTCATCCAAATGACAAATTATACTGTATTTAATTAAGTGATCATTCTATAGGTGGGCTTTTAAGATTAAATAAGCCGTTTCAAAACCACATAATTAACTACAAAAGATTAGTGTCAGTCAGAGTGCTTTCGTACTTTAAACTATATTTTTTTTTAAATTTAATTAATGTTTTATGAATTATTTATTATTTATAATCCATACTCAAACCACATATATGCAGAAATTATGCATTAAAAAATAATATTCCATATGTATGGTGTTTTTATCATTTTTTACGTAGAAGAAGAAAAAAATAGAAATCAGATATTTATAGAACATATCCAATATATATTTCGCCATTTCCTCTGTATTTACGGCATACTGAACTAATTTGGTAGAAACCCAATTACTCTCCATCTATCATATTAACTTCAAAAATATTATAGCATCAATCATCCTACCTGCCGAAACTTCGTATCCAAATCGGAATCCGATGATGATCCAAATTCCTATAATCCAGTTTTTCGTCACACCATAACACAATCTTCTTATCATAGTCTTTTCAATTTTCCAAATTCAGATGGGGGAAAAAAGTATTGTTATGTTTACAGTTATAAATACGTGTATTTACAATGGAAAACTGAACATCCCTTAGTTCGGCCAGAACAATTTTTTCTCTCTTTATTTATTTCCCATTACAAGCTGACATGAATTTTTTTCCCCTTGGAGAAACTTGCACGCACTAAAGAAAACTTTTCAAGTTGCGCTCAAGTGCGTCAGTGCACTACTTCGGAGCACAAAGGAGAAGTTGCTCTTACGAAGCTCACGCGGAGTTTGTGGCGATGTCCGACTGATTCAAAGATTCGGTCTCTGTGTGGGAAAGTTCCACTCTAGTGGAGGGGTTGTTGGCATGATCGATCTTAAAGCATCTTTCTGGATAGCTTTGAGTGGATAATATTGTTTTTCTTTGCATCTCTTACGATATAATATCGGTGACGTCCCATAAAATTCAGAGATTTGAGAATTTCTCGCAGTTTACCTTTTACAAAAAAAGCTGATAATTTATAAGGTTACTTTTTCTCACCCCTGAAAGTTGGTTTAGTAGTTATGGTTTATTTATTGTTTTGCACTTTTACGCAGTTTAGGGGAGCGTTCGAAATAACATTTTTCTTTTTATTATGGATGCATCCAGCATTTGAAAGCTTCAATTTCAAGGAAAATAATGGATCATTTTTTACAATAATGCCGGGCTGATAAAATAAATAATAAAAATAAAGATAGAATTATATACAAATGACATATTTCTATGTAAAATCTATTAAGCTGTTGCTTTTATTCTCTTTGTAGAATACTAGTGAAACAATATTTTTATTTATCAAACAATCCGTACTATGATTACCTGTAGCGCAGTATTTCTAATCAAGCCGTAGCCTACGACTGCAAAATTTTAAGGACGGCATACTCGCTTTCTTTTTTTTTAAGTTGCAGGCGGAGTGCTGCTGATGCAGACCTCAATATTTTTTTCTCGTCCATATTAAAAAATATTTGCCTAAATTTGGTTGTAACTGGTTACTTCCGGTAAGTGGTCATTTGCTAGCCCGAACGGCTATTAATTCCGCGCCCGCATTATAGCGTGATCGTGGATCATATGTGTTCAAAATTCCGCCTCATAGAAGCATTAAACCACATCAGAAAACATTTCCTATTTTTGGTTCTTCCAATTTAAGTTATTATAAGCAGGGGCATATATTTATACACATATAAGCTCATATCCCCCCCCCCCCTGAAACATATTCCTGGCTACGCGCCTGATAATAAGGTAAGCACTAACTTTCCTATTTATTTAGAAATACAGCCTTTAATGTGCAGAAATATGAGTTGGTTTTACTGAAAAGAATATGTTTTTAAGATGTGAATTATACTTGCTGTTTCTTCGCGTATTTCAGTGACATGACCTACAGTGGGAAGATATATTGCCTGAATTAACTCCAGTACTGGGTCCTAGGCGTCATAGCAGCCCTTCAACATTTCTCAAAATTCGTGACTCCCCATTACATATATTTCTTCGTTTACTGTAGGCCATAATTTTTTTAATTTAAATTTTAAAATATTCCATTTTATTGCATGTGACACTTTTTTTATTATAAAATTTTCATAAAATAAATCAGACATACTACATGATTACAAAATTTATTTTATCCCATTATGTATAGTGATACTTACTTTAATATATTTTATTTTGCAGATAAAAAACAATTTAAAATTATTTTCAAAATAAGGATAATTATTCCTTGGGTTGAGGGTAAAATGATCCTGTAGATACTTCCTAAAAATTCAATGTTTTCATTACTCATTGTGATTTGAAAATATTATTAAAATATGTTTATGATGCAAAATATGATAGCAAAGGTCCAAAGTTTTATTTAGACATTTATGTTATTTTATAAGTGTTTTAACCTTAAGCAGATCATTAAAAGTTTTTCAAATAAGAGTAGTTTTCGATGTGGCAATTTTTTTACTAGGGGCTGTATAAATGTTGCCCTGTGTAAGATAATTAATTTAGAAAATCCCAAGTATCTAAGTGAAATAATTAGCGAGAAGTTTAATGTTAAAAGAAATGACTTATACCACTTTACATGCTGTGTTGACGTCCGTTTTCAGGCGAAAAGCTTTACTTTAGGAAACCAAATATGGGTTGATAAAAGTTAAATGACGATATCTTTGATTGAAAATTGTAATTAAACGCATTCAAACGCGTGAATTACAATTTTACCTGAGCTGATATGTACTGTGTTATGAAATTATCAATAGTTTAGTCTTTTAGTGTGTCTTCCACTAATTTCATCATGCTTCTAGAGAAGGAATTTCAAAGTGAAATAGAGAATGATAAAGTAATGGTGTAAGTTAACTTTCACTAGAAACTGCCAAACATTCATTATAGGAAAATTCTAGCTAAAATAGGATTTCCAGGAGTCAAATGTATCCATTGAAGGACCACTAACATAAATTAATGCCAGCTGAAAATTAGTTTTATTTGTCTCACTTTTGATAAAATCTGGTGACAAATACCAAAATTTTTAACTTGTCATATCTCGGTAACTATTCCACTCAGAAGCAAGGGATTTTTTTTCTATTTACCTTCTTAGACACAGAGACAAATTTTCCCAAGCATAAGTGATAGGAAAAGAGGGACTGCATAATAAATTTCGTATTTCAGTATGTATGCACTCCCTAGTAATAAAATTGCAATATCTGAAAGCTCTTCTTTATTTGACGAAATTTACCGACTGAAAGTATTAATCGATCACTTACGGTTTAAAAGATAATCGCTTTAACATCTATTTTGAATCACCCGACATAAACATTGCCTAACTTAATTTGCTGGCTGCATTCCAGCATTAGTGTATTATATTCATTTTATGATTGTTTAATGTCTTTTCCAATTTGTTTGCACTTGTGTTGTAATAATTGTACCATGAGAGTGCTTAGTATAGATGCAACTAAAATACATAAATTCTACTGTTTTAAGTGCCATAAAAAACGTTACAAAACTTTCCAATTTGATGGCAGTAATATATTTCTGATTTCATACACTTTGGTGGTTGTTTTCTTTTTTATCTGTTTAGAGGTTTATATTAGATTCTAAATTTTATAATGTATTGATATTTTAATGTATAGATCATGAGAACTAATACATACCTCACAGTTAATGCACCAATGTCACTCTATCAATCACACTTAGTAATTAATGTTTTAACAGTATTTCCCAATTTCTTCTGAGAATAATTAAAAGACACATTATGAAAATGAAAAAAATGTAAACAAATTATTTCATCTTGTTGGCCATCCTCGCTGATTCTTTGCATGCCCGTTTTTTAATTTGTTCACAATGATTCCTATCTCACTGAAGTTAAACTGTTACCCAGTGTTAACTAGAAACTTCATTTTTAAAGCAAACAGTTTTATTTAAAAGCACTTGCTCAAGGCAATTATATATCTTTTACGCTTTTGTTTCGTAAAACTTTGAAACTCTTTCCTTAGTTTGAACAAACAAGCTGCAAACACTTAAATGGGTATCTTTACGCTTGCTTGTAATGTATAGCAGATGTTGAAGACTTTTCCTGTTAAGTAAACTTTCCTCTCGCGTTGCGTACATTTTTGGGACGAATAGACAGTGTTTAATAAATAAGAAGTTAGCTTTGAGCTCTGTTGAAAATAAAAACGTGTGATATTAGGAAAATGCAAGAACTCTTCCTTTAAGCGATAGTCAATGAGCCATAGTTATTATATTTTGTGTTTGTTTGAGGCACGTTTATGTTAATTTAGAACACAATAAACAGGGTTTGTACGTGTCCTTAATTTGCTAAAACTCCGAACATTTACAAAATTGTCCTAAAATGTCCTACTATTTGAGACACTTGAGACAACTTCTTTCCATATATTATAGCAAAGAGGACAACTTTTAAAATATGAGACCATTTTAGAACAATATTTCAAAAGTTTGGAATTTTAGCGAATCCGGTATCCGTACGAAACCTGAATAAAAATTTTTGATAAAATAATCGTACAGCTAATGATTTGGTCATTTTCAGTTGTTAGAAAAATATTTTTTTATATATTTATCTCATGTTAAGAATTTTTTTTTTTTGTTACAAAACTATATTTCTATATGATAAAAAAGAAAGAATAAAATATATTCTGTACATTTTTTCTAATCATATTTCAAAAAGAACCAGTATCATCCTTTGGCTCATTAAAAATTCTGAATATCCCGTAAACAGAACAACTTTTTATTGTTGTATAATAATAAGAATAACCACTTTCAAAGTATGCAACTCAGCTAAAAGTTATTTTAAAATTAATAAAAAACTGCAAATTTGAATTTTTTCAAGAAAATATTATTTTAATAATATTTTTTCCTATTTCCTTCCTTTCGTAATGTTACATTGAAACCAAATTTGCCGTTAGTAAATTTCTCTAGGGAATAAAGAAATTGAGAAAACTACAAAACTAAAAAGTAAGTATCAAAACCGATACTGTGTTCAATACGTACTCTTAAACTTCTCGACCAATGGGTTGAAATTTTGATATTCGATATTCAGATAGATGAAGAAAAACATGGGCAACCTTAAAATTCTAAAATTTCAAAGTTGTCAGCGAAATTGTGCCGATTTTAGATGCAAATGATGACTCCGAATTTTACTTTCGTCTATATTGAACGCCTCATGTTTGCAACCCTGATATATTAATAAGTTCTATATCAGAAAGTTATAATAAAAATAATTTTGTAAAATTTGCAATTTAAATTCTTGAGATCACCCAGATTGTAAAGAAAGCATTGCATATATTTATTTTATTTTTGACGTGAACCATGGATATAAGTATTCGTGAGCATTCACAGAGTCATATTTCAAACTTTCTTATATCAATTGATCGAAAGATAGCTTTCATTTTTATCGCTTGCATTAAAAATTGGCAGTAGTAGGTAAGTGATACCATATAAGCAATGGTACAATACAATGTGATACAATAAGCAGAAAAAAATTATGAGGGTATGAAATTATAATATAAACGTATTACAACGCATAAATATAGTATATGTTTTACGTAGTTTTTTTTTTCTTAGCAGTAGGGTGCTATTTCGCTCACTACGAGAATTTTGTCTACGCTATTTTATCTACGCTATCTTGTCGACAAGTTTTGTAGATATGAACTGTCACAGTGAAGATATTTTCAAATATGTTTGCCAGATAACGTGGAGAAGGGGGGGGGGGCTTTGATAAAATGTTGAAAGTCGCACAAGGTTTGCAATCTTTGATAATTGATCGCTATAGTTGAAGCCAAAACGCGACAATTTATAATAAATATATTTCGAATATAGTTAGAAAACGCCCGGCGAATGTTGTAAAATAGTTTAAGTAGGCGATTTTAATATAGACTTTAATTCCAAAGAAGTGTTTTATAGACCAAAGAAGATAAATACGGCACACTCATAGATTATGATACACTTTCCAAATGGTATTCATAAAGGTGAAGTATAGTTTGACTATGCCTGGCGAAAATTGTTAAACAGTTTCGGTAGGCGATTTTAATATAGATTTCTATTCCGAAGAAGTGTTTTATGGAACAAGGAAGGAAAACATGGTACACTTCTGGATTATGATAGCCATTCCAAACAGTATTTAAAATGTCTACGCGATATAGATAGAATATGCCTGGCGAAGATTGTAAAACAGTTTCAGTGGGCGATTTTAGATATATTTTAATTCCAAAGTTGTGTTTTATGGTACAAGAAAGAGTTAATTGCTATTTTAACGCCCCCCACTCTCGCCAACCTAAAAATTCCCGTATTTGGCAAGCTTTGCAGTCATGGGTCTCTAGGAGTTTTGCACAAGTTTGAACGCTCCCAAAAGAACTAGATGAAAACTAAAGTGAACAAAAGAATTTGAAGAAACTTAATTACTAAAACTACATTAATTGTCAACCCAAAATAAATATTTAACGGAATGCTGTACTTACATATAGTTAGAAATCGCCATTTTAATTATAAATTACGATTTCCACATAAATACAAAAAATCGCCATGGTAACTACATATGTTTAATTATCATCACCTTGCCGAGAGTCGGGGTGTTAAGGGTGTAGTTCGAAGAAACAACATTTCCCTCAAATTCAGGAAAAAAATTCAGGATTATTCTTTCTGAGGACTAACATCCCTTTGTAATAAATGAAACAACGGTGCCTGTTATAGAACTTTCGCAAAAAATTCTTCAATATGGAATTGTACAGCAAAAATTTTCGAAGAGTCTCACATCCCGCTAAATTTTCGATTTTTTAAGAATTTTTTCCGAAAGTTTCGCTACTGATACCGATAGATTAATCGTTTATTACGATGTATATTACAGCTTGTAAAGAGACATTCTAAAAATTTTGAATTGCATGACTTAATTAGTTTATTTGCTCTTGTGTACCAAAACCACATGATTTTTTTCGAACTACACCGTTAAAGCAGGAATCAATCAAAGAAAGACAAACACGGCACACTCATGTATTATGATGCACATTCGAAACAATATTTAAAACGGTGAAGAAAAGTTGTAATATATATGTCATGTAAAAGATTGTAAAATTGTGTTAGTAGGCGATTTGTAGAAAGATTTCGATTCCAAAGATAGGTTTTATGAAACAAGCAAGAAAAATACGGCACACTCATCAATAATAATACTTTCCAACTAAATGGAATAAGGAAGATAAACAAGGACGACGCATAAATTATCATACGCTTTTAATATATAGAACTTTAGTGCGTACTTAAAATCTGAAAGTGTTTCAGATTTTCTTCCTTTTTTTTAAAGAGAAAAAAATAGGTTGTCCTCCAAAAATATGGACTTCCCGAGTATTTAGTATTTAAATTCAAATTTTGGATCTATTCCTTTGGATTATCTCGAAAATTCTATCAAGCGTACTTCGAACTAGTGTTTGGAGAATGTGTTGCAGTCATGAGACCCAAATCAGTTCTACCTATTGCTTTAATTCGTAATCACTCAAAAACTGACTACCGTGAGTATAGACCTCTCGTGAAAGTACTACCTCACGGTTTTCAATTGGATTCAGATTTGAGCTGATCTCTTGCCAGTCGTGCCTCGAATTTTCAAGGTGTTAATAAATGCATTCTCCTTTTCGAATTTTCAGTCATTTACACGTTATATATTTCCAATTAAAAGCAGGGAAAGGTAGCCTAAAATTATCCCTTTAAGGGGAAAACTTAAATAAAATAAAACAAATGTTTAAATAAATCTTTGGTCTTTTTCTAGCATATTTTACACTATATTTCGCATCACAAACATATATTAATAATATTTTAAAATCATACTGAGGAATGAAAAAGATAGAAATTTGGAAAGTGTCCGAAGGATCATTTACCCTCAACCAAAGGGCAAAATGATCATTCATTTGAAAATATTTGTATTTTTTTATCGGCAAAATGAAGGATGTAAAAGTAATTATGATACACTTTTAAATGAAATAAGTTTTACAATCATATAATATGCATAATTTATTTTATGAAAGTTTTAAGATAAAATGTGTCAGAAACAATAAAATGGCATATTTCAAAATTATAATTCGAAACTTATAGCCTAAAATAAACGCAGAAATAAATTAAACAATATAATGGGTAGTCATGCATTTTGAGAACGGTTGAAGGGCTGTCAGGATGGCTGGGATCCAGTACTGGCGTTTCTTCAGTCGATGGATCATTTTAATCGGCAACATGCTGCCCATTTTAGGTCATATTACTGGATGACGCGGATAACGATAACAAACTTAGCAATTGTAATTCCCATTTAAAACCATACTCCATTCAGTAAATCATGTCTCTTTCTGCACATGAAAGACTATATATATATAAATAAATGTAATAGTTAGGGCTTACATTGTAACAGATGCTATAAAACCCAACTTTTCGAAGAATTCTATTTAGATGCATACTACTGTGACCGTTTGAATTCTGCCATTATCTCTTCTTGACTTGGCACTGTGGTGCTCCTCATCCACCTGGTCCTTCGGATTCGCCTAGGCTTTCGGAAACGTGCTTGCGATCACTAACTTGCGACAGAATGCGAAACGGTGGCGCTCGCAGATATTGCAGATACGCAATTATGCAAAACTTCCGCCCTGCGCAAACTGCTATAAAAGTCGCAGCAAGTCGGAGCTCGTGGCAGTTCAATCTCTCTTGTGGTGGTGTTAACGAGCAGATTTCCCTGCCAGGATCAGGAGCTCTAGCACGATCTTATCGGAAAGCATCCGTCACGGATAGTTCTCACTCACGGATACTGAAAATCTTCGGATAAATATCTGATACCCTCATTTTGACTCTACCACCATGGTTTCGACTAATGGAAGTGAGAATTTTTATGCCTCTTCCGAGAGTATCGGAAGGGGACGCTATCAACCAATCAAAACAAGGCACTCTGTGCCGCATTAGAGCACGTAGTTTAAGTTTATGACATAGTACTTAAATAGGTACCAAGTCTTGTCTTATTTTGTTAGTCGATCTCTGGCTGTGTTATACCATGTGAATATACAACGTGTAAGATACTAATGCGCAGTACTCAAATACAGTAAAAAAAAATTAATATCGATTTTCGAACCGCTTTACCAAAACTTTAATAGTAAGTTGCGTGCAAAGTTAGTTGCGCTTCGGTGGCTGAATCGGTAAGACGCGGGACTATTACTAGGGCGTTATGTGATCAAACCCCGTGCTGCGCAATATTTTCCTGCATATTTTTTTTTTTAATACGCGAATCTTGGTAATTAATTCATCAGAATTTTACACTTTCAAAATAAATCACTTTTAACACCCACAAAACTCAATATTTCTTTAAGGTACATTAATTTTTGTCAGACAGACTATTTTTTCCCTAATTGTCACCCGTTCGTGATGCAACAGCAAGAGTATTAATTTTTTAAGCATCATCAATTGTAAAAATATATTCTTTTAATAGCAGAAATAAAATTTTAAAAATATATAAATAAATATACAGTCAACTCACAATTTTACGACCCTTCCGATTTAACGACCCTCTGAGTGCTGACAGTTTTTCAATGCATTTTATAAACTTTATTTTACACTCAGTATATTCACATGGCCATTGTGACCATTATGCCAAAGTTCATTGAAATCCGCATTTTCCTGAAGCCGTGCCTCCTCCTTATAAAATAAAAACGGTAATATTCGAGTAAAAACAAATCAGATTGAAATTATCGTCCAAGCAATGGAAGAAAATCATTACTTAAATGAAAACAACTTTTCCAGTTTTTATAGAGCGCAGCAAACGAAATGAGGATTTGAAATCTCTAGCACAAAAATTAAACCGCAGTGGAGGTTTTATTAAAAATGTGAAAGCTTGGCAAAAGATAAGCAGACTGTTATTTTATAAATTATAAATATCATTAAAAATTAGCATTATTATATTCTAATTGTTCTAGGCTCTAAATATTTTTTAAACTCTTGAATCAGTTGGAATGCTAAAGATTTATTCAACTGAAAATTGTTGATAAATTCGTCGTCGCTTAATTCAAAGGATTTACACCTAGGAATCGAATTTCGATTCCTATGAACCCTTCTAGCATCTTATTGTTGTGCAACAGTTGCTACAATTAAAACTGAGCCATTATTTTGATGTAAACAACTACCATCAGAACAAATAACCACGCACGCTGACTTGTATCCGAAGCGGAAAGAGCTTCTCACTCGCGTTTACCGTGCCGGGAAAAAAAAGTGGAATTTCCGACAGGGTTTCCGATATCGGAACGTTCCTGAGAGCATCGTGGTAGACCAAATTGACGCCCTTTCGGAATGTGACGTCATGAGTGAGAAAAGGGTTGTTTTTCCGCTTCGGAAAGGTTTCCGAGAAGATCGTGCTAGGGCCCCTGGTGTGGATGTCTCAGATTCCTATCTGATATCATGTATCTTTCGACGTCGCTGTGATAATGAGTCTGCTTTCCTCGCCTTCCAGCTTGATGCCGTGGAGCCATCGCCTTCGCTGTGGATTCGGATCGACCGCTTCTTCCTGCGTACAGCCTCAGGCCATCGATCCGGTGTTGCTCGCCGCTTAACCTACCACACCACATCACCTGTACTACTCGTGTTATCCGTTAGAACTTATTGTTTTGTTTCGTTCTGTTGTTTGTTAAGTTAGTTTCAAGTTCATCAATTTTGCTGCTTAATAAAGCTGGATTTCGACGTAACCTGTGTATTCTTTTAAGACTAAACAACCTTCGGATCTGGAGTCAAAGAAAAGGGGTTTATTAATACCCTTCAGCACAACTAGTTTATGTGATTTCCGGTAGATAGCGCTACCTGTATTTAAGAAAACATAAGTGGATTGTTCTACCAAATAGGATCATTTTAGACCGCCTTACGCTAGATGTATCTTTAGGACCTTCTGACTGTCCTTAGAGGAATCTCCACACTTCAGTAAAGCGCTGTTCTGTTGCACAAAACACTCAACTATACCACGAGAGATCGCCATCCTTATAGTCGACTGCAGAACTCGCGAGATTCTAACCATGAGTCATACCAATAGTACGCTTAGCCATCAAGGCAAGCCAAATAGATTTTTTTTTTCGCCACTGAAGATGAAATTTAACCAATGATTCGTATAATGCTTATGCTTTTTAGACTAAAAGATCACGGGACTTTAAAAGATGCAATTTCAATATGGGTGTTCGACACATTCTGCGACATTTATGAAATTTGCTTGTCTGTACGCGACAGTGAACTGCAGATCTGGAAATAGACACCGTATAAGGCTTGGAAAGACTGCTGGATTTATTTAGGTTGAAACTGCTCTCAAATTTTCTATATTTTGTCAATGAGATGGCTTTCTTGGTCTACCTGAACGCTTTTTTCTAATTGCATTGTCAGCTTTCGATAAAATTTCACAAATTTTAGTTCTGTTATGTGTTATGTGTTTAGAGATATCAGGAAATTTAAGTTTTTGGGCTGTTAAATGCTTAATCAGCTGAAGATAGTTGAACGTTGTCTAACATTTTCAAACTACTAATTGCAATTACAGAAAAATTGAAGCCCTGATAACGACGCAAGTCCATCCAAATAAATATTGAAGAAGAACTGAATATTTCTTGGAAGTTTAAACTTAAAAATCAGATTTTTTGTGACACTTTGCTGAATTACAAATGTCACTAACTACGAAAAAAAAATCTGATTTCCAAATTTCTAAGAAATATTCAGTTTTTCTTGATTCACTCTCTCAATATATGATTACCTGGCCTTCAGTTTCAATTAGTGCTTTTATGTTTAGAAATGGGTATGTCACACCCTAATAGCACTACTATTTGTTTGCTAGACTATCATTAAATGCTGTATCCCAGCAAGAAAAAAGAGCATGAACTACCATAAATAGCTGCTAGTTCCAACAGAGTTACCAGCAAGTCATGGTGTGTATTGGGACACTTTTATTGCTTGTCCAGCACACATCATCCAACTTCTGTTTCATGAATATTTTGCTGGCATAGCAGCAATCAAGACCACCATTTGCTTGAAATTTGTGTTATTCTAGCAGTAATTCACAACCAACAAATGCTTTTTATTGCTTTTATTAAAATTTCCAAAAAAATAAGGTAAAGAATATATATAATCTAAACGGTGTTCTTAATTAGAATTCTTGACTAATTATATGTTATGTAACTGCAGACACATAATAACACACTGCTTTTACCATTCCCTTACTTTGCGGGAGCTGGAATCGAGCCCTCAACCTTCGGAACTGGAGATAGGCGCTCTTTCCACTACACCCTATTCGACTTGCTTTCGCAGTATTTAAGTTTGAAGTGAAGGTTAATTTAGTTTCAAAATCGGACCTTGATGGAGGAATTGCTTTTCATGAAATTTACAACTGTCTGTATAAATAATTACCAGAAACAATGGTGTGTGACATTTTGAAAATATTTTTATTCTTTTACATTTTTTGTTTGACATATAAAGAACAAGTACCAGGTTACCGAGCCATGCTCAGAAACTAAAGGCTCCTTTAGTGTAAAATAATGGGTATGTAACTGCCTTGACACGTATCAATAATCTTCATGGTTGCCAAAGATTTACATCGCTGTCGGATCACTCATTTTTTATCAGGTAAGCTTTGGTCGGCATTCAATGTTAGAATGACATATACTTTGTTTTGAAGAGCTATGCTAAATATTCGATAGTCGGTGCCATCAGGGTTGAGCAAAAAGTAGTTTAACGTAAGATGCCTCCTTTCCTTCTGTCGCAGATCAGCGAGGGTATCAGCGGAGATCTTGGGCGATGCATTCACTAACAGGAACTTCATTACTTCAGAAATATATCTGTCCATATTGAGGACGTTCAAATTCAGCATCAAGAATTTGAACTGTCAAATGAATGAGTTTATAAAAAAAAAATCATAGAGTCTTTTATACGCTGTTCGCAACGTAGCTGTACATACCGCAATCGTCAATAATTTCACTCGTCATATACTGTGGACAAAGCCATTGTAAAGTATGCGTTCAAATTTCGAATTATTTTATGAAATTCTTTGGAATGTGAGTGGAATCGAAGAAACAACCACACCAATTCATTAGGAAATTTGGAATGCTCTACATCAGTCCTCAAAATGTTTTTTGTTAATTTGAGTTTTTACTCTTTCTTCAGGAAAATGCAAAGCTCCACGGTGAATGCAAGCCAAGTAAAAACGTTTTAAACTATGATAGTAAGTATCCACATTTGTGGCAGCTTTGTAGATACTTAGACTGTTTACACGAAGTATTTGTCGACGTCTAGCTGTTCTATGTCGTTCTTCTTCCAAATACTGATAATCTGTTTCATCTACTTTGTTTGAGCTGCACGTTTACGCATTTACGTCTTTGCCGTGTAATATATCTATGATGATAATTCTTTACGATTGAAATTGTAAATTTCCCTATAGTGCTACAATTTAAACATAAAATACTTATTTATGTTTAACGCAATTTAAATTATTAGTACAAAATCACAATTCGAAATCATGAAATCAAAAATAGAATAGATCAAAAATATTCTTTAACAACTACTTAAGCGTTCGCAATAATAAAAAAAGGATGGTCTGAAAAAAATGGACTTCTAAACTTGAATAAATCACAAATACATCATAACCTACTATATAGTTACGCTGATCCCTGACTCTGTCTCAATTCCTGTTCAACCACCCAAAAACAAAACTTTTAGTCAATTTTGCATGAAAATTCTCCAGGACGGGTCCCGACATACCTTGAAGCGATTTTTTCGAAATTCGAATTATCTTAGGACATATCGATAAAAAACGTATCGCAAAAGGCTAATTTTTCCTCTCCGCCATTTCACAATTGTACTCTTTAATAATCAAGAGTGAAAAACCAGTGCTGAGGAGTGATATTCACCCTACCTTCGTGACAAAAATCAGCCAACCTCCATAGAGTGAGAAATCACTATTCTGAAGAGTGACATTTCTGACTCTGGACTAGGAGTGAGAATTCAAAAACCCACTCCGGGAAAGAGTGCCTCACTCTAAGGAAAGGGTGACAGCACGCCATCCCTTAAAGAGTGGAGCGCTCTGATCAAGAGTGAGCTATGACTCTTTTTAAGAGTGACCGCCACTTTTTATAGGGTGATTATTCGAGACCGTATCCAAGGGGTCCGGACCCTCCCCCCTCCCAAAAAAATTGATTTTTGTTAATAAAATAATAATAATGACGTCTTTTTGTGAAAAATTCTGCCTTTTTCACGGTTTGGACCCTGCCTGAAATTTTTGTCTGGGTACGGGCCTGGATTTATTCCTTGCATATGCCTTGCTTCTGGCTATCACTATTTTAGGGAAATTAAAATAATTCCTTATAAATATATATATATATGAATGTATCTGGTAACAGCATTGATTATTATTATTTTTTAAATATTTGGCAAATATTAAAAGATATTTTCTATATAGCATCAATACTTATCCAATCTTGTGAATTCATTGAAAATAAAATCCAATATTATATATTTAATATTTTGCCCATTTGAAGTCAAATTTTAATACTATTGAATCTAAAAGTATTTGAAATTTATCAATAATATTGAGTGTATATTAGAAATATTTCCTATATTATTAAGTACTAATTACTTTTAATTATTAAAATTTACATATATGTGAATACTTTGTAGACGTAAGAAGATACTTTGTGAAGAGTAGAGACCACTTCCAGTATTGGTAAAAACTAGAGTTTAGCCCTAATATATGCTCAAAATGTTATTATTATTTGTAAAATTTTAATTAACATATGAAGTGTGTATTGAAATATTAATTATACTATATTGAGAATATTTCTAAAGTAGTCTCACTACCAATGAACTTTTAAATATTAACTCAATATTGTGAAAACATTGATATCAAAAACCAGTAATGGTACAAAGTAGAAAGTGAACACATTGAGAATAAACACAGTTTCCAATATTGGTAAATAAAATTCCAATATTGGTAAAAATTAGCATTTAGGTCAGATGAATTCTCAAAATATCATATATAGTCATACTTTCAGTATGACTATACTAATACCTTTTTCTACTGAATTTAACATACAAAAAAATATATTCTTAATATAGGGTTGTATTGGAAATATTTTTGAAGTAGTCCTCAATTGATAAATTTTTTAATGTTAACTCACTATTGTTAAAAAAAATTGAAAACAAAGATCAACTGTAACTTCGTCAAATGTATCAAATGTAACTTCATACAAAGTAGCAAAGTTAATATTTGCCTCAGATATATTTAAAATGCATTTATAGTATTTGATATACATTGGAAATATATTCAATATTGATAAGTAATTACTTTAACATAACTTTATACCATTTTTAATTTTTTTGGTTAATATTTACTCAATATTACACTGGGAATAAAGCTAGTATTGGTAAAAAGTAGAAAGTTGATATTTAACCATTATATTGTAAAAATTATAAAACTTTGCTGCTATTGAATTTAAATTAAATATATTTAAAATGTATCTGCAATATCGAGCGCCTTGAAAATATTCTTCATATCGTACAAGTAAATATTTTTGCCGCATTTACCCCCCCCCCCACCAAGTTTGCTTATAGGCAATCTTTAATACATCATAGCTGGATATTGAGTATATCTATTAGAAGTCCAACATAAAATAGATTTCTCTAGTAGAAATTTGAGGTGTGATCTCTCTAATGAGTAAATAACATCTATAATATACAGGTCTATAAGAGATCTGTATATATGTAGCATAGTTATAATAATTAAACTTCCAGAAGATCTCAAATATCCCAAAAATGGCTATCTATTTCATATTCAAAATATCCAATGATCAGAAATTGATACTTATTTCATATCCAGAACTTATTAGATATCTATTTCTGGGCTATCTTGAATTATTGTCATGTTCAGAATGATCCATAACAGCTGGAAAATAAATTTTACGTAGCTCAATGGTACAAGTAATATCTGACCCCATGCATTTTTAAATTCTTGCTTTCATTCCAGTGAGTGAAATGTGGACTGTTGACACAGAACATACAGTATTTAAAATAACAGCCTATTCTGAAATTAAACAGATTATGAAGGAGTATAGAGTTTCATTTTAATAATCAGATGATGGCATCACTAAAAGGTACCCCCAAGAGTTCCACATGGTTACTAAAACAAACCTCCATAACCTCTAGATCTATTTAGTTACAGAATTCGTTGATAGTTTATGTTTTGTTTGGTTAGTCAAAACTTAACAGGAATAGAAGTGAAAGTTTCAAAATGCTTGGAGGTGATCTGTATAGCCATTGAGCTATGTAAAATCCATCAGCAGGAGATTTATAAGAATTTTCTTTGTCTGCAGTACTATAACTTCATTTGAGGTAATCTGTGATCAAACAAGAATAGAAATAAGCGTTTCGGACATCCACATTACTCAACAGTGTGCAGAAATATTTGATATGTTCAATGTTACCTTTTCTCCTACTGAAATAAAAAGTCCCTGAAAGCTTATTTTTTACCTATGGTACATTTCAGAACAACTTTCCCTTACAACAGTATTAACAAAACAATAAAAATAGTTCATGATAAGATATTTATATAAAATCAAAAGAATACTAATAATTTTGATTTTTAAATAGATTTTATTTTAAGCATAATTTATTCAAACTTTCTTTTCAACTTTATTACAATTAACAAGTCTTTTTTTTATTTTAAATAAATAAGAAATGAACATGATTGAATTGTTATCTAAAAGAAATTATTTGAAATTAAATTTCAGTCATTTATATGAACAAATACAAGAATTATGAAACACAAAAATAAGTTAAAAGAGTAATAGCTATCCTTTAATTGAAAACCAAAATAAATAAATAAACTAATTGTTGAGTAAATCAAAAATATAAATATATCTGCTGATAACCTCTGTTATCATACATATCTGTTATCATACAGTATACATATCATGTTTGGAAATTTAAGAGAATGCCTATTTTTCTATTCCCCCCCCCCTCCCCCCAGAAAAAGGAATAAAATATTTCTAAAATGGAAACTACTTTATATTGATTGATTTCTTTTTTTTTTGTGAAAAGGGGTAAAGAAATATTTTTGTGCAGGCCAATACATAAATAATATAAATCAAAACCAATTATTTCATAATTCCCCAACAATGCCCATTTGGTTGAATCCCACCAACATTTTTGTCTTGTCCAAAAACCATTATTTAAGGTTTAGAGGCATGAGCAAGAATACAGGTTAGAATCCTTTAAAAAGTTCACCACCCAAGTCACCCCCCAGAAGACACCCCTCTTGTAGACTTGCCATAACGCAAAGAAATAATTGAAGTTTAGAGCATGAGGGTGAACCATATTAACCTCCATAGATACTGTCTGGGTGAGGGGGGAGGGTGGTGATTCACAGAAACTAAGAAATTTTTTTTTCACCTCTTAAAAAACCAAATTCCTGTTCTGAACATAATTTATACATACTTCAAAATAAAAGCCATTTCTTATTTTTTTAATATATATACACATTCATTTCTTTATTTATTTTTAAGTGTGATTTTATTTCTTTCAATTTCACTTTTACAGCAAAATAGCTACAAATTACTTAATCTTTTAAAAACTTCAAATTGAAAAAAAAAATTCTTTTAATATAGATTTTATGCAAGAATTATTATACTATTGAAAACAGATTTAGAACAATAAATGAAAGTAAAGCCAACTCATTAGTATGTTAAAACAAAGTTCAATTAATACGAGGTCCAAAAAAAAGAAAGAAAAAACAGTTAATAAAAATATATAAGCAAAGTCTTAAATAAAAACATGAGTAATGGAACTTCCAAGTCCAGAGTAGTCTTCAGCCTAGCAAATTTTAGTTTACGATGCGTTCTAAATTTTAAAAAATTCAAACGATTACAGAACAGCAGAAGTAAAAAATAGCCTGTGAATTGAAAAAAAGTGGAAGATATCTCTTATTGAGACCCATGCAGGTTTGAATGAATTATAAAAGCAATGGCAGTGAACACACAACACAATTATTACAAATTTGGTTTAATTGTATTACATTGTTGCATTAATATAAAATACAATCAATGGATTCAATATCAGTACTTCAATACTATTTCACATTCAGGGATTCTTCTAACAGCATCTGAAAGATAAAAATTATGACTTCAACAAGTAATTACAGAATTAATAAAAGTTAAAACATAACTGCTATTCTATCCTAATAATAAAAGGGTACCCTCCCCCCTCCCCATAATTTGAATAAGACTGAAGAAAGGCTCAAAATCAGAAAGAGTTGGCAGCTAGAATATACTATAGCATAAACTAGGTCTATGTTAAATACATACAAAATAAAATTAGTTAAAATTAGTTTTGTGTGTACATGGCTTAGTGTCAAATTTAAATCTCCAACTAAAGCACAACCTAACACTTTCAACTAGGTGATGAATTTACACAGGAATAAGTCAGCAGATCTTTTCATTTGATTCAGAAAACATTTTGTTTATAGTTTCACTAAAATAGGAGGATAACTTTATAATAAAAAGTCTGCAAATCTACATACATTTTGGAACACCTTTAGGAGCAGGTTAAATACAATTTTGGAACAGCACAAAAGCATACCGAAAAATGGTAATAATAAATACTTTCAAGTAACATTTACATATACTGTAACCTTCTGAGTAAGAGAGGGAAGGGAAACAGGGCTCCTACTGTTAAAATTGTACAAATTATGCAAAAAATGAATGAATTAATAAAATAAAGGTGTAGAATTTAAGCTGCCCTTTACATTCTAATTTTGCCACTGAACACAAAAGCAAATGGAAAAAAACTGCAATAAAACCTAAATATAGCAACTCAAAAAAAAAAAAAAAAAAAAAAATTCTATTTTTTTACATGCAAAAAATAAAATAAAATAAAACTTTAATTTTACAGATAAGAAATGCTTGTTGTGTTTCATAAAATAATCTGTTCTCTATGTTCTATTAATATTAGAATATACTGATATGCAAAGTGATTGAGAGCACGAAATACTTTATTAAAAGTAAGGAACACATTGTAGGATTTACCTCACAAAATTTTATTTTGTGAGGTAACACAAAAAAGAATAATTGGGGACAGTATTGAAGTGAAAATCCCTTATCAAAGCAATTTGGAATAAAATTATCCCTGAATCACAATAACCTGTGGGTAATAACAAACATCAAACTAATAGTGACACAATAAATATTAAACACATTACTTACTATTGGTGAGTTAAATTTGCAAATTATTACAATCAATTAAAAAATAGAAAATATTCAGGACTTGTAATATATTTCAGGTAAATAAAAATTGAGTAAAAAATAAAGTGACAACTTTGCAATAAAAACTTTTCATGCACAGCAAGTAAAATATCATCAAATAACAACATTCTTAGCAAAGATCACATCTATATGTGGAAGATAAACAAATTGAAGAAATAATTAAACGGAAGTTTGAAAATACTTTTCATATCCAGTCTGGTAAATTACAAGGATTCAGTGCTCAGAGGTGTAGCTAGAGGGGGACATTTGTCCAAGGGCACAGGATCCAAAAGGCACCAATTTGTATATAAAACTTTTTCCAGCGCATTTTGGTAAACAGGAAGTGATGCAAATTTGTCCTCGGGCACTGAAAATTCTTGCTACACCTCTGAGTACTGACCCCAATTAATAACCTAGATCTTCTTGAAGTCAGTTAAAAACTAGACTAAAGATATTTTTGAGTAATATTCAAATATAAATATGACAACATGTGAACACTGACAAGGTTATTACACTTTGTGAATACTGCAGGCTTAAAAAATCTAAATTTACCAAGGAAGTAAAGTTTACATTTACATATTGTATTAGTAAAATTAAAAAAATAATATATTTCATCTGTTTTTACCACTAATGGTGACATGTAATATGGTGTCAAAACTGGTAGGCTAGTTTTCAATTTGGTTTGTACCAAAGTACAGATATGACATTAACAAAAAAGGAAAAAAAGTCTGAAAGAATGTCCAAACAACTTTTGAGCAATTATACTTATGAATTTCAAGAGCAATAAATATTTTAATTTTTATTGATACTAAATCTATCTTACTTATATACAATTTTGCCTTAATGAAAAATCAGAAAATATTTGAAAAAAATGAAAAAACTGAATTCTTTATAAACATTGAAAAAGTCTGAATATTAAACTAAAGTCTTAAATCTCATCTCTGAAAGTAGCATTTTACAGTTTACATTTTAAACAACAACAGCAGTGACAGCATTAATGATAATAATAATAATAATAATAATAATAAAAGTTGCAGGAGTTTCAAGGTTTTATTTACAACATATTTTTAAGAGGTAGTGAGGGTGCAGAGTAAAAAAATTAATCTGAAGGGACTAAAAATTGATTTTTATATATTATTTCATTGTTACTTCATAAAATGTTGCAAATAAGACTTGATTTTCCAAGCAATTTATTAACTTGGTGTCAAATATGCAACTTAACATGAAAGATTTGCATATAATAGAGATTAAGTAAATGACAGAATATAGCATAACATAAAATAATATGTTAATGAGTTGCCTGGGTCAAATGCTTTAATGAAGAATACCACATTGAATTTTACTGAATATATATTCATTGTTTTACTCATTGATGTAACATTACCTAAAATTATACTTTTTTCTTTTAAGAAAAGCCCTAATAACTTTCTCAATTTACATGAAATGTATAAAATTTAATACATAGTCACTAACTGCCCCAAAGTAACATGACTTTAGGGGAAAAAAACTAAAAAAAAAGATATAAATCAATTTGGAAAATAAGAAAAAAAATAAACTAAGCAAAAAAGTAAACATCTCAAAAAAAAGTTATTGAAAATTGTGCAATACAAGCTTTGAAAAAATTAGACCGCAGAGGTCAAAAGTATGCAGACTTTGAACTAAAAATCAAGACCATTTAAAGAATAAATAAACAAATAAAACAAAAATATGACTACCAATTACAATGCTAAAAGTTTCTTCTCTTTTACAGCATGCCACTGACAAAAATTCAAATGTTTCTTCCCAGGACCAGTTCAGAGTACTAGAAAATAAAAAGATAATAACTTGATAAACATCCAAAATTAATCAGTTTTTCTTGAAACACATTTTATTCATTACTTGGCTCTGCGAGCTTTAAAGACAAGCTTGTCGAAAACTCGCTATAATTCAGAATGCTCCTTCATAGACAGCATGATGAACTTTTATAGAACAACAAAACTGCAGGTCGTATCCCATTTTTAGGGAGAAGTTCACGAAAGTGGAAACTGTATCTGATGGCTACTTCTCCCTCTATTTTGGACAATACAATATGTTATAGATTTTTCTCTGAGTATTTCACTTCTATAAATAAACCATTTGTATTGCCATAAATACAGCTTGTGAAGAGAAATTCTGAATTTTCAAATTTCTGACACAGTCGAATTCTTTTAAAACCTGTTCAGAAAGTGCATTATTTCTTGTAAACAAAAATTACTTGACTGAAACATTTTGTTTCTATTCAGTGAGACACTTAATGAAACACAATTTTTCTGAGAAATCTACTACCCATCTGATTCAGTGCTTAAGATATACATTCTTCTAAAATGGGATGCTTTGCCATGCAAATAATAATAATAATATAAAATTCACATACACATGTGTATAAGTAACATTTATAACTTATGATATGAATATAAAATTAACTCCCAAATTTAAAAATACATTGAAACAGCAAATAATAAAAAATAAATATATACTTATATCTTAAGACATCCAAAGTAGTATTCATCTTTATCAAAGGTTCTTGAAAAATCACGCAGTCATCGCTGTTGTTAAGTCTCCTATGTTTCAAGAAAATGAATATTCAGTACATAAAAAACATTCTAAAAGTTTAGTTTTCTAAAGCAATCAATTTATATGAATATAAGAGTCTTCAGTTAAAATTTACATTTAAACATTAAAAGAGAAACAAATGATTTGGTGGTAGATCGAGGGGTAATGGGATGAGTGGCTATAGGGCTTCAGTCCTTCAGTCCTCCCCCCCCCCCCATCTCATATCCAGGCACCAACTATGACATACCATCGCTTGGATCAGAAGTATGGGTCTAAATGGGGGGCCCCTTACATTTTGTTTCCTCACCGACTCTGACAATTGTCTTTCTGTATCTTCCACAGTGTTCTATGTTATGATTAAGCGAATTTAACATGAAATATTACAGATAAATGTCAATGCTCATGAACATTTTCTTTGCAATAAGTGAAACAAACTTTATTAAAAATGAAGTCTCAAAAAAGTACGACTAAAATTCTGACTTTTGCATGATATTACTGAAAGTTTACCGGTCCAGGGGCGTAACCAAGGAGGGGGGGTTAGGGAGGTCCTAATCCCCATGAGGATTTTTTGCCATACAAAATGTATATTATTCTTCACTACATTATCACACACACGTATACATATATATGAGTTGTAGGAGTCGTAACCCCCCCCCCTGAAAAATTTCTGGCTACGCCCCTGCCGGTAACTGATTACTCTGCAGCTAAAAGTAATTGAATGACAACAATTATTTGAATTGTCTGAGACTGAATAAGAATACAGCAAGCTTTATGTAAAGGGGGATAAAGGAAGTGAATATTATCAAATGTAGTTAAGAAACATACCGATTAAACTATCTTTAAAATAAACAAACCACATAAAAACTAGGTACATCTGTTTGTAATCTATTCCGCCACTGAGAGTCAAACTTTTGAAAAGAAACAAGCATTTACTATCTTGGAAAATGTAATACTCAAAATTCACATTCTGCAATAATTTAGAGTCTTTAAATTTGGAGACTAGGGCATGCACCCCACTTGCCCATGATAATCAGGGAACAATCATATTACATTAAATTTTTGCAGTAATATTTGACTTATTTATTAAGATATATTTTTCATAAATGGCAATATATATGCGGAATATTTGAAATATACACCCAATATTATGGATGCATTTTAAATAAATTTAATTTAAATTCATTAACATTGACAATATAATGGGTAAATATTAATTTTCTACTATTTACATTAGAATTTATTTCTAATTTAACAATAATATTGAATAATTAAGTATATGAACATGAAAAAATAAAAATACTATAAAAATATCTAAAAATAACTACTTGTCAATATTAGGAATACATTAGAAATATTACCAATGTTTACGTAATATTGTGGATACATTTTAAATACATTTGGGCTAAATATTAACTTGCTGCTATGTAAAAATTCTGGTTTGGGGTTTCAAGGCTTTACAATCCTGTGAGGCACTATTTAATAGTTTATTGGTAGTGGAACTACTTCAGAACTACTTCCAATATATAGCCAATATTGTGGATACATTTCATTTAAATTCAATAGAAAAAGGATTAAAATTGTTTTGAATTTATATCCCGGTTAAAAGTAAATTTTACCAATATCATAATTTTATTTACCCTTAATGATATCCAGTAGAAGACCCAAACTCTGAAATCCATGCTGTCTGCTTGCTCAACAATGTCAATAAATAATGAAATCTGTTCAGCTACCTGTAAGTTCAGAAAACCACAGAATAAGATTAAATACTTGAAGAATATAACATTAATACCATGGGCACCCACAAGGGGGGCGCAAGGTAGGGAACTTGTCCCCCCCTGGGAGAGGAGAGCAGGGGCAGGGACGTACCCAAGAAAAATACTGGGAGGGTCCAAAAATTTCGCATTGGGTCCAAACAATGAAAAAGGCAGAAATTTTCACAAAAAGACTTCACCACTATTGCTTTGTTAATAAAAACTGTTATTAAAATATATATTTCAGCAATTTGTGCATAAATGCACCTAAAATTATTTCTCAAATTTTAAATTTTGAAATAATGTACAGCAGATAAAGTCTTAATTCACCATTACTGTGATATTAAGATGCTGACACATTAAAAATATTTGTTAGCACAATATGAGGGAAATTTACAATACACACAGTAATGTGTGGATGCATTTTAAAAATATTTAATTTAATTCGTTAACATAGACAATATAATGGATAAATGTTGCTAATTTTTACGAATATTAGTTTTTATTTCCAATGTAATAATAATGTGATTGATTGAGTATATTATTAGCATTAGAAAAATAAAAATATATGGTATAAAAATATTTAAAAATTATTACTTGTCAATATTAAGAATACATTATAAACATTTCCAATTTTTTCAAAATATTGTGAACACATAGTAAAGATATTTGGGCTAACTAATATTGTGGATACATTTCATATGTTAATTAAATTCAATAGAAAAAATATTAGCATTATTTTGAATTGATATCTAGGGTAAAAGGTAAGTTTTACCAATTTGAGAATTTTATTTACCAATATTGATACACAACAGAAGACATAAAATCTACCAAAACAAAAATCTGCAAGGCTCTAAAATTAATATTGTATTACTAAATTTAATATTGTAACACTTACCTTTATTACCAGTTATTACTGGTTAATATTTAACTTACCCGTTACTATACTGTTGAATTATCCTTAAACAGTGTAGAGGAATGTACTTTTTAATTCCAAAAATCTCCCATTTAACACCAAAAACAATAACTTTTTTCCGCGTTGATCAGAGTTAACAACATAAGAATCCCTTGTTTTTCGTACTACTAATGAAAGCTCAAGCTGTTTACCCCTGATTTAAAAGTGAACTTTCCCGAGGTCGGGGTTCGCTCGGTCGTAAATTATCCACTTGGCCATGAGAGAGTTTTGTGTATATGTGTGAGGTGGAAAGGAGAATATATAGCACAATGACAGAGCAATTATTTTGATCTAATCAAGTATATATATGTATCTTCTACATAAGCGTAAAGTTTTCAAAATTATTGGGGGGGGCGGGCCCCACAAGCACATATATTCACGTCAGTGGAGTAGCCAAGGGGGGGTTATACCCCCCCATGAGGAATTTTTTGCCATACAAAATGTATATTCCTCACTCCCTTATCATACACCAGTACCGTATACATATATGTGAGTTGCAGAAGTCGTACCCCACCCCCTTCCCCATGAAAAATTTCTGGCTACGCCACTGATTCACGTACATATAACTTACTCTTAACTGCCAACTAGTACGGAATAGAATTAACCACTTTTTCTACATGATTTTTCGGCTTAAAATATAGCAAAATTTTTGTGCTGCGCGCTCGAGCTGGTTATTATTTTGAAAAAAATAATTAAAAAAAGTGGTTAATTATTTACAAAAAGTGGTTAATTATATTCCGTAGTAATTGGCAGCTATGACTTACTATGTATAAGTGTAAATTATTGGAGGCGCCCATAAAGTGGCTCTATGGGTCTATAGAATTCTACACGTATGTAAGGTTAGTATCTTTCTGCCATGTTATAAGTTAAAAATAGAAGCAAAGAAAAAAATCCAATAGGAAAAAAAAATATTTTCGATGAGATAGTGCATTTTAGACACACCTGAACTTTTCTTCATTACATACTTTACATTGCATAATCTGATTTTAATTAACCAGAGCATGGCGAGGGCAGCTTATTAGTAACATTGTGTGGTACATGGCGTCACAATGAATACTAAATCATGATTGAAACCAAAAGAAGAAAATTTTTAAAAGTACAAGTAAAGGTTTTTTAAACGTTTGTAAATGGCGTAAAATACTTTTTTTATGTCAGTATAAATTAGTTTTCTGTATTTAGTGGTAAATTATTGGGTGGGCTCAGCCCCTATTCACAATTTATTGGGGGGGCTCGAGCCCCACGGGCCCATATAACTCTACGCCTATGATCTTCTAAGCGTGAAGCTGTGCTAGGAAGGTGCAATAAGATAAACATGATGCACATAGCAATAGGCAAATTGAAATTTAATCACAAAATGTTTTTTTTCGGACGTTTATAATTTATTTCAATATAAAATGTTTGAAGTAATACTTGCATATAATATATAATTTGAAACAGCTTGCTTACAATTTGATATACAGGTTACAGCCCTCTCCACCCCCGAAATAAAATCCTGACTGCGCCACCGATTTACAAACACGCATCAAAACATGCTCAAATATTATATACAGAAACAAACAACGAATGCAAGATTTCAGCTATATAAGCATAAATAACATACTACGATCAAGTATAGAGGCGGATGAAAAGATCAATTTCTTGGAAGGGTATAAAATTAAAAGAAACAGGCTTGTTTAAGTCTTATAAACAAAATGTATAGTAAAGCAAAATGTTAACCCTAACCAAAGCAATGTCTGTCGGAAGAGCTGGAGTCCTAATGGATCCGACACTGAATCAATGTATCTTATATTTTAATTATCAAATTTGAGATAAAATTTACAATAATTGAAAAGTTATAAGGTTTTACTTACTTGTGTTAGCTAAAAGTATTCCATTACTTGTATGCAGTTGGTACTTCGCAACTGCAGTCCAATTCCAATATGGCGTCGTTTTGTGTGGAAGCAACGCACTCACTCCTGCTGAAGTGAACGCATCATGGGAAAGGTGGTG
Source organism: Cheiracanthium punctorium (assembly GCA_038373885.1). Lineage (NCBI taxonomy): Eukaryota > Metazoa > Arthropoda > Arachnida > Araneae > Cheiracanthiidae > Cheiracanthium > Cheiracanthium punctorium. The sequence goes on from JAWZYV010001640.1 coordinate 93,131, forward strand.
ACTCTCGCTAGAGTGCGCAGATGGCGCCTTCACCCTTACTGCAAGAGTGACATTGTTTCACTCTTGTAGTTAGGGTGACAGAATCCTATCGATGAAGAGTCATAATGCAGTTTTCTCAATCTTATCTCACTCTATCCGGGGCCTTCGCAATTAGTGACGGGCCTGCGCGTGTATTTTGATGAGCCATCCAAAGAGGCCTACGGATGCTCGAGTCTTCACGTATACATCAGGCATTTCTTAAGCTTCCCAGTGCTTTCAAACGTTATTTAATGTAGTTTTAAGTAGTAATTGTGTTACTAATTCAACTACGAACTCATGATTAATTTGTTTGCTATGATACATATTGACATAAAGAAAATAGATGCATATAATTTGAAGGAAAAACAAAGTAGCGCTTACTCTCACGATTCACGATTGCTTATTTTAGTTTCACAAGTGGATATTTAATATACTTTAAAATAACTAAATACACAAATGAGAAAGACATTTTTATAATGAATATTTCATGAACGTAGTCGTATCTCCTACGTTATTTTAAACAATTCAAGATTAATCTTTAACAAATGCAGTGCAGATGTTAAAGATTAATCATGATGTATTAAAGCTCATTTCAGTATTTTCGGGATATCCTGTATATTGGAGAAAATTGATAAAATACGCTCTATAGCGCGATCCCTGAATTAATTATTCTTTAATAAAGACATTTCATGTAGTATATATTATTCTTTTGTCGCTTTCTCAATCGAACTTTGGAATTGAGCAAGCATAATGAACGCTTGTACAAAATATTAACTACATTTGAAATTTCTGTATAAACGGGCAAAAATCAATAATTTATAATTTACTGTATTTCTGCACTGTACCAGATGTAAGTCTTAATCACATAATCAAGGCATATATAACTGATAAATAACATTTTCAACTGGAAAAATTAAATTGTCTAAATAGTATCACAATGTCATGCTTATTTACAAGAATAAAAACTACTCAAGTAATACGATTTCTGATTAAAATATTTTATTTATAAATAACACATGAGTAATTATTCACTAAACATGATTTGCATACATATTTTTAGAATTTCTAAATACATTATAAGCGTTCACTTACCTTTACATTCAGAGCAAAATGTTCGAATTTTAGGATAAATTTTCATGAAAGAAAATGGCGCAAGATTCACAAAACGATTACCTACATCTAAAGTTCTTTAGTACGACAAAAGTATAAAAAAATTGTTTTAAAATAATAAGATAATATAACATTTATAATACTTAGAATAATAAAATAGAATACAGTGACTGGGGAAAACAGGCAACAATGATAAACTCATTTTTAGGGATGGCAACTCATAAGCAGGCCCGTTGATTAGCGATGGCCCCGCTCTATCTGGGATCATTTGCCGGTGACTTTTTGTAAGAGTGACAATGTCACTCTAAATTTTTAAGAGAGTAAACCCCTCCGTGGAAAAAGAGAGAATTAAGCATATTTGGTTGCCATATTTGGCAAGTTTATTAAAAGATTCCGACTCAAAGTAAAAATAAAAAAATAACGATTAAAAGAATACCGATTTTTAATTAAAATATAGTGTGCATGTGGAATCAGAGAATGAATGACATGCTTTATACTCAAAGAAAAATAGGATTTGGACAATTTCCGAGACTAAAATGTGCAACTTTTTAATTTGGCGAAAAATAAAATGGTTGATATGGGATTTTGAGAAGATGATTCTAGCGCTTGGTGCAATTTAATGAGAGCGTATTTTTAATTTAATATAAATTTGCAAGAAACCCACTGTATCACGTGACTGATGCTCTATCATCGTTGAATGGTGGTAAAATAATTTTTTTATCGTATGCTACTTGGATTTTGAATACACCTGAATACAGTTCGAATTGTGCATTTTTCTGCACAGTTTTTTCCCATCTGTTTCTTATGTATTATATCCAGTAAAAGGATGTTAGAAATATCAATTTTAATTTTGTTTAATCACATTCATGAATAATGATATACTTTCCAACTCAATAGAATTAGGAAAGAAAATAGGGAAGACCCTTGGATTATAATAGCCTTTTTAACGTTATCAGGGGGCGCCACTTACTGTAGGGCCGCTCCTGTTTTAACCATATTAATTTCAAATTCCATTCTGAATCTGAGAGATTTCAGTGCCAAGGAAGCCAATGAGAAACAGGCTTCTCTTCGAATTCACTCGCCATCTTATTAAACAGATTTATTAAGATGGCGAGCCAACTGGTCGCCGGAGGTGACTAGTATAAAATATATGACTGTTCGTTGAAAATAAGTGAAAAATCACTTTCTGACATTTTTACATGTTTTATTCAAGCATGATATTTGAATATGAAGCTCCGAACTTGCGTTTATATATAGTTTATTTCTTATTAAATGCTAAAACTACGACTTATCATTGTTAAAGTTATTAAACGCCTTTATTTTACCCAGACTTCATGTATGAATCAAATTTTGTCATTGGTTCTTCGAAATATTCTTCGAAAACAAATTCTTTGTAGCTGAAGTTTTGATTCCATTTGTGTAATTCAACTAAAAGTACATGAGTACGTGATTACTTTTCTAATTTATAGAACATTTCATACAAATCATTTATCCTTCTATGGATGAAACTCTAACCAGTGAGTCCCCTATGGTCTACAGATTACCACTCTTCGCTTTTATACAACTGCACCATGCTCGAGTACTCATTTTAATAAACTCGAGAAACGCTAATAAATTTCGATAAAGATTGCAAAACTTGAAGCTGATTTTCGAAAATTTATTTTCCCATCAATCCACTAAATATAAATAAATGACACCATTAAATTGAAATTAAACAATGTTTCCTTAGTTCTCTAAAATGCTACGAAAATTTAAGATTTTTTCTTCCTTAAAATTTAAAAATCTAAGATTGCTATTGAAATTTTCGGATCTTTTTTAACTCTCTGAGCTTCTTGGAAATGGGCAAATAATGTAAAGTTGTTTTCACGGTAAAACTCCCATGCAGATTTAAAATTATTTTTTAAAATGTACTTTTGATAGAATGATTCGTAATTATTAAAAAATAAGCTCCTAAATTACTTACAAGATTTAACATCAAAATATTTGAAATTAAATTAAGCTAATTTAACTAATTAAAATTATAGATACACTAGCTGCTACCCGCGACTTCGTCCGCGTCGGCTTTAGAGTTAGGTCCCAAAAGAAATGAAGCATGTGTGAATAACACATATGTTTGCGACAAAAGAAACTGTATTTAAATATTATTTGCTTTTTACTTATTTTATATGAAGTACTAGCTGAAGTACCCGTTCTTCGCACGGGAATGAATGGACTTTTTGATATTACGATTTGTGGTGATTACTATTCATTGTAATAAACAGATATAGCAAAGTCGATATCGCATTATATTGTGTCCAATAATCATGCATACCGAATTGCAAGGCAATCGTTTGTACGGTGCGGAATGTCATGCGGCGTAGCGCAATCTAGTGGCGAGTTTTAGCAAAACGGATACGGCGAAAATATTTTTCGCATTCAGATATCGATGTATACGAATTTTCATGACTATCGGCGTGTCAGTCCTGAAGTTCATGTGTTGACGCGACATCTAGTGGCAAGTTATAGGAAAATGGATAGCGCCAAACTCTTCCCCGTGTTCAAATATCTATGTATACCTATTTTCATAGCGATTATTTGCACAGTCAAGAAGTGATACACTGCAGGGCCGCCTAGTGGTTCAATAAAGTAATGATTTGCTACAGCGCCGTCAAGTGGCGAGTTATTGCAAAATGGATAACGCCAAAATATTCTCATTGTTCAAATAGCTATGTATACTGATTTTCATAGCTATCGTTTGAATGGTCAAGAATTTGGCCTGCTGCAGCGTCATCTAGTGGCGAGTTAATATAATAATGCATTGCAGTGTCATCTAGTGGTGAGTAACATCAAAAGGAACGCAGTTAGAATATATTCTTCGTGCTCAAATGTGTAAGTATAAAAAATTTTATGCCGGTCGGTCGAACGGTATAGAAGTTGATGCTTTGCAGCGCCATTTAGCGGCAAGTTACAGCAAAATGGATAGTGAAAAATATTCTCCGTGTTCTAATATTCGCGTGTACCAAATTTCATCGAAATTGGTTGGACGATATTCGCATAGCAAACGGCTAAACGGAATAGAATTCAACGTTGTGCTGCGGCACCAAGTGGCAAGTTAAGAAAAACGGATAGCATAAAAACCTTCTCCATCATAAAAGACTTAGGCGAACCAAATTTCATCGTGCAACGGTGCTCAACGGTGCTGGAGTTTTTCAACCTCATAAACACATACCAACATTCATTTTTATCTATAACCAGTGTTATTATATATACCAGTCTCAAATAAAATCCAGTTACAAATCTAAGCCTCGCGATAGTGCCAACATACGCCATTTTCCAAGAGTTTTTTCAGGGAATCATTCGAAGCATTGACTTAGCAGCAATCAATATGGAAAATGGTTCGACCGCCAAAGAGTAGCACGCATTTATTTGAAAATTGGAATCCCTTAATACAGCCGATTTTTTTTTTAATTATCAACTATAATGTGTTTTATTCATCGTTACTCCGATGTACTAAATGAGAAGATTTCAATTTTCTGAAATTTGGCGGAATTCCCCCAACTTAAATCAATGTACTCAATTGGCGAGAATTCTGAAGTTAGATCGCTTGAAATCCCTTAATAACTGCATTATTTCTTCACGGATCATTAAAATTTAACCTCTGCATTTGTTTTCAAAAATCTATTTCCTTAAGCTCTCAATAAATTACGCCAAGCCGAAAACTGCGCAAACCGCTAGAACTCACTTACTCAAAATCCATATTTCAGCCATTTTATTTTTTCGCCAAACTAAAAAAAATTACGCATTAGCCTCCGAAATCTTCAATTCTTATTGTTTTGCGTGTAAAGCATTACATTCCTGCTCTGATTTCCCATGTACACGATATTATAATTTAAAAAAAAAAATAACCTTACGAATATAAACTAACAAAAAAAAATCATTATTATTCTTTTATTTTTACTTTGAGAATTTAAAACATTTTATTCGGCAAAATCGCTACACATGGCAACCACGATCCTTATTTCACACTTTTTTCACTACAGCGGTTACAATTACGGAAAGATTTTTGCGTGAAGAGCATAAAAAATCTCTTAAATTCCGGGAACGGGTGGACTTTCGAAGTTTTAAAGTGGACTATGATTTATTCTATATTATTTTACATATCTGTGCGAAATTTCAGGCCGATAGGTCCATTTTTGTGGATTTGTATACGAACGACATTTTATTCGGCAAAATCGCCAAACATGGCAACCACGATCCTTATTTCACACTTTTTTCACTACAGCGGTTACAATTACGGAAAGATTTTTGCGTGAAGAGCATAAAAAATCTCTTAAATTCCGGGAACGGGTGGACTTTCAAAGTTTTAAAGTGGACTATGATTTATTCTATATTATTTTACATATCTGTGCGAAATTTCAGGCCGATAGGTCCATTTTTGTGGATTTGTATACGAATCAAATCCACAAACAAACAAACAAACAAACAAACAAACAAACAAACAGAATTTCATTTTTATTTATAACTAGCTGAAGTACCCGTTCTTCGCACGGGAATGAATGGACTTTTTGATATTAATATTTGTTGTGATTACTATTTATTGTAATAAAGAGATATAGCAAAATGGATATCGCGTTATATTGTGTTCAATAATCATGCATACTGAATTTCAAGGCAATCGTTTTTACGGTGCAGAAGGCGATGCGGCGTAGCACAATCTAGTGGCGAGTTTTAGCAAAACGGATACGGCAAAAATATTCTTCGCATTCAGATATCGATGTATACGAATTTTCAGGACGATCGGCTGAATAGTCTAGAAGTTCATGTGTTGACGCGACATCTAGTGTCAAGTTATAGGAAAATGGATCGTGCCAAACTCTTCCCCGTGTTCAAATATCTATGTATACCTATTTTCATAGCGATCATTCGCACAGTCAAGAAGTGATACACTGCAGGGCCATCTAGTGGTTTAATTAAAGTAATGATTTGCTACAGCGCCGTCAAGCGGCGAGTTATAGCAAAATGGATAACGCCAAAATATTCTCATTGTTCAAATAGCTATGTATACTGATTTTCATAGCCACCGTTTGAATGGTCAAAAATTTGGCCTGCTGCAGCGTCATCTAGTGGCGAGTTAAAATAATAATGCATTGCAGTGCCATCTAGTGGTGAGTAACATCAAAAGTAACGCAGTTTAGAATATATTCTTCGTTCTCAAATGTGTAAGTATAAAAAATTTTATGCCGATCGGTCGAACGGTATAGAAGTTGATGCGTTGCAGCGCTATTTAGAGGTAAGTTACAGCAAATGGATAGTGAAAAAATATTCTCCGTGTTCTAATATTCGCGTGTACCAAATTTCATCGAAACTGGTTGGACGATATTCGCATAGCAAACGGCTAAAAGGAATAGAATTCGACATTCTGCTGCGCCACCTAGTGAAAAGTTAGAGGAAAACGGATAGCATAAAAACCTTCTCCATGATAAAAGACTTAGGTGAACCAAATTTCATGGTGATCGGTGGAAACGGTGCTGGAGTTTTTCAACCTCCTACACACATACCAACATTCCTTTTTATCTATAACCAGTCTTATTATACGTATATACCAGTCTCAAGTAAAATCCAGTTTCAAATCTAAGCCTCGCCAAAGTGCCAGCATACGCCATTTTGCAAGAGTTTTTTCAGGGAATCATTCGAAGCATTGACTTAGCAGCAATCAAAATGGGAAAGTGTTCGACCGCCAGGCATTTATTTGAAAAGTGGAATCCCTTAATACAGCCGCATTTTTTAAATTATCAACTATAACATGTTTTATTCATCGTTACCTCGATGTACTAAATGCAAAGATTTCAATTTTCTGAAATTTGGCGGATTTCCCCCAAGTTAAACAATGTACTCAATTGGCGAGAATTCTGAAGCTACATCGCTTGAAATGCCCTAATAACTGCATTATTTCTGCACGGATAGTTAAAATTTAATGCTGTATTCTAAGAAAACCTATACACTTGTTTTCAAAAATGCTATTCCCTTAAGCTTTCAGTAAATTGCGCCAAAAAGCCTAAAACTGTGCAAACCGCTAGAACTCACTCTCTAAAAATCGGCCTATCAGCCATTTTTTTTTCGCCAAACTAAAAAAAATTACATATTAGTCTCGGATATCTTCGATCCTCATTGTTTTGCGTATAAAACATTTCTTTCCTGCTCTCATTTCTTATGCGCACACGATATTATAATTTAAAAAATAACCTGAAAAAATAAACTAAAAAAATCCTTATTATTCTTTTATTTTTACTTTAAGAATTTAAAACATTTTATTCGGCAAAATCGCCACACATGGCAACCAAGATGCTTATTTCACACACTTTTTTCACTACAGGGGTTAATATTACGTAAAGCTTTCTGCGTGGAGAACATAAAAAATCTCAGAGAACCATTCAGGAGGAAAACGTTTTTAAGTGGAGTTTCAAAGTTTTAAAGTAGACTATCATTTATTCTATATTATTTTACATATCTGTGTAAAATTTCAGGCTGACAGGTTCATTTTTGTGGAATTGTATACTACCCAAATCAATAAATTGACAAACAGAATTTCATTTTTATTTATAAGATAACCTACGCTTGTTTTTAAAAATACCCTCTCATTAAATTGCGCCAAGCGCTAGAATTATAGAAAATCTGGCACACTTTCAGATTTTAAATACGCACTAAAGTGCTATATATAAAAAGAGTTATAATCCATGGGTCTTCCCTATTTTCGCTCCTTCTTTCATTAAGTTGGAAAGTGTATCATTATTCATGAGTGTGATTAAACAAAATTAAAATTGATATTTCTAACATCCTTTTTTCTGGATGTAATACATTAGATGCAGAAAAGCTGCTCAGAAAAATGCAAAATTTCAACTGAATGAAAATTTCAAAAACTTATACGCAGGTGTATTCATAACCCAAATAGCAGACGATTAAATTACGATAAATAGCGCCAAGCGTTAGAATCCTCCTCAAAATCGCGAGAATGCTGAAGATAGATCGCTTGAAATCCCTTAATAACTGCATTATTTTCGCACGGATCATTAAAATTTAACGCTGTATTCTAATAAAACCTTTGCACTTGTTTTCAAAAATCCGTTTCCTTAAGCTCTCAGTAAATTGCGCCAAGCAGGAAACTGTGCAAACTGCTAGAACTCACTTTCTCGGCATTTGAGCCATTTTATTTTTTCGCCAAACTAAAAAATTTTAACATATTAGCCTCGGAAATCTTCAATTCTTATTGTTTTGCGTATAAAACATTTCATTCCTGCTCCGATTTCCCATGCACACGATATTATAATTTAAAAAAATATATCCTTACGAATATAAACTAACAAAAAAAATCATTATTGTTCTTTTATTTTTACTTTGAGAATTTAAAACATCTTATTCGGCAAAATCGCCACACATGGCAACCACGATCCTTATTTCACACTTTTTTCACTACAGGGGTTACAATTACGGAAAACTTTTTGTGTGGAGAACATAAAAAATCTCTTAAATTCCGGGAACGGGTGGACTTTCAAAGTTTTAAAGTGGACTATGATTTATTCTATATTATTTTTCATATCTGTGCAAAATTTCAAGCTGATAGGTCCATTTGTGTGGATTTGTATACAACTCAAATCCACAAACAAACAAACAAACAAACAAACAGAATTTCATTTTTATTTATAAGATATTACAGTGAAAGCTAAAGTGAATGAACGTGATTTTACGCCACAACCACGTGTAGGGTTAATTTTATTTTTTGCAGATATTATGCTTTTATAATTTTTAAATCACATTATTTTCTTTGTGGGAAAAATAGTGCACAGAATTAACATTCTGATTCTTACGGGTTTACTTGCAAATAAAAATTGCGTTCGATTATTTTGCTGTTTTACAGTGAATGTAATATTAAGTATTTAATAATTAAAATAACGTTATTTTATGTAAATATTTGTAAAAAGGGTTTAGGAATGCATTTAAGTAAGCTTCAACAAATAATCTGAGAAAGAAAACAACTAGTGTGAAACAGTAGTTAAGATTTTAATGTTTTAAAGCTTTTACTTTCTACACTTTTTATGAGCAGAGTGGGAATTAAAATGTCGTGAAATATTTTTTGTAAATTTCTAAAATTTTAAAAATTCATACAAGTAATAAATATATTTTTATATATTACAGAATTTTATTAGAATTTAAACATAGCATATTATTTATTAAAAATTTCAAGAATTCCTACAATATTAATATATTGGGTGTCCCAAAAGTTAAGCAAGATTTGAATATAAGTAATTTCGTGTTGGTAACCAAAATAGGAATCTGTTTAACAGCTGGTAGCTGAGGGTTAGTAAAAATGGAACCCTCAAACTGACTAAACTAAAGAAAAACTCGTTTTCATTGTTGAAATAAATTTCAAAAATAATGAAAGTTTGGTTCATGATGATTTTAATGATGAATTATGAGAAAGATCATGTGATTTAACACTATTGAATTTCTTTCTTTGGGGCTATTTGAAGTCCAATGTAAGTGTCAACAAGTCCACATCCATACGTGCATTGAAGGAAGATGTTCGGATTACTCAACGATGCATCAACGAAATTCAGCTACATTTATTCGATGTGCTCCTGTAAAATTTCTACAAAAGAGTGTGTATGTGTTAGTAAAACCGTGAAGGTCACTTGTCCGGTGTGCTGTTCCATACATAACCCTATTCCATGTACTTTATGTTTTAATAAAAAAAATTAGAATTGAAAAAAAAAATAGTGTTTTCTATCCACTTAAGGTCTTGCGTTAAATTTGGGATGCCCAATATAGACAGACAAATAGATAGATAGATAGATAGATAGATAGATATAGAAAGCCATAGATTTGTTTTTGTTAGAGATTTGATATTACTTTTATCTTTTTCTTTTTTGTCTATGGAGGTAAGGACGTAGATGTAAATTAATTTCATTGAATAAAACAAAAATCACACCAAATACATTTCCTATATAAAATGTATTCACCCCAAGGAAGGAACGCACAAAGACAGAAAGCTAAAATTTAGAAGGTGCATTTCTTGCAAATTTGTCCCGAAAACATTTTCAAAATGTATGTCCCTTGAAAATATCATTGGTTGAACTCGTTATTAGAAGACAGTTCTTTTTTACTGTAAATTGAAAAGTGTATTTGGCAAATGCAGTACTTTATCATAAGCATAAACCATAACGCTGAACATTACAGTTATATAGTAGTATACATAAATTTGAAATCTTACTTTCAGCATAAAAGGTACTCCTCTCTAAAAACTGTATGTGGGTGTGAGCGTGTGTTTTTGATGATGATGCTTTTTTTCAAAAAGTGGCGCCGTTAGGGAATTCGTTCATAAATCCTCACTGCCAAGAGTTTGCTTGAGATTTTATTAAAATATTAGGAGGGAATTTCGAATTTTATCATAAGATTTAATTCAGAAGAAAAAATGATGATAGATTATAAATGACTGATAAATGATGTTTAGAGTATAGCCCATTCAAATATAAATTTGATAAAAAAGAAAGAGAGAAAAATATGATAAATTCGTACATTAAAATGATAAAGTTCAGGAAAATTTTTATTTCGTGCTATTGCAGAAACTATTTTAATTCATTAATAATATTACTATGAAACTTATAATTGTTGCTATTATTAAATTGTATTTAATGTTTTTTTTTCTATTACACTCACTTTTTTTTTATTTCACTATTATTAATAAAGCAGTCAATTACAAAGTTGTTCAGAATCGTCGATTTATTACAAGAAAAAAACATCTTGCGCGCATAAAAGATAAAAACGAAAAGCACAAAACTTACATTTTCTTCATCGCTTTGAAGAAAACTGCACTTGCCGAGGCTCATCTGTCTGTCACGATAAAAATGATGTCCTTCAGCAACAATACACATCTGGGAACGGGACTGCACTTCCCAGTGTTTTCACGTTGTAGAACACAGCAGGTGACACGTTGGCACAAGCATCCATAATATTGTTTCGAAGTTCCTGCGGTGTTGGCTGAGGGATTGCATATACTCGCTGTTTGCTGCATCTTCAGAGAAAAAAAAAGTACCATGGGTTCAGGTCAGGTGAGCGTGAAGGCCATTCTGCTCTAACATCATACCCGATGACTCGTTGTTGGAATGTGCCCAACATATACTGATGGAAACTTGATACCTTGAGCGAAGGGACGCCGTCCTATTGGAAACAAACATTTGGGATTCCACTCAACGGCAAATCCTCTAGAAAATCGGAAGTTACGTTCTTCAGAAAATTGTAAGTATCGGGATCCCGTTAACGTTCCTTCTTAAAGTACCGGGCCAACCAGTCTGTGTATGAGTATTCCACACCAGACATTTATCGATCAACGTACTTGATGTCGAATTTCGGCATCACATCCAGGATTATTCTGCAGCCAGAAATGCAGATGTTGTTGTTGTAGTATTACGTGGAAAGGTTGCTTCATCCGTCCATATGATGCCGGCAAGAAACGTTAACTGGACATCTGAGCTTTTGATGACGAAGTTGTACTAATTACAGCGTGTCTCAGCATACCCTGCCATTAGTGCCCGCACTGATGTAGTCCGGTAAGGATGAGCATTTAGTTCATTCAAGATAGCCCAAATGTGGCTTTTTACGATGCCACTGTGTTCCTGACCTCACTTTGTGCTGACTGCGATAGGCGAGGGCAAACACGTTTTCTGGTTGAACTCGCTGTCCTACTCTTCTTGATCTGATGAATCGACGTCTGTTGGTCACACTGTCCGTCTTCCTGAATCGTATCACTGTATTTACTATGACCTGTCATTAAAGAAGTGGACTTCCGAGAAAACGCTCATGATATAGTCGCTGTGTCACTCCTGCCTGCGCCCACATTCACCTAAATTCACTACCATATCGCAATACGCATTGGTAGAAAATGCCGACATGATTACGAGTTTCAACATAGAACCCCAAGAAAACTCTTTGTTTTATACTTGTGTCTGTAGCAGAGTTATTACGTTTCGTATCTATTTGCATAATACCATAATTCATGTTATTTGTATGTGATGTTGAGAAAATGAGCGTTGAGTTGAGTTGATATTGAAAGATATCACACACTCCCCATCGTCTATTAATTACGTATGCAGCAGCCGGGATTTAACCGGGGTCCTCTCGTATTCTAATCACGCAGGTTACCACAGTGCCATGATAAGGGATGCTCTGGAGTGTAACCATTTTTTTTCCGTGTTACGTCGCGTTAGAATTTTGAAAGTTGCGAACCAAATAATTATTCATTTTACGACTTCTACTTTAACAATACTTTACGGAATAGTCTTCTCCTCCTAAATCGAAGGTGCTGAACAACTTTGTAATTGATTGTTTCCTCGCATCTCGAACCGTTTTTGAAATTAGAACGCTAACTCCAAATTTATCAGCCAGGTGGTGCTACAAACGGTTTTCATGCGTAGCCCGGGGCAACTTTACTATGCCTAGACTTCACTTTTATGACTATATCTCTAACCGTTCAGAAATTATTAGGGTGACAATGAACTTTAGCATGCACACTATTCATACGCATATAAATAGATTATGGCTATTGCAACTACTGCTCTTCGTTGTACTCGTTTTGGTATATGTCTCTACTGGTTTCAGTAATCAGATTTTATCTATTTTAAGTTCAAAAATTCCTCCCGCAGTAAATTTGTATTTGTAAAACAAAATATTTAGGCGTTAGTTTTATTTTCTATTCAGTTACCGTTGAAAAGAAAACATTTGTTTCAGTAGTGGCAGTAAAAAATTATTAATTTTATGGGTAAGACCAATATATTCGCTTTTTATTCGCTTAAGAAATTAATGATTTTTACTATGTGAAATTTAATAAAGCATTACTATATAAGCCAGTAGAAAATAAAAACAGGTGTAGTACATATAAACAATTTCAGGGCCAAAAGAATGCATTTTTGCTTTTGGGTCATTCCACGTCAGATCAATCAGTGGAGATTATCACATCAGCTTAGATTATTTCTCAAATTTTATATGAATGATTTATGGCCTAAGATAACTACAAATCTGAATTTAGTAGGTTCTACGATAATTAATTACCACAAAATCAGTTATATATTTTTTTAAGTTTTCTACAAGATACGCCATTTTCTTTTTCTGAATTTCTTAAATAACTCCTTACCTGTAAAAGTTACTGAAGCGAAAATTTGTTTCTAAGGAAAACATTGTTTTATTAAGGCATTGTTTGCTAAATTAGGTTGCCACATAAATACATTTTTTGTGTTTATTTGGCAACCGTAACTTAGATTAACACGGCGGTTTGGAACAACATGTAAGTACGTTATTTTTTATGTATTTTCATTATTATATTATTCCTTTCTTTTGAGGGGGGTTGCCAATGAATGTAGTTTTAATAATTTTGTGCAAATTCTTTTAACTGGTGCGTTTATCGCTAATTTGTTCCCTTTCGTTTTCATCTAGTTCTTTTGGGAGCGTTGAAACTTGTGCATAACTCCTCAAACCCATGACTGTAAAACTCACCAAAGTGCGGCGATTTTTCAGTTTGGCGAAAGTGATTGGTGTTTGTGCTGAATCTATTCAGAATCTGACATCATCAAATTGATGCTTTCAGAAGAAAACTGTCAAATGAATACAGCTATTTATATCATTTCGGAAAAACGCAAGACCTGAAATCTTAAACTCCGGTTATCCTCGCGATCGTACTAACAATTTTAAAATTTATGAACTTTAAGAAATGCATTTCGACTTGATCCTTTTTCATGCTTTTTAATTTGACGTGAAAATGGCGTAATACTTTATGAAATGCCGTGTTCATGTGTGAAGACAGGCTTTTATTCTGGTTACTGATTGGTCGAGGAGAGTATTATGATCAAAGCACATGGTCAAACTGCATCAGAAACGATTTCAAGAATCTGTCCTGAGCTATGTTTATTACTAAAATGATATTGAAGCATACAAACAATTACTAAAGTAAGAAAAAGAACACGTATGCTAGAAACCTATACTACATACCTATATTTGTGATTAATTTAGCGTTCCACGCAACGATTAGAAATATTTGAAAGTGGAATTGTTTCGACGTCATTGGTATAACGTCGAACTTATGCAGAATGTACAGTGTAACAGATACATCATTTCTAATAAAAATAATGTAACAGCTTTTTGACATTAGTTTTAAAATTGAAAGTATATTGGAAATATTTCAATTGTCCTTCAAAGTGTTCCGTGTAATTCTGGTCGATTATGTTAGCGTCTATTAAAGGATGCATGACAAAAATATAGTGATCCGATTTCCAATGTTATGATTTGATGTTGTATCACATCAAAGTTTTTACCTGTAATCTGTACCTGATTAACATCTTACGCTATATCCCATCAAAACTTACAGGTGATGGGCAATATAAAATGTATTTTCCCCTAAGAAGAACATTTCAGGATATTGTAGCAGTAGTTTGAATTCAGCGGAATTATTCACGGCCAGTATTAATTATCATTATTGAAATTACGGGGAGGGGGTTTAAAGCTGTATATATGAGCCGAATCCTTGGATGCATACTTCTCACATAGGTTTCACTTTCGATATAATTCAGTTACATATTGCTGATGTCATACTCAGAAGTTACTGAGCTGCGAGTTTGTTGGCTGGGTAAGTAATAGAAAGACTGTTGACAGGATAAACTGGTGCCAACAACCTACGTAGAAATGTGCTGTATTTGAACAGTTTATGATTTTTTTTTGAGTAAGTGCTTAAATATAGAAAACTAAGCGACAGCTAATGGCCTTATACTCTAAGAGAAAGTAAACTTTTAAGAAGTTCTACAAAATATGAAAAATGCATTTTGAGCTATGTTTTTAAACAATTTTCTTTTTTTACAAAGTTCTTTCGCATGCTCTATCAGTTTTGAGAAACTTCCAATTCACAATAACAACTTTGCTGTGAGATCCTCTTGAAAAAAAAATTAATATTTTATTAAATTGAATGGATATTTCCATTTAATTTATTTTTGAAATAGAACAGAAACAATACAGCTAACAAGAACCTAGAAAGAATTTGAATTGATGTTGTTTACTGAACTTCGTTAGTTTCACTAAATCAGGTGTATCAATAATACTGGGCCGGACTGACATGTGGTTAAAAAAAAATGTAAAATGTATTTTAATCCTCCGTTTGAGTTTCGATGCAGTCCGATGGAAGTGTCCCCGATAAATATTGATATAGGACCCGTCTAGGGTAAGCTACGCCACTGCACGGAACTGTTTACTGTATCAGTTTTATTCGCTGTGGTGTGTGCGAAAGATAATCAATGGAAAAGAGGTTATTACTTAAAAAAGAAAACAAAAGTAAGATGAAAATAAAAATAATGTAATAAGTAATAACTCGTTTCATACCCATGTAAAGTGTAATTACAGCTAGCTACAGAATATCCAGTTCATAGTACACTGGTGTCCAAAGTTTAAGCATAATTTGTAAAATGTGGATCAACGTGAGAAAATATAGGTCAAATTGTTCAAACTCACTTGTCGAGAATTGCTGACTTTAGGTGGAATAATGTGCATGTCCAAAATAATTTCAGCATGTGCTCTCGCCAGAGTGGGTGTAAAACCGGTTTCGTGCAGTACTGAGATCAGGAAGGTTATATGCGATGGTTGTGCTGAGGAGCAAATTAAACGATCAAAATGGCCGAAGGAGGGCTCAAAGATACCAAATAGACATGTTTTTGAAATTAAAAACTTTTGGAATGCTGAAACGTGAATGATCTCAAACCGAAGTATCTCAAATTCTTAACCCTTTAACGCGCAGTGTTCCCGCTCTGGGAACACCAAACTCTGACGTTTTCACTGTTGCCAGTCACGAAGAATAGATTTGATTTTTATAAAAAAAGTTGCGGGTGACATTGCTCCAAAAGAATCCTTAACTTTTTAGCACGCCATTTCCCGTCAAAAATGGTCACGGTTATTTTTAACAGCACTGACATCTGCTGAAAAATGGAAGAATGCGAAAACAGCTGGATAGATTGCCCCAGTGCTGAAAAAAGGGCAGCCGTTGCCATCGCTCGACTTAACTACCAGAAAGATGGCGGACGACCGAAACGTTCATCGCGTGCCACAGACTAGAGACTCTTTTTGACGCAGCTGGCTGTGCCCGCGCACAGCCTCTAGATCTGTGGCACGCGATGAACGTTTCGATCGTCCACCTTCTTGCTGGTAGTTAAGTCGAGGGATGGCAACGGCTGCCCTTTTTCAGCTTTGGGAAAGGGTTGCGCCTCAAAGGGTTAATGTGCCTAGGTTCGTGAACCCATGACTATGGCAGAGGATTCAAAGTATGGGAGATGTTACCCGAAGACCAGTACAAAGCGGACCAAGAGTATCAGCCCTTTGTCAACAGCAATATTTGGCAATAACTGCGCGACGTTAGAGATACAGTTGTACGAGAGAACTCGTCTCAGCTGTCACAGACACCACAAGATTACGAGTTTCGTGGAAAACTGTTTATATTAGACTCAACCAAACTGGCCTATGTCGGGTGACCAGCCCTTGCAATATGCTCTCACATCTGTGCCTAAACGCTCTTGTCTAAAGTGGTTAATATCCTTCTTTCACATTCTTTTCTTATGGTATTATCATGTCACACCCGTATATCGCGTTTCCCAGCATTCTGATTTAGATTTCCTGAAGTATTCATATAAACATGAATTTATTATGCTTAGCTTTCGGACACCGGCGTACAATGTTTGCAGTATATTTTGTCTTTGACGGCAACCATTTTATGAAGTCGAAATTAAAAGTTCTCGTTATTTTAAACAACTTCATCAGATTCACATTTGTAAAGTTCAGTTGAACATCTAAAAATTTGTAATCTCTAAACTTTTTATGGTTATTATGAGGCTATTTGTTTCTGCTATTAGATTATATTATTCGATAATAAATATGTTTAGAGGCACTATTTAGAGGCATTGCATAAATATTTTTAAAATGTCCGTTGCAAAATACGGAATTAAAATTTTTTAGAAGTCTCACCGCTATTGCAAAAAGAGATTTGTTAAAACTCAGTCAAAATATTTTGATTTACCCTTCAATAAGTACGTAGACGAATGATGTTTTATCGCCATTTTTTACTTCATTCCAATTTATTGTTCCTCATTAAATTCAAAGTCATATTTTTATCCTTATGCTTCTTTAGAAAGATAAATTTCTTACACTTTTAATGATTGTGACTTAAGCCATGGATAAATTTAATGCATTTTACCTTAATGTTATTAATTTGGTCTGTTTTTATTTCATTATATAAATTTGCTTTCGATTCATTACATTTTATGTAAAAAAAGTCTAAGTTTTAGAAAGTAATCATATTTTAAAGAGTAAAATTTTCTATTTTAACTTGAACATTACGTAAAATGGATTTTAAAACATTCACAATTTACATTTTATCTTCTACTTGACAATCTTTCCACGACTGATAATTGAAACATTATACAGACTAAGAAATGAAAATAATACGCGTTTCTGTTGAATAAAATATAAGATGCCTGTTATAATACGGTCCAAATCGAGTTTCGTGAAAAGAACAGTAATTTAAGTTATTTCTGCTGAATTTTATTAGAGTCTGCAGAACTTTTCATAAAGTACCTCAGTAAAAAGAATTTTTGTTTATCTTATTACTTACTTCACTTGAACTTCACTTTGTTCTTTTTAAAAGATTCGTTATAGGAAAATTTTTGATTACTAGACAAATGCATGGCTTTCGCAAGGAAATTTTCGATGATATATATCATATCCCTAATTTTCTTGAAATTTGTTTTCTCTTAGCTTATATAAGAATATCAAAACACCAAATTTGTATTCTAATGCAAGGAGGAAACAAAAAGCAAATTTACATAGATTTTTTATGAATGCATCTGTACTTTTAATGATACAATTACTTGTTTATATGACTAAAAGCAATACAATAGTAGCAAACGTACTAAAGCAATTTTCATTCAAACAGAATTTCTTTAATGTCCATAATGTACAGAGTTAAAATATCCATAGAACTGTTACTTTTTTTACTGTAATATATGTTTTCTTTTCTTAAAATGATTGTTTAGCGATGCACTTTTAATAAACATTAAACAAGTGAACCGAGTATTATGTTAGTCATTGTTGAATTAAAACTGTTTTCGTATAATTGGATCTTTTCATTATCATAAAAACACTGACATTTTCTTTTCCGTGCAATAAATTAGAAATAAGTAATTATGTCGAAGCACTCAATTTGCATGCTTCTTTTGGATTCCGTTAGACAATGGAGGAATAGTGGAAAACGCAGTTTTGTAATTATGAATCAAATCCAGATGAAATACCTGAACTGAATTAGCATTTTTAGAGATATTGCATCAGTATGAAGGAAATTGGAACCACAGCAGATTTTACGTACACTAGCTCCGTTTAGCGTACACGATCTCACACCGTCCATCCGAGAGAGGTTGCTACAATTTCAATTTAATTAAGTTGTAGGGGAGAAGGCTTATGTTTTCCACATATGTAGCAATTCATTAAAAAATATCTCGTTGATTTATTCGGCTCTCGGTTTGGAAACATTTGTATCTTTTGCAGGGTCATTACCGTGCGACATTTAAAAGCATGATTATCATGGGGTCTTCATATAGTCGCTTTTTGTCTTTCTAAGCATCCATTATAATTTGCCCAAAAAGGACATTTTTTAAAAGAAAACCGATTTTGCCATAACGAAAGATTATTCCCATTTTAAATTAGTTGGATTTGTCAAATTCTCGCCAAATATAGTAGATATCCCCAAGTTGAGTTCAGTCTTTCGGAATTACTTTTCGAAGGCAAACTTGGCGATAAATCTCCAAAAGTAACCATTTTGGGTGACTTTTGACATACGCCAGTACCAGGAACCTTTTCTAAGCTGAACCATTATTCCCATCGAAAAATAGTAGGGTTTGGCAAATTATCGCTAAACAGAGCAGCTATCGCAAAGCGGAGTTCAGTTTTGAAAACTTATTTTTTGGAGCTAAACTTGGCTATAAATCGCCAAAAGTGACGATCGCGGTGACTTTTACCTAGGGTACCAGCGTTGTTACTGTCAACCCTTTAGGCAATGGTTTAAAAAAAGTGTCCGATTTTCGGAACAATAATATCATCAGAACGTGAACAAATTAATATGGGACCGTCAGTGAGTTATCTCCTTTCCAATAAAAAAAGAATTTTTGAAATCGGTACTTGCAGTAAAAGAATTATCGCTGTACCTACATAAAAAAAAAATAAATAAATAAAAAAAATATGCGCGTTGAACATAGTACTTCCTCCTTTTTTGAAATCGGTAAAAACCGTAGATCAGGAAACAGATCACTTGCTTCGTAGGCACTGCTTCCACCCTGGGGACTTCACTCTATAGTTTCGCTGTCATGAAAAGTTTCTTTCGTGCTCTCTCGCTCTCTTACCTCCCGATGCAAAATTTCCGGTTCTCTTTCGATGGAATAACGTATATTTCTCTCGAAGAAATTAAATTTTCTTTTTTATCAGACCACCCGTTTCTCACTGAAATGTCCGATGACCTCAAGCACATACCCCTTGTTTCTTGTTCCACTGTCTATCCCTCTGTTTTATGACTAAAGGGAATCTGCAAATAAGTTCATAAACTTTGCATGTCGAATCATAGTCCTTTAATATCTGACACATTTTGATGACTTAGAGCAGTGGTGCGCAAACCGGGGGTCACGACCCCCGGAGGGTTCGCGAGAAAATTTTGGGGGTCGCCAAATTGATCCAAATTTGAGATCCAAATTATTTGAGATCCAAATTTATGAAAAATTTACAATTATTCATTTCAAAGAACTGAAATAATACATAGATGAATCTGACAATTATTATTTTACGAGCGCAATATTCGCGATCGCAATCACGGGGCTTCAAAACCACGTTATCATGCATAGTGATCTGCAAATTGATCATGCATAGTGATCATGCATAGTGATCTTCAAAATTATTTTCCATTAAAACAAAACAGGCAAGAGCAACTCCCAGAAAGAATTTCAATGTAACTTCGTTTTCAAATAAACAAAATGTTTACTGTCTATCCAGGGGTCGCAACAAAATTTTACTCAAAATAGGGGGTCGCGACAAAATTTTACACAAATTAGGGGGTCGCAGATGAAAATAGTTTGCGCCACTGACTTAGAGCACAGTGTTTGTAGTTTCACAACAGGAACTCCAAGTTTTATAAGGAAACAAGTTTTTGACGATATTCTTAATTTAGTTTTTAATTATTGAAAAATGTTATTTAAGAAAAAGGTTAAAATTGCATGATTTTTAAATATTTGTAACTATAATAATAATATTATACAGGGTGTCCCAAAAAGGTGGTACGGGATTTAATTCTTTATCTATTAGAGATAAGTGGATAGTGTAAATTGAAAATATGTTCAAAATAAGGTCGCAAATAATACTCCGTTGAGAAAATATGCCTCACGTCAATATTTAAAAAGTTACATTTTTTAAATTTTCATACGATCCCCGTACGAAACAATTCCCAATTGGTAAAATGTGTACCATGTACTAAAAAGGTGATATAAAATATGAGAACTGTACCTTAAAATAGTGTGAGGTGATATGATGATAAATATAACGCTGACGTAAGCCATTTTTATATGGCCCTCGAAGGAAAAAAATCAGTCGAATGATCCCATTTCAGGGGTCGCACAGATATTACGAAAGAAGATATTTTTTCCGCTCTAGGAGTAAATGTTTACTTTCAAAATCATGTACAGTCCCCGATCATGTTTCTTTAAAGATATCTCTGCTACGTTGTATGATGAAAGGCTCAAATTTGGAACATTACCTCATTAGTGTATGGGGCACATTTTACTAACTGGGAATGTTTTCCCACAGGGGTCGTATAAAAATTTAGAAAGTGTAACTTTTTGAAAATTAACGAGAGGATTTTTTTCTTAACGGAGTATTATTCCCGACCTTATTTTGAATGTCTTTTTTCAATTTACACTTCCACTTATGTCTAATAGATAAAGATTTTGTACGAGGTTCCGAGTGTTTGAGTATGAGGGAGCGAGAAAAGAGGCAATTATATTACGAATCACACATCTTTATATAAACATAAATATACACGGTTTTCATTCTAGTTACATATTACCGCACATCGCGGTTAGATCACAAAACAGCGCGCGTTTCCAAGTGCTCTTCATAGCCTCGCGGTTTACCGTTAAGTCCGTTAAGTCCATGGACATGGAGTTTGGGTTTTAGAGTGTAGGTGCAGACACCACATCTCCTCCCCCTTTATAGATCCAGTCTCTTTGGAGGCCTTCGTATTCTTGTAGAACGTCTAAGTACCGGACTCTGATATGTAGGTACTGGTGGACCACTTGAATGAGTTGAAGTAGGTGGGGATGACAATGGGGAACTCAGATTCGGCACATCCACCGATGAGGCTGCTGGCATATATGGAACAGCTCGTTCACTGGCTGGGATCTCAGAACCAGGGCTTCCAGAATTGGTGGAGGTATCTTGTTTGATCCCTGTAGTAGTTGTTGGAAATCCGCGATATGCGTCGGGTGATGAGCCCCTTTCTTCCACGTTGTGTCCCACTGGGCGTATCTGATCCACGTGTCGTCGCACTATAGTACCCTTTACGTCGACTGTATAATGGAGAGCACCATCCTTATTGACGACTCTCCCAAATTTCCACTTAGAGTTGGCTGTTCTGTAGTCTCTCACAGCAACAGGGTCACTGGCATCAAATTTCCTGTCTTTAAATTCAAAGACACCCTTCCGAATTCTATCCTGAATTCTCGATTGTAGTTCAGGTAAAAGCAAATCTATTCTAGTTCGAATATCTCGCTTCAGGAACAGCATAGCAGGGCTATAGTTTGTTGTAGCATTCGGTGCTTTTTTGTATTGAAGAAGGAAGGTGCTCAATTTCTGTTGGATGTTACCGTCATATTGTTGCATTGCTCTCAGTGATTGCTTCAAAGTGTAGACATAGCGCTCGGCCTGACCATTGCTTGAAAGCTTAAATGGTGCGCTAGTTTTGTGCTTTATACCATTGCTTTGCATAAACATCTGGAATTCGTGTGAAGAGAATTGGGGCCCGTTGTCGCTAACGAGAACCAATGGCAGTCCAAATCTTGCAAAACAGTCTCTGAGGCACTCAACTGTTTTCTTAGTTGTAGTCTCTTTCATCGGGTATACTTCTAGCCACTTCGAGTGCGCATCAACAATTACTAGGAACATATATTCTAATATAGGCCCAGAAAAGTCGATGTGAATGCGTTCCCATGGTTTACTAGGATATTCCCAATAGTGGACTTTAGCTTTTGCTGGGTCGGCCTTGTGCCTGGCACAATCGGTAAAATTTCTAACAGCTTCCTCGATATCTTTGTCGATATTATTCCAAAAGATAAACGAGCTGGCTATTGCTTTCATTTTTACCATACCCAAGTGTCCTTGGTGAAGTTCTAAAACTTTCTTTTGGTACTTCTATGGAATGCAAACTCTGTGCCCATACATGATACATCCGTCTTCGATGGTATATTGGGCTTCTCTCCCTTGCAAATTCTGGCCTGTACGCAAGGCTTCTAAAAGTGGACCCAGTTCATCATCTTTCCATGTTTCCTGACGCAACTCCTTTGCAGTGACTGGTAGTGTTTCAATTTGGGTCATTTGGAAGATCGTTATGTCATCTTTTACGTCCAATTCTTCCGAGGTCTTTGGTAATCGGGACAAGAAGTCTGCGTTTCCATGATCATTAGTACTTCGAAATACGATATCAAATTGAAAAGACTGTAATATCAATGCGTAATGTAAAAGTCGCGTAGCTGCCAACACTGGTAATCCCAGCTTTGTTCCGAATATCGCTACTAAAGGCTTATGGTCAGTTATTAAGGCGAATCTTCTCCCTTTCAAGTACAAGTAGAATTTTTTTACTGCCCAGATTATTGAAAGAGACTCCTTATCGATTTGTGAATATTTTTGCTCTGTTTTGGTTAAAGTTTTTGATGCGAAAGCTATTGGCCGTTCAGATCCATCTGGGTAAAGATGAGATAACACACATTTAATACCAACTGGTGATGCATCATTTGCTAAAGTTAAAGGGAGTTTTTGATCATAATGAACTAATATCTTTGGCGAGCATATTTCCTTTTCAATTTGCTGAAAGGCTACCTGACAATCCTTCGACCATTTAAATTTCACGTCTTTCTTTGTCAGGTTATTAAGAGGATGTGCGATGGTAGCTAAATCTTTACAAAATTTCCCATAGAAATTCACTAGTCCCAAAAAACTTTTTACCTCCTGTACATCTTTTGGTACACGAGCATTCAAAATTGCTGAAACTTTCTCATCTGTTTTATGGAGTCCGTTCGCGTCAATTTTATGCCCTAGAAAATTTATTTCATTTTGGAAAAACTGACTTTTATTTAAATTAAGTTTCAGTCCATGTTTCTTACATTTTTTATAAAATTCCTCTAACGCTTTAAAATGTAACATCTCATCGCTTCCAGTTATTCTAGCATCGTCCATAAACACTTTGACGCCTTCCATACCCTGGAATAATCCATCTATGTAACGCTGCCAAATTGCAGGAGCCCCGTTTAACCCATACATAAGCCCATACAAACATATAATCCCTTATGCGTGTTTATTGTCAACAGTCTTTGACTTTCGGGGTTAACTTTCATTTGAAGGTAAGCATGTTTAAAGTCTAATTTTGAGAATTGTTTTCCCCCATTTAAACTTGAAAATATTTCCTCTAATCTTGGCAAGGGGTGCTGTGGCACAATTAAATTCGGATTCAAGGTTACCGAATAGTCCGCACACAGCCGTATACTGCCGTCTAACTTTACTACAGGAACTACCGGCGTTGCCCATTCCGAGCTTTCGAGCCGTTCTATAATACCCTCCTTTTCCAGTCTGTCAATTTCGGTTTCAGCTCTACCCTTTAACGCAAATGGCACCGACCTAACCCTGCAAAATATGGGTTTAACGTCAGGTTTAAGCTCTAATTTGACTTCGTATAGTTGTTTATTTCACCTAGAGTATTATCAAAAATTTCTTTATATTTTTCCCAAAGTTCATTTAAATTCAACTTATTTGTAGCCCTGACAGCTTTAATAGCATGCCAATCCAAATTGATTTTATAAAGCCATTCGCGACCGAGAATGGTATCCAAATTCTCTTTTACTATATATAAGTTTAAATTCAAAATCTGATTTTTATATTCAACCCTTACGGTGACATACCCCATAGGAACCAGTGAGTCACCTTTATACGTTTTAAAAACTATTTCAGTAGGTTGAATTTTCTTATTAGAAATTTTCCTAAAATTCCTTATGCTCATTACACTGACCGCTCCCCCCGTATCTAATTCCATTGAGCAATTTTTATTCTCAATTTTCAAATTAATTATAATCGGCGGTCGTTTTGGATCTTCCTCGCTTATTGTCCCTTCACTTGAATTCAAAGCGAATAACGGGACTGGAGTTTCGTTTTCAACAACCTCTTTAACCTGTTTTTGTTTAACCGGCTTCGCACCCTCCTTTTTTGCTGCAAAACAGGCCTTCTGGATATGGCCAATTCGAGAACAAAAATTACATTTACTTGAAATAAATCTACATCTGTCTTTAGTATGATTTGTCCCTGTGCACCGGGAACAAAATAAATCTGTCTTTTGCTTCTGTACTGAGCTTGATTTCCTGTTCATTTGCTTATTTCCTATGTGCACAGCATTTATTCCACGGCCCATTACATCATTTGCCCCCTTAAATGCTTTTTCCATCGCTAATGCTATTTGTAAGGTTTTTTCAAGATCAATATTATCCTCCTCAAATAGCCTATCCAGAATTGTTTTATCGCGTAATCCACATACAAAAACATCACGTAACATAATATTCAACAAATTAGTATCGTAATCGCAAGTAATTGCAAGCGATCTAAGCTCTGCGATATAACTACTTATACTTTACCCCTCGTTTTGTTTTCGGTTCAAAAACTTATGACGGGAAGGAATAATCAACGGTTTCGGGGTCAAATGTTGTTTTAACACATCTTTTAATTTTTCTAAGCTTTGATCAGAAGGAATGTCAGGAGCCAGCAAATTCTTAAGTAATTGATATAACTTCGGGCTTAGAGAGGAAATAAAAACCTTAGATCTCTTATCTACAGGTACATTTTGTACATCTAAATAACTTTCGAATCTTTCGAAGAAACAATCAAAATTTTTATATTCTTCGTTAAATTTCTCAAACTGGACAGAAACTTTCTGCGCAGAATGATTTTCTCTCTCTTTCAAGGCCTGAATCAGTTCCTGATTCTGCTTTAATATTTCTTCGAATTTCTGCTCCATTTGATTACTTCTGATATAAACGAAAGTAAAACTTTTTTTACCTTGGGCCGTCTTCGGGCATTGCCCTATATCCAAATTGTTCTTACTTTCGTTATCGTCTTCGTCGCCAGGTGTACGAGGTTCCGAGTGTTTGGGTATGAGGGAGCGAAGAAAGAGGCAATTATATTACGAATCACGCATCTTTATATAAACATAAATATACACGGTTTTCATTCTAGTTACATATTACCGCACATCGCGGTTAGCTCACAAAACAGCACGCGTTTCCAAGTGCTCTTCATAGCCTCGCGGTTTACCGTTAAGTCCGTTAAGTCCATGGACATGGAGTTAGTATTTTAGAGTGTAGGTGCAGACACCACAGATTTAAAGCCTGTTACCACCTTTTTGGGACACCCTGTATACGGATATATAAAAAAAGAAAGTCAAAACACTCAGTGGAATCATATGATCATCCCCATATGGACTGATAGTGGAAGATACGGTTTGCCTTGAAAGAAATGGCGGTAGTTCATCCTGGTAGTTTACATTAGCTATACTTCTGAAAACTTACTACAGCATTAGTCTGACTCTCGAATGCTCATAAGTGTCAGGTGTGGTCTTGAAAGCGTCTTAAATTCAGATCTCGAGAGCTAATTAGTTAAGAAGGTTTAAGATTATATTAGTTTTCCTTAAAGTTTTGGAATTTTGAATAGTTTTTCCCAAAAATATCGATATGATATGACTCGTATTTTATGAAAATTGAGGAACACATGTAACACTTTAGACAAAAGAAATGTGGCAAGACAACTCATGAATTCACACTATAGCAATAGTTCAGCTTTACTTACAGGATGTCCAGCAAATAACACACTGATTTCAAAATTAAAATATCAAAAACAAAGATCAATAGAAGAGTGCAGCAAATGTTTATTATGTAAATTATTATGTGTTTATTATGTAAACTGTAAAAATTTTATACAGAAGTTTCGAAGCAGTAGTTACAAAAACCGCTAATAGATGGCGCTGGAATCGAATTCCTCCATATTCTCTCGGTCTGACTGTTTGTGACTACTTTCTGTAGGGCACATTGAAAGGTACTATCTACCAGAAACGTCCTCCTAACACGCTGAACGAGCTTAAATCGTTGATTTGTCTATTATGTGAATTCGTTTTCGTTGAGACATTATGAGCTGTGATGACAAACTTCATTATTTGTTTGAGACATTTCTGTATGTCGAACTATGAACATTTTGAATCGATTATCGATCAATTTTCACGTGCAGTGCCATCTGTTAGCAGTGTCGAACGGAATTTGGGGATTCTAACCCTCCATGTCGTAGATTTTTTAACATAAAGTACATATTTCTTTTCCACATAAAGATTACGGCTTTTAATTTTAAGATTACATACATAACCCCCCCTCCCCTTAAAGGAATTCTGCGTACTCTATTGTCTGTTAGTAGCTAATGTTGTAACGACTATTTTGAAACTTCCATAAAAATTTTGCTGGCTACATATTGTAAACATACCGTTTGCTGCATTATTTTAAAGGCATTTCTTTCTGGAACTTTTAATTTTGAAATTAGGGTGTTATTTGCTCTATACCCTGTACAAATGAAAAAAAAAATAAAGTGTTATATTTTATCTAACATATTTTATTCAGCAACAACTTAAATTACGGGAAAAACCCTGCGAACTACTCTCTCTAGGTCCCCATTACATTTAAGTGGATACTTGAAAGCTAACCTTTATCTCCCAGAAGAATCTTCTCCCTTGTGTTTCACTTATCTTTTTCCCCCATAGCCCAAGATTTTATCATTTTGCAGCCTGCTGTTTGTTATTTTACTCGCTATTATCAAGGCATTGAGTTATAAATATTTTATTCAGCAGTTCTGGAAGTGATGTCGCATCATTGGATGAACGTTATCTCAGCGAGCCACAAATTGCTGACTTTTTACGCTCATAATTATGTTTTATAGTACTTAGCGATTTGAAATCGCGAGAGGTGATTGCATCTTATATTTCCAGAATACTTAGCGAATACCATAGCGAGATGGATTGTACGTACAATGATTTAAGATGTTGTATAAACAAAGAGGAAATTAATACGGAGAAAGAAGAAGACTTTATACGAAGAAGACTTTATAGCAGATTTTGCTGTTAAAGATTAATCGATGTGGAATAAATATGTTCAGTAAATTTGATAAATTCAGAGATTATGCATAATCAATCGCGTCTTTGTTCAATGTGATAAATGTTTAGTTACCAAATGAACCAGTTATTTTTAGATCCATATTGTTTGTCTGCCTAGAGCTTGGGTAATTTAATGGATTTTGGAAGGATAACATATTCAGGATGAAATTTGAAAGTCAAATTCATTAGATGAATTACCTTTAAGTTACCATCCTTATAAGCATGATATTTTTTTTATAGAAGCAGACACTTTTTTATTTTCATACATATATATTTTGCTTGTTTTGATATTACGATTCAGTTTCACTAACCAATTCCTTTCTGTTCTGAAAGATGCATGTAATCTTTTTCTTTTTTTTTTGTACTAGGGGCCAAGGCCCCCCAGACTCGCTACGCTCGCTTTTCGTAAGAAGATTGGATCAGATAGAATGTTACTGAGCTAAGCTACACATTGCTTGGTTCTTGCATCTTCATTGGTACATAAAAATTTAAACTCCACACTACAGTAGACCCCCTACCCCTCATAACACGGAAGATATTTTGTTATGGGAATCTGTGTTGTACGGGTCCTGAGCTATATTCCACCTGGAGTGCGGACTCCGCTTATAACACTGATAAACAAAAAAAAAGTTTCGGCGGATATCTTGGTATCCAACACTTATTTTAAGACAATTGAGACATGCTAATTAAAAATATGCAAACTGTTTGTCTCTATCACCCACAGTTTTTGAGATATCTGACATTAACCATTTATATATGTTTAACATTGTATCAAGGCAAACAACTCGCAGACAAGTTACCGTAGAGCACATATTGCTGAATAGAGTACTAATTAACATAAACTATATAGCATCATCTAGTTTAAGGTATAATACACATAAAAATACATAGGTATAACATAAAGTTCCTTAATTTAAAGTTAGTTCGGTTTGAATTTCTTGGTTGTGAACTTGTGTTTGTGCTGAGCATTTGGCATGTTGCGCTGAAGCATCCAGCAGTAGTCAGCCAACATTGCTGCACTCCATCGACCTTGATAGCGTGACTCCATCACCGAGATGTCCTGATGAAAACATTCGCCATGTTCATCACTGACAGAACCTAAGTTCTCGGGGAAAAAGTCGAGATGTGAGTCGAGGAGATGAATCTTGAGGGACATGTTGCAACCCATCAAGCTGTACGCACTAATGCACTTCTGCGCAATATTTACATAGTCAGGAGATTTATTATTTTCAAGGAAATTGGCTACAACAGACTTGAATGCCAACCATGCATCTCTTTCAGTACTTCTGAGTAAGTCTTCGAAGTGACTGTCTGCAATGATCTTCCTTATTTGTGGACCCATGAACACAGCTTCTTTCACTTTCGAATAACTTTGGAAATTTGTTTTATAGATGCCGAAAAGCATCCGAGTTGTTGTCTAGTGCCTCCACGAAGTTCTTCATGAGCCCCAGCTTTATATGAAGTGGAGGCATAATAATTTTTTCTCGCTCAACCAACGGCACACGAAGGATATTTTTACTACTTGTCTGCATTTTATCTCTGATGGGCCAATTCTTCTTTATATAGTGGTGCTTCCTATCTCTGCTGTCCCACTCGCAGATAAACGAGCAGTACTTGGTATACCCTGTCTGCATTCCATGAGAATAGTGATTACTTTTAAATCACCACAGATCCCAAGCAGCAATTCATCAGTGGCCAAAACGTTGCCAAACATCGCTCACCGAGGAAGTTGACATGGGGCCAACATCGCCGGCGATGTGGGCGATTGATTGGGGATGTCTCATCGGGTGAAGATTGGCCAATCTTCTGGCGCCAATGGATTTGATCGTCGGTCGAACAGTCACCAAACAGATACCAATGACTTTCATCGTCGGTCGAACGATGTCACCAATCAGATATCAATGACTTTCATCGTCGGTCGAACTGTCTACAAACAGATACCAATGACTTTCATCGTCGGTCGAACAGTCGCCAAACAGATACCAATAACTTTCATCGTCGGTCGAACAGTCGCCAAACAGATACCAATGGCTTTCATCGCCGGTCGAACAGTCGCCAAACAGATACCAATGGCTTTCATCGTGGTCGAACAGTCGCCAAACAGATACCAATAACTTTCATTGTCGGTCGAACAGTTGCCAAACAGATACCAATGGCTTTCATCGTCGGTCGACCAATCGCCAAACAGTTCCCTAGCAGCAATATTTGCTCGGGCTTTACCAGGCCTATGATCGGTGCATCGGCTATTCATCGCCTGATCATTACTGATCATCCTTAATTTTTCGTATGTTCATCTTTTCCCGATGATCGAATCTTTACACTGAGATCTGATAGGCGCTTTCAAGATTGCGAAGGGTAAAGCGAGCAAACAGGTTTATATTGGTCTTTCTACCAAGTAGC
This sequence comes from Cheiracanthium punctorium, assembly GCA_038373885.1. Taxonomy (NCBI): domain Eukaryota; kingdom Metazoa; phylum Arthropoda; class Arachnida; order Araneae; family Cheiracanthiidae; genus Cheiracanthium; species Cheiracanthium punctorium. The sequence goes on from JAWZYV010001640.1 coordinate 123,186, forward strand.
TGAACGGCTGGATATCAACGTTCCTTCATTAATGTGCAAAGAGCATCATATGCACACCATATGTTTGTTTTAAGGTTTCTGATTGGCTAAGCTATTACGCGGGAAGACAAGACAGGCGACAGGCGAACAGTTTTCGCAAAATCTCAAAATCTAATCCAAATTTTATACTTTAGGCGCATAGTTTAAATTGTACGACCACATATCGTGTCACTAAATTTTGCTTTATTCACTTAAGTCGTATGTGATGCGCCGACAAAAATTTACGCAATTTAAAACGATTTTCAGAAAAAATCTCAAAATCGAATTTTTTTTTTTTTTAATCCGACGATTATAGCTTAAGGTGAGTGATTGCCTATCATGTCAGTAAATTTCATTCCTTTCGCTTTAGTCACTTTTACTTGACGTGCGAACAAAAATTTACGCAGTTTAAAACAATCTTCGAAAAATCTCAAAATCTATAGAGATTTTTAAAATATTCATTATAATGAATATTTTTAAAACAGACAAACTTTTTTTTTTTTACGGCCGTACACAGGTCCCAAATGCTTAAAACGGATAGAAATCGCAAAATCTTTTTAATTTTGAGTAGTGTACAGGAAAAGTCTAGTTTTATTTAATTAGAAACTTAAATATTCCAATTCGGAACTTGAAACAACAATCACTCCAAATTTTAGTCTAGCCAATAACAAGTCAGACCCCCGTCTAGTGGTTAGAATGCCGGGCTACCAAGCGTTAGTTCCCCAGTTCGAAACCAAGTCTCGGAAGCTTGAAAAATGAAGTTCAGATGGCAGCATTAAAATTCAAAGAGAAGAGGAAGAAAAGTTCGAATTTGCTTTTTTTTTTTTTTTTTTTACTCTTAAAAAATTTTTTCTAGCTGGGATATACCCTAATTTTTATCGATTTTTCAGTTTAAAATTTTATCAAAGGTCATAGGCTTCACATCCTAAGTTGCAAGGTGTTTGCTCTTCCGAGATGAATATAACCCCAATCGCATCGGCTTTACAACGGCTCTACGCCCTATTTTCCCCCCTTGCCGATGATCCAACCCTACTATTTGGGAGAGGACATGCCCGAGCAAAGTCCGAGATAAGAGCCCCCGACGCGATGAAGAACCTTGCATGGCGCGCGCTGCGCTTCCTCCCTGTCCGATCATCGGCATTTCAGGAACCGATGACCGTTTCCTACTAGGGTTATTATCGACCGTCGATCAGTTGCCAAACGTTTTTATCGACGATCGGCCAGTCGCCAAACGGTTATTATCTACGGCCGACCAATCGCCAAATGTTAACCCAAGCAATTCCAGGTTAACTCCTTTATACCCCAGTTTATATTGTACATAAATAAATTATTCGCTCTAAAGGTAATTTTATTATTCCAGGTATTTTTTTTTTCAATCTGACAAATAGTGCTTTAATATATATGTATATATTGTCACCTTTAATAAAAAGTGGCACTGCCAGAAGGGGAGGGGGCAGTTAAAATATCAGGATATGTATTCCTGCCCCCCCCCTTCATATTTTCACTTTACTTAGTATGAGCTCTCAGATATTTACACTCACTTAAAGTATTTGAGTGCAAGGCCAAATTTCCTATTTTGATTTATTTGTGTATATTATATATAAATACCCAATTTAAAACACACTCAAGAAATAAATAAATAAAATATATAAATGTGTGAGTGTATACAGCAATACCTCAACTTAAGCAATTTTCAAATCTCATCAATTCGCCTTATTTATTTACTAAATAACTTTGGTTTACAATTTTAATAATATAATTTGCTACATTATCTTAACTAATTTTCTAATTTAGCAAAATCTTAAATTATTCTTTGAAAATGCAATATTATTCCCCCCCCCCCCCAAAAAAAAAATATTATGGCTATGCCTGTGTATAATGAAGTAACATCCTTATACTTTAAAACAAACATTAAAAATGTTACTTTTTATTAATTACTTGTATTACATGTGGGCATAAACACAAAAATGTATAGAAAATGGCATCACTGATATTCATCCCCCCTTTCTGCATACTGTTACATAGCAGGTTTTAAAAAATGCTCCTACATAAAACTCTGCCTACACTCACACTAATTTTAAGCTGATCAAGTCTGAAAAATAAAAATGTATGTAGCTTATGCAGTCTGTATGTAACTTAAATTAGGTGAAAAAGGTGGAGTCAGTACCATATGGAAAAACAGATTTAAATAAATAATTATTCTCCAAGTAGAGGGTTCCTTTTCTTTTTTTTCATGCACCAAGTACTATTTTTATATTCTAAACTGACATATTTGCATTTGTCCCAGGTTAACTTATACAAAGTTAAGAGTTGATCAGTTACTTCATATTATAAAGTTTTATTGTACTTTTTTTTCTTGGAACCTTTAAAATTGCAGCTTCTCCTACAGTAGGTTTTCATTTTGTCGAACGAATGCTTATTAAACCTATGAAAAATATTTCACCACCGTTACACCCCCCCCCCCCAAAAAAAAAATTTTTACCCTTAAACTGGTGCCCCCATTATGAAATGGCCAGTACTTCAGGCATTTGTAGTGGTGAAAGATTGATTATTAAGTACCCTCCAATCAAAAATTTATACTTACCATCTTCTTCAAAAGCATTTATCATTAAATTTTTTATGAACTGTTGCTAATCACAAAACATGCTTTAAAACCCCATTCATAGTTTTCTCAATAAAAAAGATTAATGGCACAGATTTTAATGATATTCAAGGTAAAACATAATTAAAAATAAAAAATTTTATTAACATTCTTTATTACATACAAAATAAATCAGTATTTCATGAAATAAATAAATATATATGTAAATATTTTTCCCTCTGTCCATCATTTTCCATCTACTACTTGTTCGTTGTTCTCTGGATGAAAGTTGATAACCAGAAACTGGGAAGAAGAAAAAAAAAATGTACAATTTAGAATTTATAAAACACTAGAATCTCAGAAATGTCACATTTAAGATAAACAAGAATAAAAAATTAAGTACTTTCAGATGCAGTAGTATCTTAAAAGGTTTCAGTCAAAAGGAGGTATATAATTTCAGTCAAATTGCAAAAACTCCAGCCGGCAATCAGACATAACTTAGTTTCCCCCCCCACACACACACAAAAAAAAAAAAACGAGTAATTTTAGAACATTAATCAAATTACATGAAATAATTCATTAACACCAAGTGCACACAAGTTGTTCATAAAATAATAAGTCAATTTAAGGAAGTTAATTTTTTTTATAAAAATTTATTTAAAATTAAATGCTCTATTAGTTTTATCTATTTGATAGTAATGACAATTGATCCATGTTGTGTTTAGTGAAGAAAACTTGGAAAACAAATTTCTTATTAACACGTGAGAAACCTAAGCTTACCTTAAACAAACAGTTTACCTTTATATAATAAAATGATATTTTTCTTGTTACCGTATTTACTCGTGTATAAGGTGTACTTTTTTTCAAAAATTTAGGGCAAAAACTCTGGGTGTGCGTCGTATTTGGAATAATTTTTCACTGCTGCATATAGTCACACGATATAGGTTTGAATCAAGAAAAGTACTCAAAGAAGAAAATAAAACTGGAAAAATCTTACTTAATAGAAGTCATTTTTTGCTACATAAATTTTTCCCTCCTAACACTTCTTTCATACAACAGTGCTAGAAACATTACATTACTATAATTAGCAATCCTTTTTGGTGCTACTGCTGCTCTCGTCATCACTGGCACAGTCAATGTCCTCGTATATCATGTCATCTTAAGTTCCATTCATCCGATTGAAAATTCTAGTCACTTTGAAGCTCTTTCTTATGGGCTGAGATAGAATTCCAAGCTTCAAATATCCATTCACATATGGTTGTGAGAGAAGCACGCTTCATTCTCCCGCTTGGAGCGAAGTTGTGATCTGTTGTTGTCATCTGCTGATTTTAGGCATGCCGAAATGCAACCTTAAATGGTCGGTACATGACAGAATCTAAGGACTGCAGCACTTTCGTCATCCCACCAGGTGTCACGACTAAATCACTTGAGTGACGAATTTGCACTTTTACTTTACAGGTCCTGTGTTCACGGAAGCTGTCCAGAATCAGCATTGATGGCCAACGTAAAGCAACGGCCCAACGTTCCCACACAACTTTAATCCAGTCTTTCATGAGCTCCTCTGTCATCCACCCCTTTTCCCTGGACTCTTACAATTATCCCGACTGGAAAAGATTCCTTAGGGATAGTTTTTCTTTTAAAATCACATACGGTGTCAGCTTGCGGTCGTCAGCCGTAATGGACAGCATAATGGTGCATCATTGCTTGTCTGCTCCTGTTGTTCGCATTTGAATGCTTCTGTCTCCAACAGGATGAACAGTTATGGCTTCTGGATGTCAAACCACATTGGAGTCCAATCTGCATTGCCAATTTGTGACATCTGATATCCATTTTGTTTTAGCAGCCTTATAATGTATTGGAAGAATTTGGTACGCTGTTATTCGTATTCTTCCGGCAGCTTTTGTGACAGCGTCGTTCTTCTCCTGATAGAGAGACTGTTACAGATCATAAAGCGTTGCACTCAGCCATAGCCCCCCTTGATCTCTTCTCTTGGAATATTCATTTTCTTAGCTATTTTAGAGGCCTCGAACATCAACATTTCCACCGAGACTGAGTATCCTGAATGCTGCAGATCCATTACATAATTCAAAAGCTGCTGCTCTACTTGCGGATATTTACACGACTTCCCCCCAAAAAGCATGCTTTTTAGATGGTGCTTTCTTCAGTTTTTCTTCCATATGCCGCCACTCTCACACGCTTGACTCGCCAACACCGAATTTCTGACTTGAAACACGGTTACCATTTTCTTTTGCATACTGAACTACTTTCAACTTAAATGCTGCAGTATAACTAGTTCGCTTTTCCACCTTACTCCCACATTGTCAAAAGACTCTCACAAACAATGAAGGAATGGACAATATTTGTGTGACGTTATTTTGCAACCAACACGTGACCTACCAAATGCTCTGATTTGTTCCATAACGCAGAGAGACTGGGTTGAGTTGGTCCATTTTTGATTGGGGGAAGAAAATCCAGGATCATTCCGCTTTATCTTTTTCTTTGAGCAAAGTGACGAGCATAACGCCCAGTCCAAAACTGACAAAAAGAGAAAGGAAATGCTGGTAGTTCAGGTATTTGGAGAGCTGGACTATCAATTTTGAATGGAGTGCTTAGGTTACGAATCTACAAAGTCTTTTGAGTGTCAAATGTATGGTGCACGTTATATACAAGGTAACAAAATTTCTCGATTTTTTCTTGTTAAGTATAGGGTGCGCGTTATACACGCATGCACGTTATACATGTGTAAATACGGTATTTGAACACCATGCATGTTATGATGAATAAAACTTCAACCATCAATAAGCTTGACTTAATTTGAAGAAATGATGTAGGGTGATGAAGTTATCAAGTAAAATTTAAACACAATGCAAATCCGGGATACTATGTTTCTTAATATAGATGCATAAGATTTTGCCTATATTTTAATTTCAGTGGCTGAATTTTGGTAGGGCTTAAGATGCCAGGTTCATCCTAATAGGGCTAAGGTAGTGTATAGGAGGCAGGGTTGTTATAATTTTGCCCAGCGCAAGGGAATTTTTTTCTTTTTCAAATGGGAGCTTTTTGTGCCAATCATTTGAATTAAAATGATTAAGGATTTTTTATCTTAAAAAAGTTATAAGTTCTAATTTAGCACTAGTATAGTACAGTGAAACCCCCTGATTATTCCATAATAAAATCTATTTGCTTTAAAATTTGCTTTTTGTGTTTTCCCAGAAGAAAAAGCTCTACAGCCTACTTCTATTAATTTCTCTTTTCGTGTGACTCAATGTGTTGCTCCAATGGTAAAATCACTTGTTACTTAGACATAATCTCACGTCAACTAGAAGATTTGTACATTACTTGATAAACAAAAGCACTTACCTTAATTTTTTCTTTCCTTTTTTTATCAGAAGGGGGGGGAGGGGTGGCAATCATCTTCCACAACATCTACCAAACAATAACAGGCTGAGCTTCATCCATAAAAACAATTAAAACAAAAATTAAGCACCATGGAAAAATAATAAAAGTAAAAGCAAAAACATATGTACAAGTGTGAAACTAATTATTACAGAAGACTTCATCTTAACCTGCATAAAAATAAAATTGGAGATAAGTCAGTTCAACAAAATTCTGGGTAAAGCAAAAAAAAAGAAAGAAAGAAAATCAGAAACACTTTCAAATTTTAAATACGCATTAAAGTGCTATATATTAAAAGCATATCATATGTTATTTATGGGTCGTCCCTATTTTTGTTCCTTATTCCATTAACATAGAGAATGTATCATTATTCATGATAGTGCCGTATTTTTCTCCCTTATTCCATAAAACACATCTTTAAAATCGAAATCTATCTAAAAATCACCGACTAAAACTGCTTTAAAATTTCCGCCAAGCATATTCCAACTGTACTTCACCATTTTAAATACTACTATTTGGAATGGGCATCATAAATAATCCATGATTGTGCCGTGTTTGTCTTTCTTGGGTTGATTTCTACATTAACGCCTGGACTTTCGCCAAGGTGATGATAATTAAACATATGCAGTTACCACAGTGATTTTTTTTTCTACAGTAGAAGACCCAAAATACGCCGGGCTCTAAAATCTGCACTGTCTGTTCAATGTAAACAATGAAATCTGCCCTGCCAGCTGCAAGTTCAGAAAACTACAGTATAACCACAAAGTAAAACTAATTAAGCTATTCCCACTTGAAAAAAAAAATTTTAGGAGTCTGTGAGCTGTAATCTTAACATTGGTAACTTTCAAATGACTGACAGTGACATAATTGACACTGTCAGTCAATTCAGGAACTACGATCACATGATACATGATGCAGACTCTGACACAGTAACAAGTGGGGATGACCAAAAAGTTGATAAATTAACATTTAATGAAGGTTAGGCTGTGAGAAAGAAATATCTCAGATTTGTGGAGCAACAAAGCTGAGTTACAAATAGGAAATAATGGGAAAAAAAAAAAAAAAAAAAAAAACAATAATTAGAACATCCCAGTCCTAAACTGTTGAATATACATGTTTAAATAAGTTGTACTATAATCTCATAATTTTGTATATTGCATTAGTCCTCTGTATTTTTATATTATGATTCTAATTATAAGTAACATGATTTGTTTCCCTTGATCTCTATTGTATATTTTTTCTATTATTTTCTGAGGGGGTGGAAATAGAATAAATTTCCTGTTATGCCCCAAAATCCGCAAAATTCTAAAATCTGCACAAAGTCTGGAACCAAGCTGTGTGTATTTTGGGTCTTCTATTGTATTTATGTGGTAACCATAATTTTGAATTAAATGGCGATTTGGAACAACCTGTAAGTACAGCATTCCATTACTTATTCATTTATTTTGGGTTGCCAAGTAATGTTTGTTTTAATAATTGTCTTCAAATTCCTTAACGGGTGCGTTCATTGGTAATTTGTTCACTTTCATTTTCATCTAGTTCTTTTGGGAGAGCGTTGAAACTCATACATAACTCTTAGAGACCCATGACTGCAAAGCTTGCCAAAGTGAGGCAATTTTTTAGGTTGGCAAGAGTAGGGGTGTTAAAATAGGAATCAACTCTTTCTTGTTCCATTTTCTATTTACAATTTACCTTTTCTATTTACAATGTTTTGAATAAAAGAAAAAATATCCAGAGTGACTCCATTTGACTTTCCGACCACTTTATCTTTACCAAGCATTTCAATAAATTTCATTTAACTCAATCGGATGCAGTGTTAAGGCACTAGAGCACCATGGGTGATCACTCACCCTGGTGACCATGGTTTGAGTGCTGTAATGTATAAGAATGCTTTTTTGTAGTCCTGTAAAAAACTGTAACTTATACACTTACTAAACTTTATGCAGTATGTAAAAGAGACCTATAATATGCATAACTAATATGAGCTCAATCGAATGCACTATATAAATACTAGCTCACTTCTTTCGGCTTTAATAAATAAGAATTACATTTTACAACCCTGTGAACAAACTATCGGCTCTACACACATCAAAATCTATGTAGGTCATGTCATAAGACCATGATGTTACCCAATTTGAATTACATCAGATGCACCATACTAGCAAACTTTCAAGAATTTCCGACCATAGCCCAAAAAAGGAAAAAAAAACACTAATATTTGCCCTGTAGAAAACTACTAGTCTTATACACAACAAAATCTATACAGGTTGTGTAACAGTGACCTATAATATACATCCCCAATTTAAACTTACTGAAATGCACTATTTAGATGCTAGCTCATTTTAAATCATTTATATTCCATAGGTCATAATCAGGGTCCGACAAACACCGCGAGCCAGCCCACTTGCCTGGGCGACTACAAAAAATCTTTTGGCGACTAGATTTTTCTGGCTGGAAAAGAAAATAACACTGTCATCCCAAGCACTTATGTTTTTTTAATTAGGCGCATTTTTACTATTTTTCTCCTTCCCATACGACACGGTAATGTTTACCAAATTGAATCCCCACCAAATCAGTGAATCGAGATCTCATCTCACTCACCTTGAATTGCAAGCTAAAGCTATCTCAGGATCACAGGATGCTCAGGGTAGTTCTAAGAAATAGCTCAGTGATGTCACGTAGAGTTAAGCCTATTGGTTACTTGCGCCTACTAGATGTCCCGTAGAATACGCCTACCAAGATTAAGTTTGAATGTCACACGCTACAAGCCTATTCATTTTTCCTTCCCTTTCTTCTCCATAACACCCATTTAACTCCCTATAACTGACCCTTGCACTCGCAAATTCATTCAATCTCCGTACGCAAGTGTTTCGCTGCATGGCGATAATTTCTTCAGAAATACTTCTACTTCCACTCACATTTTTAGTTGACAGCATGGTTGATGGAGATAGCCTATAAACATGTGCAGTTTACTGTGTTGCGAGCGTTATGTTTTTTTTCAGTTAAACAAGTGGCTTTACAGTCGACGCTCATATATCACAGTTAATTTATTCCAGACTCTACCGCGATAAGTGAATTTCCGCGAAGTAGGATTCTTTATTTATAAATCGAATATTTTCATAGTTAGATCATAAAAAATCTGTTAACGACCTTCTAAATACGTTTTTTAACATTATTAGATCCCTCTAGACATGAAATACACCTTTAAGTCACCATTACTCTCGTATTACCCAATATATTAGATAAAATAGCACATATTAGACGTTACAAATATTATATTATTATTATTGTACATTTAACCTTTTCGTCGCGGCTTACTGTGGAGCATATTTGACCCAGAAAACGGCAGAATCTGTAAGATTTCCTTCCCCTACATTTGAGTTGAAGAGCACGCCTTACGCCTTTTGTTTGACAGGTGGGGGCAGATATTACTGACTACACAAGCCCTCAAACAAAATGTAAATGTGGATGCAGCACCCCGGTCAATTGACTGTCATTTTCTACCCAGTCAATCATCTACAAACCCAGCTTACTCTCCTGGAGTATAAGAAAAGAAATTCCCGCCTCCAGAAATTCCTTATCCGTCTTCCATGAAGGGTGAATGGATTTCCCGACACAAGAGGGGAAAGAAGTTTTGGGTACGGCAATTGTACCAGCGCCGTTCTTCAGTCACATTTATTTTTTGGTACAACTGTTGTACCGCCGGAGTGAGAAGGTTAATTGCACACAACCACTAACCTATGAAGAATACAACTTGTTCGATGATGAAGTGATGAAGATGAAAAGATGTACTGCACAGCAAAGTGCAAGGTTATTGCACCTCTGAAGGAACGACTTCAGTAGCAGAATCTTCAGGTGGTGCAGTATCTTCAGCACGTGCATCGTTGTCTTCTTCCACTGAAGGAATACTAGACACAGGGAGTGGATGTCTGGGTGCGCGGCTCAAGAACATCGTGATAGGCAATTGCTTACGCTGTTTTTTCGTATGCGTGAGGAGGCTTTTGTAGGGTTCCATCGCTCCATCAAGTGCATTCCGGAACCGCAATGCACGCGTCATTTGTGGATCCCATTCGTCAATCATGTCCTGTACTTCCTTAATAGTTCTCACGACTTGCGAGAGATGCCCAAGTGTAAGGCCAACTTCCTCCTTCTGACCCCCTGGAACCTCTTCCTTCTCCTCACTCGCAGACTTAATTATATCTCCACCAGATCCTCGTCAGTTCTACGCCATTGCCGGCCATATCCTCGAAAGCTTCTCCTCCCAACATCCGGACTAGCCCAACTCTCTGATCCACTGCCAAGTTTCTTATATCCTCTGTAGTCGTGGACAATTTCAGGCCACAAATTCTTCCAGCAGGTCTTTACGGCCCCGTCTTCATTTCCTACAACGCTGCTTGGATGTTCTTCAGGCAGGTCCCAATGGTATACTGCCGCCAGTACTCCTTCAGAAAGAAGTTCTTCTCAAGGTCCATGCTTTTGACAAGGTGCTGCAGGGTGTTTCGCGTGTAGAGGCCTGGTATCTCCAGACTAAGAGCGGCTGCACCTGGATCGTTCTTCATTCTCACTGTCTCGATCAACTTTTCAAACAAAAACCTCTACAAAAACAAGAACAAAAAAAAAAGTATTTTTTGAAAAAACCGCGATAGAGTGAAGACGTGGAAGTCGAAGCGCGAAGTGGCAAGGGACGACTGTAGTTACAATTTTTCTCTGAAGTCTTATAAACAAGAAAATTAAAATGAAGAGAAGTATCAAACAGAATTCATTGCTGTGTAAGCAAAAGAAAATAGAGGGATTTTTTATTTCAGATAAACTTGATCATAAAAAGGCAGATGGATATACAACAAAGCTTCGGATATACAACAAATTCAAAATATGATGGAGGGGCATGAAAATTTTAAAATGAGTACAAACGAAAATAAAACTGAAACTGAGCATAAAAATTTAGGAAAAAGGAAATTTCAACTTTCTTGGCTGCAAGATTTTGATTGGTTAGAATATGAAGATGGAATTGCAACATGCAAGGTTTGCAACCTTATTTCCCAAATTAAGTGACACTACCTCAAGAGTAGTACAAGGCTACTTGTCCAATTTTAAATTGGAAACTTTAAAAAAACATGTTCTGATTGCCATCTTCGTTGTGAGGAAGCAAAACATTCATAAGAAAAGCCATGTGACACGCCGATAGCTAAATGCCTAAAAGCTATGGATAAAAAAACATTTGATCACTTAACAGCATTATTCGGGCTATATTCTGCATCCGATGCTGTTTACACGTTTCAATTGGTGATCGTTCTGGCACAGTCGTGGGCAATGCACAGTGGGAGTGAAGTATCCTGCCGGTGGTAGTTCTGACAGGCAACCATAAAGAAACGTGAATTGTCTCGTCAGTCTGGGAATTTGCAATTGTTTCATGTTATGGATGGAAAGAAATGAAATATGTTATGTTATTGTATGAAAATAATGTGTGGGTGCGCCCTTGATATTATTATCTATCAGGAAGATGCACAGAGCATTATTTCTATAAGTAGTTGAATATTTGTTAATTTTGCCTGTTACTTGTTTGGTTATTTTTGCATGCCCGATTTGAATTCTTACATGCCCCGGGCATGTCGAGCAATATAATTTTCGAGTCCTGCTGGATATGAGACAGGCTCAGCCCAAGTCCAAACCTCGCCCAGGCTCTCTCTCTGTAATGCAAGATTGTCTTTGGACTTGGGCTTGCCAGAAATTTTTAATATATTGAACAAACAGCTTGTAAACCGATTTTTAAACAGTGATTCACGAGAGAAAAAAACATACTTCTAAAAAAAATTAATTTGTACAACAATTTAGTTTGATTTTCACAAACAGTAAAAATTGAGATATTCTATCAATGAAGTAATTGACTTTTATTTATATATTAGCTGAAATTTTCGGCTCGGGCTACAACTTAAAACATATCATTAGTACTCAGGTGGGCTAGAATTAAAAGTCCTGGGCTCGGGCTTTAGAAATGAGCCTGAACTTATCTCTAACACACACACACACACAGACATGCATAAAAAACATCTCTTAAAAATTTCACAAATGAATTCAGAGGACCTCAAAATGAGTAAATTAATAAAAATCTTAAAGTCGAATTTTTTAATGATTACAATACTCTCCTTACATGGTACATGTTCGGAAAGTAAAAATTAAAAACAAGAATGAATTATTTCTACACAAGATAAAGGCAATACTGTAAACTTTTAAAAATTGATGTTTTGGATTAAATTTGGGTACTTATATATTATCCCGGCGGTCATTCCCGCCACACTATTTTTCGTCAAATGTGTTGCCAAACTGTTACCAATCGTATTCAAAACCATTAGTAATTTCATATGCCCAGCACTTCTCTTGGTAAAAAAAATCACTCGTCTTGGTGGACCGCCATGATAATATGTAATACCTAAATTTGTTTTCATGTTTTTAGATCTCTAATTAAACATACAATTTTAAATGCATAATTAATACGTTATTATTTTAATAATTTAAATATACACTGTAGCAAGGCCGTACCCAGGGTGGGGGACCAGGGAGCCTGGTCCCCCCCCCCTCTGAAATTTAAAATTTTGTTAACAAAATAATAATGATGAAGTTTTTTGTGAAAAATTCGGCCTTTTTCACCATTTGGTCCTTCCCCCCCCAAAACTTTTTTCTGAGTATGGCCCTGCACTGAAGAATGGCAATAGCCTGTGTCCTGATAGAGCCGTCTGCCTGAACAGCCACTTTGTAAGGAAATCATTGTGTTTAAGCAATCACTTCTTTACTTATTGTAGTAGTTTGGAATCAAAGTAGCACACAATCAGTGGCGTATGCAGACTTCCTTCAGAGAGGGGGGGGGGATTATAGACATAACTTTGTGTTAAGATGCGTAATATTTAAGTTAAAAATTCAAAACTTATGGACATTTTGTCAAAAAAATTTTTGACAAGAGCGGAGTGTTGACCCCCCCCCTTCCCCTGTATACGCCACTGCACACAATTATGCAAAATTTGTAAAGCTAGATATAGAATATTGATAGACCACCCTCTTATTTTTTTAAATGAAAAGAGTGGTTGATCGTGGTGGTAAATAAATAATTTTACTACTAAAACAGTGTTGTTATATGTTAACTAAACCAAAATATAAACAAACATATTTTGTGATTTTAGAATGCATTTTTTTAGCTGGCATCACAAACGCTATCATGACACTAGAAAGAAGGTCATTTGTATATTTAAAACTAAGATCAGCTTTAATGAAACCTCTTCCTCATCGTACAACTTTGAAAGTAAATTCCTTTACGCTAAATATAGTCTACTGTACTCCCCCCTCAAAATTGTACGTTACGTGTAATGCTCTAATGACGGTCGAACATTGTTAAAATAGAAATATTTACTGTAACTTTGCATTACTTAAAATGGCGGTACAATGCGTACTCAGAGTTTCAACCACATTTCATTATAAAGCTGTACCGATACTAACAATCGATCTAACAAATGATACTTTTTAAGTTGTTTCAATTGGATCATTAACGTAATTTTAAAAAAAAAATCAGAAAATAGTAAAAAAAATAACTTACTCTAACTCGAGGAAAGATAAACATCACTCCGGCCGATCGCTGTTCTTTCACCCGTTGCCACTGAAAAGAAGTAAATGTCCCAGATTCCGCAGCGCCATCTGTTAAGTAATTTCGAAGCGAATTTGGGTCGATGTCAAACCCTGAAAGATTAGCGACGAGTTTTTAACTGATCGCCTGACGATATCGCCCCAAACATATTCCGAAATCTGCTTATGATGTCGGAAATTTAGCATCGCAGGGCGATGTCGCGCCAAACAGATGACGATGTCGCGTTCTGAGGACAAAATTTTAATATCGGAAGCGATGATAGGCCAATGTTATTATGATATTCTTATAATATGACCCAACAAATCCCAATCAAATCGATGTTTGGCCAATCGTTTGCGAAACAGTCGTGCTGCTGGGATATTTCAATTGTAATCGCAATGGCGAATTTTTTCAAGAAGTAGCGACATGGTTTTGTACGTCTCTTTTAGATGGGTAGAATATCCAACCGGTACTGATGTATACATGTTCCCATTGTGTAATAATACAGCCTTTAAACTTGCGTTGGAGGAATCAATAAACAGTCGCCATGCTTCAGTGCTATGCTCTACCCGGAGGCTTGACATAAGACCTTGGATATCTGTGCAGTATCACATATTGTCACTCATTGCAAAAAACTGCACGAGTTCTTTGTGTCTGGGTCAAAATTGTGAAGATCCTGTACCTGGTGATAGCAAATTAAATTCTTTCAGACGTGAACCTAGCAGTTCAGCTTGGCCTTTTGTTAGTGCCAGGTCCCGTGCGATGTCGTAAAGATCATCATTATTAATCAAGTGAGTATCTTCACAAGGATGGTAGTCAGAGTCTAAGTCGTTGCTGGAAGATGGAGAACTTTCTTCTTGTTTTCCTTCATTGACTCTGAATTCTGTAGGTGGTGTTGGTATTGGATAAGTGACGGGATCCTGTGGAATTGGCTTTGAAACTCAGGGAATATCTGGATAGAGTGTTTTTTAGATTGTAGCTTATATATTTGCATTGGGGTATTAAAATTCCGGGGGGCTCTGAACTGTAGTCACAATGAATGGGAAAATTCGACGCTGCATTTAAAAAAAAAAAAAAAAAAAAAAAAACGGAAAAAAAAATTCCAACGAAATGGGATTAAAAAATAATATATGTTTTTGTTGATATCTTGAAAACCTGACGTGATAGAACAAAACGGTTTTCCGATTTGTAATCAGTATGAAAAACTGCATTAGAAAAAGTAAGCATCATGCCAGATATCTATGGCTTGTTACTGTGTGTTATTTGCACTCCTCAGAAACACAATTATATTTAATGTTGCCATTCAAAAGTTATATTAATTAGGAGCTAAAGCGTAATAAAATCAAAACATATTTCTCAGCTGTATTTTTAATAATGTAAAACCTATTGGACACCTTGCGAATTTGCCACCCATGGCGATTTTTCATTATTTGGCGACTTGCGTACATGTAAAGTTAATAAAAGCTACGAAACAGATAGGATAGCTTGCCAGCAATGGCGACTTTTCATTATTTGGCGATTTACACATGCTCACAACCTATATTTACTGTTCATTTAAGGTTACCGGAAAACCGTTATCCATATTTTCTTTTACATAATCGTTTGCAGATTGGCGTACTTATTACCACGAATTATACCATCTCGTCGCGCTAGCAAATATCCAAAGTGTACTATAACTGCTATAATGGCATAGTTAACGCCGCCAAATATTTCTACTGGTAGCAAATAATCCAGCTGGACGAGAACCGGCTTTAAAATAATCTGCATTTTAATTATTTTTCATTTTCAAGATATTAGTTATTCTGTTTTTGGAAAAAACGAATAATCGCTAATTCTAAACTCCTGTTGTCTAAGCGAACTTAGTATTTGAAAATTGTCAACTTTGTGTAAACACATTTTGAGTTACTTATTTCATATAGTTTTTATTTTGGCGTAAAAATGGGCGTAATTCTAACTCATGTTTGTAAATTTCACGCGATTCTAGATACTTGGAAACGTTTTGTTGCAAAGGAATGAATGATTTTATGCCAAATCTGGCAACCATCCGTTTTATTTTTTCAGTTTTTTATTAATATATTCTAAAATAATTCGATTTTCGAAATTTAAATCAGCTTAGCAGGTTCCTCGGAATTTTTCAAATCTGTGGGCACCTTAGTCGAAACTCAAATCCCTACGGTTTAGGAGGAGATAGGCCAGCGGCCTTTACTTTTTTTTTTAGAATAGAGAGATTCCTATTTCGATTGTCTTTGTGTCTCATCTAAATACCCCATATATGCGTGTAAATTTTTAATGTCCCTGATTTTTTAGGAAAACCTTTTTTAGTTTATTTATATAGTTTTGTTAGTGCTGTATACGTTACACCTCTACTTTTTGTTATTCTAGTGTTTTGTGCATTCCACAAAAATCTCTTAAACCTCAATATATCTTGCAGATAAAATCAGTACATTTAGACAGAATCCTTTGAATAGATCTTTAAGTCCGTTGACTTCAAATATTTAAAGAGTTATATTCAATATTTCAAAGGTAAAGCTCCAAAAACCAAATCATTCTCGGATTACTATCCGGCCAATGCACCTATTAAAAACCTCGGGCATCTATAATGGTTGTTTTTAAAAGAATATTAAGTTTAAAGATCTAATAGAACGGATTTATATAACTAGAAACACAACTAGCAACACTAGGTACTCAACTAAGACACAACTAGCAACATTCAGCATATACAGGGTGTCCAAAAATTGTGCTAGCGGGCTTTAATTCTTTATCTATTAGAGATAAGTGAGCAGTATAAATTGAAAAAAAAACTGTTCGAAATAAGGTCGGAAATAAGACTCCGTTAAGAAAGCAACCCTCTCGTTTATTTTCAATAAGTTACACTCTCTAAATTTGTATACGAAACCCGTACAAAACAATTTCACATAACGCTGACTTAAACCACTTTTTAATAGACCTGCAGGGGAAAAAATTCCGTCGAATTATCGCCATTTCAGGTGTCATAGAGAAATCACGAAAGAAAATCTTTTTTCCACTCTATCAATAAACATTTACATTCAAAATCATGTATATTGCCCGATCATCTTCTCTGCGACGTTGTATGATGAGGCGGCTAGTCGATAGTAAAATTATCGAATCAAATACACCACTTCACCTATCTAGGTAGTAATATCACCTTCGTCTATGATAGTGATACCCTAAACAAGCTACGAAAATTCCAACAAACCTGTGCCACTCTAAAAAGAACACTAAAGGGGAAAACAAGAAGAGAAACGCAACTAAAGGTTTATAGGGTTATGGCAGCTCCCAATTTATTATATGGCTCCGAGACATGGACGTTGGGATCCCAAGATATAAGCAAAATCCAGACAACAGAGATGCGATACCTACCGTTCGTAAAGGCTGCATGATTTTAGATAAAATAAGAAAGGAAGCTATTAGGAGAAAATTAAAAATGTTCAGCCTATTTGGAAAATTCCAGGAATATCCTACGGGCTGGAAAAATCATGTCCAGCGTAATGAAACGCGTGAAATTACCAAGATCTACCTGTACTAAATGCCAAAAGGCAGGCGAGACCGTGGCAGACCGAGAAGGCGGTGGTTGCTCCAGGAAGCCGGAACAGGCTTATTGCCTAATCCGTGATGTTATTGATGATACAAAAAAAGAACCATTCAAATATTCATCTCTATATATAAAGGAAGATATCCTGACTGACTGATGATCACCGCACAGCCAAATCTACCGGAGATACAAACATGAAATTTTAGGAGCTTATAGCTTTTGTACCCAAGGCGTCATTTAAGAAGCGATTTTTGAAAATTCAAACCATGACGGGGGTGGCGGCTCAAAACGTTCTTTTCACGTTTCCCTTCATATCTCAGGGGGGGGCGGGAGATAGCGATAAAATTCTTGCTTTAAAATATGACTAACACAAATAACTAAAAATCAATTTCAGGGTTTTTCAAAATTTGAACCCAAATAGGGATAAGGGGCCCAAAACCTTCCTTAACGTTCTTTTCACATTTATCTTCATACCTCAGACGGTAAAAGAGATAGCCGTAAAATTCTTGCTTTAAAATGTAACTAACATCAATACCTAAAAATCCTTTTTGGGGTTTTTTAGAATTCGGTACCAAAAAGAGGACCGTTGTTTTCACGTTTCTTTCATATCTCAGGAAAAAAATACACAGTCATAAAAATTCTGCTTTAAAATGTTACTAACAGCAATACCTAAAAATCGTTTTCAGTTTTTTTTTTTTTAGAATTCGCACCCCAAAGGAAGAAACCAGGAAGATAAATACGGTACACTCATGAAATATGATGCACTCTCCAATGTAATGGACCAAGGAAGACATATAAGGCCGACGCATGAATTACGATACGTTTTTAATACCACATTTTATTGCTTATTTAAAATACGAAAGTTTCTCAGATTTTTTTTTTTTTTTTTTTTTTTACTATCACCGGAGTGCTATTAAAATCATTCAGGCTTTTAAACGTCGACATAAATTGTCCACACTATTTGTCACGGTGAGGCACTTTTCAAATATTTTTATTTTAATGAAAGCGTGGGGCGGATAAAATGTTGAAAGTTTTAAATTGTTATGTAGCCGTTTGTAGCCAAAGTTTGTATTTTTTATGATTTAACGCAAAGTTTGGCGCCAAAACATAAGTCTTTAAAACCGAACAAAGCATAGTGATATCTTCCAAATTTGGCTAGAAACTGGCAAACGTGACATTTTATTACAAAGGAAAAGCATAGCTGGAAGATTATAAAATAATTTTTGTAGGCCATTTTAATAGAGATTTCGATTCCAAAGAAGTGCTTCATGGAATAAGGAAGAAAAATACGGCACACTCAATAATAATCATACACTTTCCAACTGACTAAAATAAGGAAGAAAAATAGGGCATACAGCATATGTTATAATATTCTTTTAATATATAGTGCGTATTTAAAATATGAACTGTTTCAGTATTTCTTTTCTTTTTTGTCACTACAGTGATTAAAATCAAAGAGGTTTTTTTAGCATCGACATAACTTGTGTATGCACGATTTGTTACGGTGAAACACTTTTCAAATGTAATTGCCAGATAAGCACGGAAGGGGGGGGGGAGTAAGATGTTGAAAGTCGCGGAAGATTTGCAATTTTCGATGATTGATCGCCAAATTTGGTGTCAAAATGTAAGTCTTCAAATCCGAACTAAGCTTGACGATATCTTCCAAATTTGGCTAGAAACTGGCAAACGCGACAGTTTATTACAAAGGAGAAGTATAGTTAGAATATACCTGGCGAAGATTGTAAAATAGTTTTAGAAGGCTATTTTAATAAAAATTTCAATTACAAAAAAGGGTTTTATAGAACAGGGAAAACAAATACAGTACACGCATAGATTATGATACATTTTCCAAATGGTATTTATAAACGTGGTGAACTATAGTTAGAATATGCCGGAAGATTGTTAAACAGTTTTGGCAGGCTATTTTAATATAGATTTTCAATTCCAAAGAAGTGTTTTATGGAACAGGGAAGAAAAGCACGGCACACACATGGATTATGATGCCCATTCCAAAGAGTATTTAAAATGGTGAAGTATAGTTCTAATAAGCTTGGCGAAGATTGTAAGATAGTTTTAGAAGGCGATTTAAAGATAGATTTCGATTCCAAAGATGTGTTTTATGGAACAAGGAAGACAAATATGGCACACTCATGAATAATAATACACTTTCCAACTTAATGGAATAAGGAGGGAAAATAGGGACGACCCAGGGGCGTAGCCAAGGGGGGGTTAGGGGGGGTCATAACCCCCCCATGAGGAATTTTTTGTCATACAAACTGTATATTCTTAACTACATTGTCACACCCACGTATACATATATATGAGTTGTTAGTAGTCGTAACCCCCCCCCCCCCCATGAAAAAATTTCTGGCTACGCCCCTGGGACGACCCATGGATTATGATACGCTTTAAAAGAAAATTTGGAAATAGATTTTAATAACGTTGAAAAAATAGCCAATTATAATAATCATAGTCACAGTTAAAAACGCGAAGCAATGGAAATCTTAACACAAGAGGGCGCCGTCAACGACATGGCCCACGCACAAATCGACGAAGACTTGAGCGACGTCGCTGCCTTGCTGCAAAGAAGGAAGTGGTTTTCGCCAGTCCTGAAGATGGCTGCGGGCGAAGCAGCTGAAAGCGCTTGACACTAAACACTTGGTGTATTGGCGTTTTTAACGGATATTAAGGCTTCTAACGACTTTTAACTAAATTGAGAATGATTGAGAATTTTTCTGTGTGCGCAATTTATCTATAAAATATTATTTTTCTTTTTATCCCTAATAGCACAGATGGTCACAAAACAGTCGCTGTAACGTCACAGAGGGTCAACAACTGTCACAGGACTATCACAAACTAGTTACATTGTGACTTGTGAGTGATGCGACTCCACTGTGTGGACACTGCGACCCGTTCTTTCTGACCAGTCACCAGGTGACGCCACTGTGAAGCCACCCTGTGACTACTGTGTGATCGGTCACTAAGTGATCGCTTTGTGAAGTCACTGCGGGACTGATTTGTGACTGCCGGTTGTTGTGACGTCATAGTGACTGTTCTTTGCGACTTAGCAAACAAACTTATTTGTAATCACATTTTTTTGAGTGATACCTTATTTCAAATATTTAATGACCGGGCCAGCACTATTTGGCAGTAATGGGCCTGTATATATTTCGTAGTGTTGGCATAAAATTTCGTTATTTTAATTAAATAATATTGTTTCACATTCATACGGTGTAGAAGTGTTAGGGGATATAAGTTCCGGGCACCCAAAGGCAGGGTCACTGCAAAGATTTTTTTTCTTTTTTTTTGAGGGGGGGGGAGAAGTTCATATTATGCCTTCAAACATTTTAGTACTAAAAACTAAAATAATACAAACGAGTTCAGTATGTATAAAAATGTTTACTACACAGACAGTGGAACCTCCACTCTGTATATGACAGTATATAACCCCCACTTTGTACAGAATTATGAATTTTAATCTTAACATTTTTATAATTTATATTAATTTTTTACAATTTTGCTAAACTTTTCCTGAAAAACATATTTGGAGACTTTTTTCTACGTTAAGCCCCTTTTAAAATCTACCGAATTAGGGTGCAGAAATATGTTAGAGAGTATTACACGAAGACCAGTCAGGGTTTTGCATGAGAGCTCAGCTCCTGTAGTCTTTTTTTCTTCAGAGAATTTTAGATTAAATTAAAAATTTTAACAGCCTACATAATTGCTTCTATTGACATTTTTTATTAAATTAAATATAGCAGGGGTAAAACAAAAGATTACTTAATTTTTAAATATAAATTAGGTAATTAATGCTCAAATTTACAATAAAACAAATTAGAGCTCCTGCAGCTATTTTGTTAGAAAATGCAATGAACCAGTATTTACATATTATTTCTTTCAATCTGTTTCGATTACTCTCGAATCAAATGTTCTATTTCACACCCTTTACGGGCCTCCTTACGGGAAGCAAGAGTTCAATATATCTTCCCAGGGTCAACTAATATCTCACGGTTGCACGATAAGGCACCAAGAATTCGAACTGTTATCGCGGATTTGGCTATATTAATTCAGATTATTTATACGAAGTACAAATGAATTTTTTATGCATTTGAAGATTGGCGAGTGAGAGAGATTGTCGATTGAGTATAGTAACCCATTCTTTTTTCTTTTGATGTTTCATTTCGTTTTGCAAATCTTGAAACGTTGAGCGGGAAGCCAGTTATGAAATATGCTTTTTAGGATACAGTTTTTCCGGTTGTTGTTGCAGACTTTCGAGAAGGAGACTAGTAAGATATCTCTGTTAGGAGCAATAATAATTATAATAAGATTTGCTTCTGCAGTGATATCTTGCTGGTTATGGATAGTGAAAGTGGATTTCAAAGTTTTACAATTGGATTTTACATTTTTTAAACAGTCGGGAAAATATTACAGGTAAATTTTTACTTTTACTGTTTTTATGTTGCTAGCTGCATCAATCTATGGCTGCATTCATATCTTGTTACAGTTATTCGACTTCTTTGTGACTTAAAATGTAAGTATACATATTAGTATTATGAAATGTTTGTTTTTACTTTTTTAATTCATCATTATCTGGAATTTTCTAGTTATGTTTATCTTGTCAACATGGGCCTGTTGACTCCTTAGGCAGATAGCCCTCGTGTAACCAATCTAAAAAGCATGTTTGACGCATAACTAAACTAGAATGTCCCACATTTTAATAACGTACAAAACTTAAAATACCGTTATAACGAAATTTTAGGGACCTCAAACGCTTTCTCTTAATTTGCTTTGAAAACTAATAATTGCTTGTCTTTCAAAATAGTCCCATACGAGTAATGTCGTGACGAGGGTTGCGGTTGCGACACTTTTGTGATATCGGAGTCGCCATTGTGACCACTATGTACCGGCACATTTCAGTTGCAGTGTGATCGCGACTACGCTGTGACGACGCATTGTAGTCACATCTGTGACTGCGACCGCTCTGTGTCGTCACTAAAGGGTCACAGCGGCAACCGTCGTCGCAGTTGTGACTACTCTGCGGGGTCGCAATGTAACGTCACCGTGGGCGGACATAGGGACTGTGGCGTGACTAAACGGAGGCGTAACAGCGACTCTTTGTGACTCTAATGTCACTGTTTCGCGTGGTCACTTTTTAGTCACGGGTGACAGTTGTGCTATTAGGTATATTGAAAGACTATATATATATATCGGTGATGGTCTTGCTTATAAATGCAATTTACACAAGGTTACCTGGACATTCATTAAACATAGTTTTCCATTTGTAGGCAAAATTGATATTCGAGACAGGGTTAAAGCAGTTGCTTTAAAATGTGACAAAAGCTGAGCTGAGTTTTGTTGTTTTTGTTTTTGGGAGGTAATGTGCACCCTATCTGACAACCCGTGATTTTTTTTTAAGTTAAAAGGACCATTGGAGGAATCCAGAAGGGGGCACTGGGCCATGTGTCTCCTCTCCTCCCTAACGAACTAAGTTTACACAATAGAAGATTGACCAATTTTATAAATTCAAATGCATTGATAAGAAAAAATATACAAAATAATTTTGTGTTTCCTCCAGAATTCTTCTCTGCATCCGACAATATGAGTAGGACAACTGATGACGAATTTTGGAGGAAGCCACCAGAGTGCACAGAGGATCTGACTGAGGTTTTCATCTTTGTTTAAAAAAGAAAAACTTACAAAAATGTGTACATTAAAATGAGTGGTATTTTTGGGTTATGGTGGCAGCAAAACTCAATCGCCAAACAACCGAGAAACATATCCAAGATCGTGGTGGTGAAATCTCGCGAAAACATTAGCATTTCCCGGGAATAGCCTTCAAGGATTAATATATTAAGGATTTTTAACGTAACGTTTGTTTTAATTTCAGGTACAACTGATACCCTTTTTACGTCATGCATATCAAATAGAAGAGTTAAATGTTGAAAAACTTTGACGATAAAACTACATAACGGGTAAGTTAGTTCAGAAAACGTTGATTAAGATTGGAAGATTCGTGCGCACTTTCGTCTCCGGTTCTTTGAAAGATTTCTTGCCGCTTATGTGAAGGAAATAAGATATAAAATAGCAAACTATAACCTTAAAATTCGAGTATTTTAAGGTTTCAGTTTAGTTAATGTTCCGTTTATTTGACAGGTATGCATTTTTATTTTCCAATAGGTAAGTTTACGTTTAACATAAATTATTCTGTCCAAGAAAATTAGATTTTACCTTTGTTTCAGTTTCTTTGTTAAATTTAGCATTGTGTAGAAACAGACAACTTATTGTGGCTATATAATGTTGGAAAAGATAATAAAATCTGCTATTCCATGGTTTAAAGTAAGCCGACTTCCTGTTAAAGATAGGAAATTAAATTTATTATACTTGAATATGTTTTTAAAAGCATGCGTTAAAATTGAATTAGTAACTTAAATGCTAACAAGATTTGACAACAGAAAAAAATTACAATATAATAAAAATTATTTGATCATGTAACATGGATCCAGATAGGAATATATAAATCATTTAAGGCACTCTAAAATTTTGCTGTGACCAGCAGATGAATACACAGCCAAAATATATTTAAGACATATTTATTTGTTTTCGATTTCTATCTGTTGGTTTAACAGTATCCATTCAGTGCGAAGAATGGGTACTTCAGCTAGTATATATATATATATATATATATATATATATATATATACACATGTTTCAAATTAATACATATATTAATTTGAAACATTTTTTTTGCTGCATCCACTGAACTGAGAGAACGGTTAGGTGTAAGAATTTGGTTGAGGTGTCTGAAAAAGATGTCTTGGTCTGCAGATGTGTCATCAAAAGGAGAAAGTAGAAAAAGTCGAACGGTTCAAGAGTAGCGGAATGCCAAAGGTGCAATTTTTTGCCATAGAAATAGCATTGTGGCTTATTAACCTCATTGTTGGCAGTAATAAACGCCTTCTTTATACTGACGCTTTATCGCTTATCTATACATTAATTTGAAACGTGTTTTTTTTGTATCAACTAAATTGAGAGAAAGGCTTGGTAACCCCCTCCCCCAACTATTGTCAACCTAAAAAGTCACCGCACGTTGGCGAACTTCGCTGTCATGGGTCTCTAGGAGTAATAAAGCTCCAATGCATATTCCAGTTTGACGCACACACTTCTTTATTTAGGTGTTTTATTTCTTATTAACACTACAGTGCTATTAAAATCAAGCAGGTTTTTTTAGCTAAAATAGACATTGCTTTATTTAAGGTCTTTTCAATTTTTTCTGCTACAGACTTGGGAGAATCAGTCTGCACAACTAGGTCATCAGAAAATAGCAAACACTTGATTCCGGGAATAGATTTTAATATGCTAACAAGATCATTCATATACACGGTGTCTACTACATTTCTGAAAGACAATTTCTTGACTTCTTCTAGACTTTAGGAGCTTCCGTAGGGAATTTTTGACCATAGATGCATTTTACTTTGGGAAATCCCTCAACAGTATAACCCCTGTTTATATTTAATTATTTTGCTACAACTTGAAAGAAATTTTCAACTGTAGTATAATTATTGATGTACTTAAAGTTAGACAGAAAAAAAAAGAAATTACTATGAGTTTTTGGCAAGATACTATAGTTAATTCAGATTCAACCAATAGTGACAAATACTACTTATGTTACAGGCGATAGTTATGTGATTTATGTAAATGAATATATTAAATGCAGATGCCGAATTTCAAACATAAATATTTATCTTTTGTTCTACTTCACTTCTAATGTGCAAGAATACAGAGCAATATTAATAAAAATTTCTATATTTTTATCACTGCTTATAGATCTATAGCCCTTCAGTAACAAGAAACCCCTCGCCATAGTATGTGAAAAAGTGTCAACTTCACACATATTACAAACATTATGAATCATTTAATCTATTTAAACATAAATGATCTGTATCAGCAGTTTTCACTCTCTAGACTAGATTGGGGAAAAAACTGACAAGATATTTTTATAGAGGTAAATTTATCATTCCGGAGAATTTTCCAGACCCATTTTGCATTTTCCAGTTTTTCCTAGACTTTCCTGACCTATTTCCCATATACCTGGCATTTTCTCAACTTTCCTGATTTTCTTGACACGTAGACACCCTGATATAGATATTAAACAGGGTACAGCTAGACACCGTCCCTTTTTGTAGACCGGTCTTTAATGATGTAAATTTTGAACAAGAAATGTGATATCCGACTTTGCATGTACGAATATTAAGAAAACCACGATACCAGTCAACATATGTGAATGTACTGCCTACCAGCTATTTTGTTCGGTTGCAACGTAACCGCCCGATGGTAACCCGAGCAAAATTGCTAGTAAAGCAATCATTTCCAATAGCTTTAGGAGAAGATTTTCTCTCCATACCGAATCATAAGCCGAATTGAAATCGACGAAGACGGTAGATAAAATGCGTCTCTTGTCAAGAGCGTCCTTCGCAGACTGACTAAAGAGAGAAACTTGATAATTGGTTCCGATAATTGATAATCTCAATCTTCGGAATCCAACTTCGAGAATTCCTCTTGTCTCCAGAAACCAATTTAATTTGTAAAATTAATGACAATATTAGGTAACTATTTTATGAAGTAGAACCATAAAATTTGCTGAAAACCACTTGCTGAATAAATTTATGTATTTATAATATGTAAAAAAGGCAAAAATATAATCTTACATTCTATGTCTAATAGAAAATATTTTTATTTTCTATAATTTAATTACTGCTTACGTTTGAATTTATGTAAATAGACAAGGAATTTTGAGAAGTACTAAATGATTGAATACAAGTGAATGTCAAGGACATCAAAAGTAGAGCATTCAATTCAAAAGAAGAACATTTAAAATTATCTTAAATAACAGTATTAATTTTCAACATATATTTTGTCATTTAACTGTAACTTTAATATAACTTTAAGACATTTTTCATATGAAAATCTTAAGTATTTTAGAACAAAAATTTTTATTCTATAAAAAATAAATGTAAATAAGCAAATAAGTAAATGCTGCACATACCTTGCATTTTGTTGTTTAAATTTTTTGAGCATTTTATGCTAAAAAAAATAAAAATAAAATGATGTTTTGTATTAACACTCTCCGCCGTCACTCTATGTCTAATGATAAATTGAATTATATTAAACCTTTTTGGAAATACTATTCACTTGTGTGTGTGATAGATAAATAATTTTCAATTCTTGTTTATTGTAAATATATCGAAATGTTTTAGTTGTTCTGTGCTATTTTCCAGTTTTTTAAAAGTTAAATCAAGCAGAAACTTCCCCTTATCCAATGCCAGAAATACTGCACCTGACTTTATTGGTGAATATATGTTTTTGAAAGGCTTCGCTGATATCCATTTTTAAATTTAAATGTAGAAATCGATAGCGTCTAGACTATTGAACCAACCGAAATTCTTAATAGAACGATATGCGCACTTTACGACTTTATTTTAATAACAATAAAGATTTTATGGAAATATTTTATTAGTCTTGTTTTGTATATTAGATTCTAAAATCTCTGAAAAACTTTATATAGTTAATTTAATGTCTGCAATCATAGAGTGCTTTTGTCAGCTGAAAAAGTTTTTGCTGTCAGTATGTGCACTTATTTTTTTTTAATTCTACCTTCTTAGTTACTATTGTTTCTAATTCAAACATTACACTGCTAAGAAATAATTGTGGACGAAGTGGAACAATTAGAAATATTTTTATTTATTTTTTCCTAGAAGCTTTTTTCGCCTTCCCCATATTTTTACACGCTGAGGATGTTTTAGTACGATTTTATACTATCGATTTTATACACTGCTGCACTTCGTTGTACTAAAAACTCACATCGCCCTTAATTCTTAATTAATGCATATCGCTGGATATAATTCCTAAATAAATAATTCTTGATATTTCACTATATGAAGCTACAATTTCATTTGTAATTTCGCTTTAAATGATGAATTCACTCTGAAAATTATAGGTTTATACTTTAGCTTTGAGTTTAGCTTAAGAGTCAATTTTTTCATTAGAATCGAGTCATGATGTAAGGTTAACAAGTGTAGAGAAGATAAAGTATGGTTGGATGACTAGGAATCAAACAGAAATAAATGGTCAATGACATTGTATACATGCAACAGTTAAATATTATCTCATCAAATACAATGAAAAATTAGCCAAATTTATTAAGTAAATACTGTAAAAACTTAAGTTAAGTAAATACTGTCTATTGTTCAGAAATCATTCAAAATAAAGAATGTTTAATGTATGTGATTTCTACCTATCAATCATCGCTGCATGTATTTTAGCAAATATAGACTGATATTTAGCAATCCATGATAAGAAAATTTCACTAATATTTCAACTAATACTTATAATGATTATGAATTGGTGAATGATGTCACAATAACATATGTGATTCTATGCAGTCTCTGAAATTTTAGACGTTTTGGCACAGAGTACTTTTTTATCCTTAGTAAAAACGTTTTATGTTTAAATGCATCAAATATCTGTAAAATTATGATCCAGAATGCGCACAAGATCAGAAGATATCGCGAATGCTCGATAGGAGTCATTCATTAACCCAAATATGAGAGAAAGCAGATCAATTCAATTTGCAATTTATTATAAATACTATTATTCTTAAAAAAATAATGGTCGAGGTTTAAATAGGGCACACACCCATCTTATAGTCACTGTTAGCACTTTTACAGTAAAAGTGGATTATAAATTTACGATTCCGAAAAAATTTGAGCCTGTAGTGGCCTATGCGGTCAATCGATCGAAAAGCAACTTTAGTCAAGGCCGTACCCAGGCGGTCCGCCCCCCCCCCCCCGAAATTTAAAATTTTGTTTACAAAACAATAAAAATGAAGCCAAAAATTTGTGAAAAATTTAGCCTTTCTCACCTCTTGGTCTCCCCCCGAAATTTTTGGTCCCCCGCCCAAAATTTTTGAGGCAATTCGTATAATTCATTGGAATAATCTCTAAAAATGTTAAACTAACAATTGGGAACTTGAAAACATTTAATTATAATAAAAACAATTTCCTCTTATCCCTTGTGGTTTTTTACAGTGCTCTTATTTTCAAATATTTTGCGTTGTCAATTTTCGTCATGCATCATAAACCCTAAAACATGAGTGAAAAACATCGTTTCTCAATGCGAAGTTTGATTTTCACAGAAAAAAAGAGGGCGTTGTTATTCGAAAATTTCGAAATTTTTTCACAGTTACACTAACTGTTAGAGCTCTACTTTTATAAATAATCCTAGTCTCAATCGTCAATATCTAAAATTCTTTTCGATCGGTTAACCTTATTGAACCCTAGACATTCATTTATCGGTATCTTTTTTTTCTCATAATCTCCGTGTATATTAATGGTACACTGAAACTACCCTTAGATTAAACTAACTCACTTTGCATTCCACGTGGAATTTTATGACCAAATTGACTTCCTATAATCTACATACTAAATTATAGTACTTAGCTATAGTGCATAACCATGCACACTACCAAGCATGGTTTTAAGCAGTGCAGGCAACAATGCAACAATACCTTCAAAATGTCAGTTAGAGCATTCCCTCATTTGTTCTCTTAGATCAAGGGTGGCGAACCTTTATGGATCAACGTGCCATTTTTTCTAAAGAAATGTTTAATGAGGCCATAGACGTCAAATAATTTTGACGTAGTGATTATTTTTGATGATCTACTACCAAGTATGGCGCCAAAAAATAAGTCCTCAAAAACTGAGCATAGCTTGGCGATATCTACCAAATTTGGTTAGAAACTGGCTAACGCTACAATTTATTTACCTACAACAGCGGAGAAGTATAGTTAGAATATGCTAGGCGAAGATTGCAAAATAATTTTGTTAGGCGATTTTAATACAGATTTCAAGTCCTCAAAAGTGTTTCATGGAACAAAGAAGAAAAATACGATATACTCATGGATTATGGTACACTTTCAAAGCAATATTTGTGAAGTATAGTTAGAATATAATCCCTGTGGTGTAACACGATTAACGCACTGTGCTGCCGTGCAGTAGATCCGGGGTTCGATTCCCTGGTTTGGCGAGTTTGGCTCAGCCTTTCCTACCTTGAGTGGTTCGGCACCAAGCTTCCTTGGGAGTTAAAAACAGGTAGCTTCGCGTCAGGCTGACCAGTAAGGAATATGCTTCCGCACCAAAGAAGCCGTGGTCGTGAAAGCGTGGTTGGGCAGCGCAGGTCTTGAACACGCAAGTGAGCTGTTATGCCAGTGCTTAACTTTTAATATGTACTCTTTTTTCTTTTACTCAGTAAACGTATTTAAAAACAAATTTTAAAAATTTCAGTCATTTCACCACCATCTGACAGATGCTAAAGTAAGAAATGGCGCTAAACTTTTTCCTTACTTTCTGTCACACGTCATGTAACGTCTGCTTCGCTCTTCAATTGTTCCTGCCCGTTTCGTCCAAGACCTTGGTGACATTCCGGATCGTTCCCATTTATTTGTGAAAGATTAATAAACGTCAATAAAGTGAACGTCGAATTCGACGGGTTCCAGCTAGGTTTTAATTAAAATGCAAACCGTTTTGATCGGTGGCGTGCCCAAAATATTGTGCCGCGTGCCATCGGTTCGCCACCCCTGTCCTAGATTCTATTAAGTAGAGGGAAGTAATCTAAAACCAATGAGACGAACTAAGTTACTGCTGCACTAACTAAGAATTAAGTTACTGCTGCACTAACTAAGAATTAAGTTACTGCTGCTAAGTTACTCTGAACTAAGTTACTGCTGCAGTCTTTCAAATAGCCCATGGAACTAGATGTTTTGAAAAATTCGACAGGAAAAAGTTTTTATTTGATTTGATCTGTTTTTTTTTTTTTTTTTTTTTTTTTTACTCTAGTTTTTTGTTGCTTAAAACATTAGTTTTACGTAAGTTCAACATCTTATAGTGCCTCTTATAGCTATTATATTAAATAACTGAAGTTGTACATCATGTTTAAAACAGATTACGCTCGTTTCCATTAAATGACACTGCCGAATAAATTCAGTATCTTGACAATTGGACAAAACCTGGTAACCCGCGCATTGTTACAAGGAGTTGTACTTTACTTCAAAATTCCTGAAAGGTTGAATGAAGTCCGTCTTCTGTAAAGATACAAGTCTATAACAGTGCTGAAAAAAATCACAAAATTTTACTTTTGATTTCTGATTTAAAAGTTATTCAAAGCTGATAAAATTGCTTAATTTATTATAAGTTAAAAATACTAAATTGAAAATTACTTTGTGTCGTAGTTTTGAAATCTACGTAAGTTCCTCGATTAGGAGGCAACTGTACTACATTATGAACAAATAATACTTTAGTTGTAAAATGTCGCTTCACTGTTGTACTATGTCTACGGTGAGAAATCTACAGGCATTGTTGTGGATCTAGAGCGAGCCTATGTTACTTGACCTTGGAGATAATCTTGGCGAATGTTTGGTGAACGTGACAACATGAAAATCGTGAATATGCAAGAATTCTCTGTTTATCTTGTTTAGGAAAGAAGTTACGAGAAACCCTCCGGAAATTCGGAATGTGATGTCACACCCGTTTAAGAGAGCAATGAAAGAGAGCCAATGGGTCACTCGTCAAGGTCAGTAAAGTTGATTTTATCAGTGGATAAGCTTTTTCATTTTTGAGCTGGTGCTATTATTACTCAGAGCCTTATTATCGCATGGGCAAATCGGGACTTTGCCCAGGGCCCCCGGCTCCAAAGGGCTCCCACTATCAAATAATGTTCTGAAATATTCATTTTTATATAAACATTTTATGAAAAATGAAACAAATTTCATAGATGGGGGCCCCCGAATTCATCAATACCCGGGGCCCCTGTTGGTCATAATCAGGCTCTGTTATTACTAGCGATTTATTGATTATTTGTGGATAGATGGTGTAATTTCCCCAGAATATTCTTCGAATAATTCTTCTTTTCTGAAAAATATAGCATTTTAGACTGTTAAAAAAACCCCAACTTCGCACTTTTTGTAACAATAGCAATGGTATTTCAATATTCTTGTATACATATATACGACCATGTCACATAAAATCGGATACTTGCAAATTTCCATAAAAATAAATAATCAAAATATAGTTCAATCATATAATCAAAACATTTACTATCAAAATATAGTTCTTTTTCGTTAAGAATTAAATTATTTTTCAAACTAAAGGTAAAATTTATCATTCAAAAAGAAATGAAGCAATTTTATTATGCTTCCCCTCTTAGACTGCTGAAAAAAAAAAAAAAATGTTGGTATCCGCTTTTAGTCTAATTCCCCAGTTCAATTTTCTTTCCTATATTTTCTAAAAGGAATACTTTTAGTAATTTTCATTACTTATTTCTAATTAAAATAAAAATACTATGAAAAAGTGAGTTTCATCATCCCACTGTGTACATGTTTTATTCTTGTCAATTAATGGATTTGTAATTCATAAAATCCGCTCAAAATCAATTTCAATGTCTTCAAATAATTTTTTTAATTAAATCTTGAATTATTCGTCAGTAAGTTCAATGATCTTTCTTATTCTAAAAGATATTAAGAGGGATTGCAAGAGCAGATCGGGCAAAAAAAGAAAAAAGTTTCCGTCACCATCTCAGAATTTTTTTCTTTTGTTGCCTTACATAAGGAAAGAATAAATCTGAAATACTTTTGATTTACCTCTTTTAGTTTTAGAGTTATGGGGGGTCAACGGTACCCCAGACAAGAGACGTAGAAATTATTTAGGGTCATATTTGCCATTTTAATGTCTCCACTGTGACTGGCTCAGAGGTGTTCAGAGAATTTTTTCATTTTGTTCTATAATATATCTTGGATATTAACATCTCAAATTGAATTCGAAAATAGTCAGAGCTCCCAAATATCTCCAATTTCATAAAAAATACAGTTTCAAGAATGCTTTAAATCTTGGCTCTGACGCGATACAGAAATTTTTTTTGCAAAGATCAGTTATACATCTTCATATAAAGTGAATCCAATGTTAAAAATTTTTGAAGGTCCCCACGGTTCGGGGCCCCGAACATGGTCCTTATCTCTAATTTATGCAACTTCGAAGCATTGGTACAGCCGAAGCCAACTTCCCACAGGAGAAGTATTGGCATGTAGATGTAGTATCAACATAGTAGTTTCATATTATGAAAAAAAAAAAAACATTTTTTGAAGGTACATATGTTTCCAAGAAAAATCCTCAAAAGTACCTCCCTATTTGGGACATTCCACTGGCACGCATGGGGCATTTTGGCGTTACTTTCAGAAGTTTAATCGACAGTAGCAATATTGAAAATTAAACGTTTCCTGCATGCATCACAAATATATCCTCCATATATCACAAACAGTTCTTTGACAGGGGCACTCATAGGAATTACATTACTCTGTATGGAAATCTCTAACTACTCAACCGATTCGAAAAAAAAATTTCACTGATAGAAAGCTACACTATTCCTGAGTATTACAGGCTACCTTTCAGTATGCAGCATAACTAGGGTTTTTACAGGGACACTCAAAAGAATTCTGATACATTACGCTTTATGGACAGCTCTGTAACTACTGAACCGCTGAAAGCTACACTATTTCTGAGTAACACAGGCTAAGCTTCATGCATGTAGCATAATTTACAGAACACTCAAAATAATTCAAATAAAAAAATTTCCATGTTCTATAAATAAAATATTTTTATTATACAGCATTTTACATTATTTTTGCTTTTAAATATAATTTTCTTTGTATACTAGTAAAAAAAACGTAGGAAGTTGCTAATATTGAGCTGAAATCTTACTAAGCAGTGGAATAGGAAAATTTATTTTACAGTGGAAAGGTCATCGCTTTATCAGAAGTAGATGGGACCGCGACAATGAAATATTTGCATACAATACCCGACTCTCATTCATTAAATGGCCACGACGAGATGACACAAAAACAATCACTACAGACAGGATATTTTTTTGTCCGAATGAATTTGCTTCTCTAACTCTATTTACGATTTCTAATATAAAAAGTATCAGAGCAGCTCACAATAAACAATACAACAGACTTTGTACACTGCTGGCCATCGTAAATGCAACACCCTGAAGGAAGCATGCAAATAATATGAAATTTACAACATGCATTAGCTGAGGTGAGATATGCAAATGATTAGAATTTCAGCGCAGACGCACATCAAGCGCGCCTGTGGCGCCACCTCAAAGCGCTATTTAAGGCTTGGAGATTTCGACGGTTTCAAGTACAGCAATTGTGTTTTTCTTGCTTTTTTTTCAAAAAAACGATAAATTATGCCTCGTAGGAAACAACGATCATCTTTTGATCAAGTATCCGAGTTTGACAGAGGAAGGATAGTGGCATACCGAGATTGTGGGTTATCTTTCAGGGAAATCGGTCGTCGTATTGGACGAAACCAAACAACTGTGATGCGGATATGTGATCGTTGGGTGCAGGAGGGTACGACGGACAGACGTGATCGACCGCATCGACCTCAGTGCACCACGTCACGTGATGACAGGCAGATTGTACGCATGGCAGTGACGGACCGCTCAGTCACATCACGAACCATATCACAGCAGATTCAGTCTGTAACGCATCATCCAGTGTCTGCGCGTAACATTCGACGTCGTTTACAGCAGAATGGTCTGTCCGCAAGACGTCCGTTGCTTTGTCTACCTCTGACGCGGAACCACAGACGTCTCCGCCGCCAATGGTGCGATGAAAGAAGGATGTGGACGACAGAATGGAATGAAATTCTCTTTACTGACGAGTCACGCTTCTGTATGCAACACCACGACGGTCGGATTCGAGTCTGGAGACACCGTGGAGAGAGGATGCTGAACAGCTGCATTATGCACCGTCACACTGGTCCTGCACCGGGTATTATGGTATGGGGCGGTATCGGATATCTCTCTCGCACTCCTCTAGTACGCATTGCCGGTACTTTAACCAGCCAGCGCTACATCTCCGAGGTGTTGGAGCCAGTTGTCCTTTCTTACCTTCAGGGCTTGCCAACAGCCATATTTCAGCAGGATAATGCACGGCCACACGTGGCACGCATTGTCCAAGGGTTCTTCGTCAATCACCAGATTGAATTGCTTCCCTGGCCGGCGCGCTCTCCGGATCTTTCGCCGATAGAAAACATGTGGTCCATGGTTGCTCAACGACTGACCCAGAGTTCATCCCCAGCTGTCACACCAGATCAACTTTGGCAACGTGTGGAAGCTGCTTGGTCTGCTGTACCCCAAGAACACATTCAAAGTCTCTTTGAATCAATGCCGAGGCGTGTGGCAGCTGTGATCTCCAACAACGGCGGCTACTCTGGGTACTGATTTTGGCAGGAACCACGCTTCATAGAATGCTGTAAATTTAATCATTTGTTACTTGGTCAACATGTTATCTACACAATAAATTTTGTTGTGATATCTCTTGTTTTTCTTGGTGTTGCAATTTGGGTGGCCAGCAGTGTAATAAAAGTAACTTAATAACCTGAGGATTTGTGCTTGAAAATTTTTTTGTAAAACAGTAAACAAGTCAGAAATAAATGATGTAGAATTTCGACAATTTCTTTTATTCATAATATTATTTACTATTTGTTTATTTTAAATGAAGTATAAGGTATAGTATATGTAAAGTTAATTAATTTAGATAGTTTTTTTCCACATTTGGCGAATGGGGACTGTGACGAAGTTCACATATTTTTCGCGTCTTAAAATAATGTTCCTATGTTTCGTCTTTCTAAATCAAAATTTCGTATTCCGTATTAGTCTCTCTCTCCACTTTGTTTTTCGGCTCGATAAAAAGTTCTTTCTTTTCGCGACGGTATGTCTGGGTTTTTCGGGGATCCCCTTCTAAATTAATTTCGCTTTAGCATATGCTGTGTAAATTCTTGGTGCCTCCCGGTCGTACGCCTTTGCTTTCTCACGGGGTTGTAGATTTATGTATTGGCATTCGCCAACTTCTGGCACTTCTGTCTTGGCGTTAATCATTTAATCCGTTTGTTTCAAATTTTTATATTGTTTACGCCTACCGGACGGTGGTTGTCACGTGGGGCAGTGGCTTATGAGTGCTCATATTTTACTCGCCAACCTGTAAAGAGCTGGCAGTTTTGTAGGAAGATTTTAGTATACTTTATATAGCTCTCCGTCAGAGGAGGTTGTGTTCGTTTTTTTATGGAACTCCGGCATGCCGTGTGGCCGGAACGATATGTTCTTAGTGTTCCTAATTCAATTGAAGTAAATGACAATTCTGTTTATCTATGTCATAAGGTCATTTTAGAACCGGATGAGCATATTTATGCTCAGGTTTGTTGTGATAATAAGTCTAGCACTGAATATTTTCTTTTTTCACCTAATGATGCTGAAAATCACATTCCTTATGAGGCTTGTTATGTAAATGAACACTTTAATCAAAACAAAAATGGTAACAAGTGCTCTCAAAAATTTTCTATATTTATTCATAATGTATCTGAACAGAAAATTCATTTAAATAAGAATACCAAGATTGGTAATATTTATGATATTGATGAAGTTAAAGAAAGAGACCTAACAGATGATTCTGAGAATTTTCAAATGTGTAATTTAATACGGCCTTCATCTGAAGTGCTTAATAAAAGAAAACAGCAATTAACTTCATTGATTTTGACTTAGCACATTTAGAATGTAATGAACAAATTCATTAGCATTCAAAAGCAGAAAAATTGCTAAGTAATTTATTAAAGCAATTTTGCTGCTTTTTCAAAAGATATGTCTACTTTAGGACACACTGACAGAGTCATTCCTGTATTGAACTTTACTAATGATTTTCCAATAAAAACATTGCCCTTTCCAATTCCTCAGGCTCTTCAAAGTGAAGCTAAAGAGCAAATAGACCAATTACTGAATGCAGGTATAATTGAACGTAACTGTTCCGAATGGGCGTGTCCTGTAATTTTAGCAAAGAAACAGCCTGATTCTTCTGGCAAACAAAAGTATAGATTACCTCTTGATTTGCGAATGTTAAATTCTGTCATACAAGGTTCATCATATCCTTTACCTTAAATTCAGACAATTATTGCTAATCTATCAACATATAAATTTTTCACCAGTTTAGATTTACAGCAGGCTTATCATCAAATAGATTTACCAAAAGATTTACAAGATAAATTAACTTTCACTTCTCAGTTTGGCTCATTTAAATTTAAAAGAATGGTTTTTGGTTTGAAATCCGCTGCCTCAACTTTTCAGGCTCTTATGGATCTTTTACTGGACGAGGTTAACTAAGATGGAATTTTCACATATCAGGATGATCTTATTATAGGATCACATTCTTTTGAAGACACTGTACATAAACTTGAAAAAGTTTTAAAGGTTTTATGTAAATATAATTTGACACTTGCTCCTACTAAATGTTCTTTTCATAAAACATCAGCAAACTATTTGGGTTTTCATATTGAAAATCATTTTATCAAGCCTATTCAATGTAACATTGCAAAAGTTGCTTCTTTTCCAACTCCTACAACGTAGGAACATTATTTTAAGACGCGAAAAATATGTGAACTTCGTCACAGGGACACTTACGACAGTGTTTGCGAATTATTTTGAGTGTTCATGTAATATATGCTGCATATAGTGTAACTTTCAGTGAAAAGATCTTTAGAATCCGTTCAGCACAGTTACAGAGATGTCCATATAGCGTAATGTATTAGAATTCTTTTGAGTGTCCCTGTAAAAGAACTAGTTATGCTGTTGGTGAAACGTAGTCTACAATACTCAGGAATAGTGTAGCTTTCTATCAGTGAAAAAATTTTCGATTCGGTTCAGTAGTTAGAGATTCCCATACAGCGTAATGTAATTCTTATGAGTGCCTTTGTAAAAAAACTATTTGTGATATATGGAGGATATGTTAGTGATATATGGAGAATAAGTAAATTTTCAATATTGCTACAGTCGATTAAACTTCTAAAAGTAACGCCGAAATGTCCCCATGCGTGTCAGTGGTATGTCCCAATTAGGGAGGTACTTTTTGGGATTTTTCTTGGAAACAGTAGTATCTTTAAAAAATGTTTTTTCATAATATGAAGCTACTATGTTGGTATTACATCTAAATGCCAATAGTTCGCCTATGGGAAGTCGGCTTCAGCTGTACCAATGCTTCGAAATTTCATAAATTAACGCCAAGGACCATGTTTGGGGTCCCGTACCGTGGGGCCCTGGGGGCCTTCAAAAATTTTAAACAATGGATTCACTTTACATGAAGATGTATAACTGCTCTGTGCAAAAATTTTTTCTGTATCGCGTCAGAGCCAAGATTTAAAGCATTCTTAAAACTGTATTTTGTATGAAATTAGGGGGTATTTGGTGCGTGTGTGTGTGGGGGGGGTCTTATTTGGGGGCTCTGACTATTTTCGAATGAATTTTCAATTTGTGATATTAATATTCAAGGTACATTATAGGATAAAATAAAAATTCTCTGAAGCACCTCTGAGCCAGTCACAGTCGGGACAATTAAGAGACAAAAATGGCCCTAAATTATTTCTACGTCACTCGTCTGGGGTACTTTGACCCTCCCATAGCTCCAAAACTAAAAGACGTAAATCAAAAATATTTCAGATTTGTTCATTCCTTGGGTAAGGCAACACAAGAAAAAAAATCATGAATTTCTGATATGGTGATGGAAACGCCCTGCCTGATTTGCCTCTGCAATGCCTCTTAAAATAAAACTGTAAAAGATTAATCTTCATTAAAAACGACTTTTGAGAAAATAAGGAGGGAAAAAATTATTTTATTCGATATGAAAGAATTATTTACGAATCACTAAAAAATGTAAAATCGGAAACATCACCACGAAAATTTTTTGAACTTGATGATTACACGGGTTGTTGCTGCAAGATGTAGCACGTACTAAAAATTTACTCTACAAAATTCAAATAGTACACTTGATTTAGTTTTATACAAATTCGTGGAACATTGAAAGAAATTTCAGAAAATTAATTTCATTGATAAATTTTAAAAAATATATCCAGAATGTCCCTTTTTTTTAATTTTACGGAGGTGAACCTGCGAGGGTTATAAAACATTTAAAATTAATATTAAATATACAGTATTCACAGTAATTTTTCTCAAAAGAAGGCGTTTGCCAATGTCGCAATGCATTTCTTGTGACTGGCAGCATTTATCTGAAAGTTATACTAGACTGCGTGAAAAGTTTCTTGAGGCAGTTGCAAAGTAAACCAGTTTGACAGAGTGACATACTATTTTCACTGGATTATATTTCAGAGGAAGAAAAAACATCACAAAAGTAAAAATCATGAAAGGCACAAAGTACAAGAGAGGAAGAAGATTACTCTCTTGCAATAGAAGCTCTGTCTGTATCGGACACGTTATTGTTGCAACAAAAGAAGCCAAAGGCATATAAGTATCTTTTTTTGTACATTAACTAATATACGATTAAGTGGGTTAACAGTAATTGGGTGCGATTGAACAAATGTAAATTTCGGGCACAAAGGAAAGGTTATTCGCTTGATCGAGCTGAAGCTCAATAGGTCATCACAGTGGTGTATTTGTTTCTTTCATAAAAACGGATATTCTCTGATATTTGCTTGAATCTTTAGATGGTGCCACAAATAGTCCTGCAGCATTTTATGGATTTATTTGTTAAAGCCATTAAACCAAAGAGGAAGCTACCTGTATTTCCCTTTTATAATATGTGTCGAGAGCATGCCAGATAATATAGATAGAATGATTCTTAGCAGTTATGAATATGATGTATGTGATATTTTTCGGGCAATATCACGTGGTAACCGTACAACGTGATAACTGAACTGGCAAACTCTTTGATGCACAAAACATTTTTTTACCCACAACTCGAAATGATTTATATTTACAAAGCAAAGAATACCGTTGATAAAGAAATCAAAATTTTTTAGTACTTACTGATACAGTGTTAAAGTGGTTAAATAATAATTTGAGGTCAAATTATACTAGCATGTAATGACTTAGAAAAAGCTTAAGTGTGTGGTATGTTTTTAATACCGCTATGATCTAAAAAGAACTTTTACCAGCTGCTCACTGAAGATGGCTTACGACTACAATAAAATGTTAAGGCTGTATGTGGCTACAGAAAAATCACCTGATCATCTTATCATTCTTGCATTATATATTATGAAGGTATATGCAACTATGTGGTTTTTATTAAAACAAAGCCCTCTATAATAGAATGAGCGTGATCTATTTGGAGATTTATCTCAGTTTCAGGTTATTTAGAAACAAACATAAACAATATAAAATATATTGATGTCCAAAGAAATATCTTATTTTTTTGACATCCTCAAAATTTGATATTGTCCAAACCTACAGATAACAGAGAGCATATCAGTTCCTTAGGAGTACAAAAACTTGCTTAGAAATGAAAACAAAGAATCATTAGCAGCAATAATTATTAAAGTGCAAACGTACACTTGAAAGAGAAGGGCTGTTTTTAGCTTATCAACTAGCAACGAGCTCAAATTATGAACCACCCCTTTTGATGAACGCGCTTTGTAAAGAAATATGAGTCATAGTAAAATCTGGAGGTATCATAGTAAAAAATAGAGGAATTTTTAACTATAGTTCGGGCATTTAGGGCACCGGAAGATATGGATGAGTTTCAGTGTAAAAATAAATAAATAAATAAATAAATAAAAATGTAAACTGAAATGCTCAAGATACAACTTTTCGGCCCTACGTCAAATTGATTTTCGAAAAAAAAATCCTATACTTTTCAATCTATCCTACTGTACGTATAAGATTTATTATAACTATGTAAAGTTAGCTCACAGTAGTAGTACAATATTAGATAGGTTTAGCTCCTCAAAATATCTGAGCCATATGCATTGAGATGCATTTACACAGTCTGAGGCATTGTCAAATGTGCGTAAAGAGAAAAGACGCTGCTTCATTAAATAGAATTAAATCAAGAAACTATAACAAGCAGTTTCAAACAAACAACAACAAAAAAATGAATATAGCCATTCGAAATATCGACAACTAATCTTCAAACAACATCTTCAAACTAAGCATTAAAAACCCCATTCAAGTTCAATTGGTTAAGTTCAATTTTTAAATGCTTTATGATTTATTGCTATGATTTTAAATTTATACTTAATGATTCATTATAAATTTCTTATTATCATTTGTACTTTAACACCTGAAAACTCTGGCAATATTTTAATTTTTTCATTATTTTGCATAGTATTATTTTTTTTTATAAAATTGGAAATTTTGAAATATATTCCGGTGGCTTGAGCCACTAGATGATACAACAGATTAAAATAAATATAATTGTGCAAGTTAATCTGCTCAAGACGCAACTTTATCATGCACTGCCGAAAGTGATTTTGAAAATATTTTTATTTATACATTTTCATAAAATTATCGATTTTTAATTATACTTCGGACATTTCAGGCACTGGAGGATATGAGTGGGTATCAGTGTGAAAAAATTGTAAAATGAAATGCTCAAGACACATTTTTTCCATTCCAAGCCAAAATGAATTTCGAAAAAAAAAATTCCTATACTTTTCGATCCATACTATTGTATATATAACATTCACTATAGCTATCTAAAGTTAGCTCACAGTTTTAGTATAATAAAAAGAGGTTGAAAGCGTCACTATTCTCGATTTCAATAAAATTTGATAATATAAATTTTCCTTATTACAAATCTTGATTTATTCCTGGAACACTTTCCAAAAATACTTATAGAATTCACACTTTTGCAAGTTTTTATTTCCCTAATCTATGAAAGAGTATTTTCGGAGTAAACTTAGATACTAATCCGTGTTTTGAAACTGTAGAAAATAAGTTATCTTAAAAAAAAACATAGTATAAGAATTTTTGCATACAAATAGATGAAGTTTTCAGGAAAATTTTCCTTTCCTAATAGAGGAATTATGATTTCATAATTGAAAAACTTTTCTTGTGAATAATAAAACATTTTTTTTACGAAAACAAAAAGGGAAAAAGATTTTATAAGTAATCATTGCATGATTTAGAAATAGAACTTTAAAATTGAAAACAGGAATAGCTCACGTAAGTGTAAAAAGGACGCTACCTTTTGAGAAGGATGATTGAATTTGGTTTCTGGAAGTTTGAAATAAGAAACTTGATATATAAAAGAATTCTCAATATCAATGGAAACTGTTTCAAGATATTTCAAACGGAAAAGAGTCATAGAACTGTAAGTGCTGATCTGAGCATCTGAATTAGGCTTTTTTCAAAATGTTTTCACTAAACAATATTTTTATATTATTTATTAAGATTTCCATTGCAAGTGGGTTAATAAGCTAACCAATTCAATTCGTTTGATTGCTGTATTTTTTTTTCTTTATCTAAAGAGGACGATTCAAAGAGAAGGATTAAACTTTGAAGAAATAAATAAGGCAAGACAATAGAAGAGCTCATTGGATAACCATGTAAAACAGCATTATAAAAATATGGAGGTGGTTTCCAGACAGAAGAATGTGTTAAGGACTGTATTAAGTATTGGACGTTCATTGTGGGAATTAGGGATGAATGCGAGACGAGACAAGACGGGACATTTGCAATTTTAATGCGAGACCAGACACTTGCTTTCAGCATTACTGTATAGAGATTTTGCGAGACGAGACAACTCTTTTTTAGTTGTTCTAAAAGACTAGATAAGAGTATTTTTCGTCTCACATCCATCCCTATAGACTAAATGATCAAGTGTAAACTCGACGCGCATTACACGTTTGTAGCCAATTGACGTTGTAGCGACAAAATTTAATCTCCAATCTCCAACAATCACGTTACGAATAGAGGTTCAGTGAATGGTTTATTAAGAAACTTAAATTAGGGCGAAAACTGATACTCAGATAAAATGAGCGGAAATATAAAGAACTATTAACAAGAAAAGAAAAAAGAAAAAATTATGGAATGCTCCAAAAATCTTACCGCTTTCTGATAAGAGAAAATGGCGTATTTACGAATAATTCAAACTGACGTTCCCAGTGAAATAACCTCATCAGCACGTCAAAAAACAACCAAACAAAAAGTAGAAAATCGTTTAAAATAACCTAACTGCTGCAAAATGGAGATTTGTGGTTACACACCAAGAAGTATGTGTAAATATATAAGTGAGATTAAAAAAAATGAAAAAAAATGGAGTAAAGTGTATTTTATCTAATGAAGTATCTGCAAAATCAACTGACACTTTTTCAATTGACATGTATGGTATGGGATTATGAAAACGAGCTTTTGAAAACATACATCCACGAACACTGAACAGATTTCGGAAAACGATCCAAGAGGATATGAGTGAAATTGCCTAAAAAATAATTTTCATGTTAAATTCGAGTAATATCTATTGTAAAGAACCACATGACCATTGGACAATAGCAAATAACTTCAAAATGTACGAACCTATGCATAAAAGTAATTATAACATATGCTTTCCAAAACGCTCCGAACGACTTTCTGTATTTTGCCGCCCAGATGGTGTAGTGGCTAAAGAACCATTCTATAACGCCTTGGGTCTGGGTTCAAATCTCGGCTTGGGCATGGATGTTAAGCTGCCCGTCCCTTCATAGGGGCTACCGCTGGTCGCCCATTGGGTGCTAACATAATAAAATGGCCAGCAATTCTGGACTTAGTAGCGGCAAATGCTTTGATGAGCAAGTACCTGCCCTTTGGGGAAAAAAAAACTTTCTGTATTTCAAATGTTTGTTAATTTCTGAAAGGGGTTTTTAAAACGTGAGTATCCAAGTGCGAAGCCCATTCAAAAACCGTTAGAAGTAAGATCAGCATGCATTTCCATCCCGTCCAGAATTTAGCTATCTCTTACATCATTTGGCTGAAGCAAAACACACATACTGAAAACTGGTTCTGGTGTTGATTTTTCTAAAAGTGTACAACACGTTGTACACAACATACTATGTATAACTCAGTTTTCACCATACCAGGTGATACAAAATAGTTGTTAAAGCGATTAGTTTTTAAACCGTAAGTGATCGAAGCAGACTTTCAGTTAGAAAATTCCGTCTTTCAGAAGAGCAGCTTTCAGAAATGGCAATTTTTTTAATAGGGGTTGTTTACATATTAAATTACGAAGTTTAATTTTTATACGATCCCTTCTTTCCTATCACTTATATTTAGAAAAATGTTGGTCTACGAAGGTGAATTAAAAAAATCCTATGTGTCTGAGTAGAATAGTTTAGGAGATATTTCAATTTAAAATGTTTCGCATTTGTCGCCAAGCACTAAGGGAATGTGTCAAAAGGGAGAAAAATGAAGTTACCTTTCAAATGACATTAATTTATGTTAATAGTCACTCGATTTTAGTTGACCTCTCAAATCCTAATTTAGCTACGATTTTCCTGTAAGGCATGTTTTGCAGTTTTTAGAGAAAGTTACCACACCGTAGTAACCCACATCCTCATGGGCGCCGGCAGAATATTTCTCAGGGGGGGGCAAAGAGCCCCCCTTGCCCTATGCTGCCGGTGCCCATGCACATCCTTAATTTGGCATTTTCTTTTACACTTTAAAATTTGTTCTCTAGAAGCGTTACGTAATTAGTAGATGACCACCCCAAAACACTAAATTATCGCTAATTTCATAACGGATTACCGATCAATTCAAGTAGAACTGTACTAGTTAATTTTACACGTTAAAGCGCGTTAAGTTGCCGTTTCACAATAATGGGATCATTATTATACAGAGGGTGTTTACACATTTTTAGAACGATTTCGATAAAGAATTTTAAAAAAGTAAATGCTTCAGAACAAAAATTTTTGGCAACAGCTTATTATTTGTAATGATAAATATCGTATGCTACTTTTAAATTTATTCTTCTTTCAAAATGTCACATGTAAACAGGCTGTGGATTGAAGGATATGTTTTTGCGCTTTCCGAAGAGAAATATTCTTATTCTATAATTTAAAAACGTTGCGAAATGCATGGCATTAAAATTTCTAAGTGCAAAATAAGCAACATTATTAATCGGCAAGGTAAAAACCGTCAATCATTATTTCTACACTAGCTGCGTACCCGTTCTCCGCACGGTACGAACGAAAATTTTTCTTACATGTATAATTCCAATTGATTCCAGTGATATGGAATCTAAAAATAAGCAAAATAATTAGACTCATGGCTGTTACTCATTAGTTATTGGTAAAGTTAGTATAAGTACTGACCTGAGACCATTGTAATATTATGACACAAAAAACTATGTTGGTGTCATTCGCGATCAGAAAAAGAAAAGCTTGACGGTTCCTAAAAATTTCTAACTTTCAAAATGTCACATTCCTACATCATACTCTTTTTTAGGTTTAAGTTATACCGTTAATACCTTAGATACAACATGATGTGGAGAACCGTTTTATTTTATAATTAAAAAGCTGTGTACCCGCTATTCGCAAGGCAAGAAGAGAAAATTTTCCTAAAATGTGATCATAACTACTTGTGACAAAACAGATTCTCCAAGAAAAAAAAAAGTTCAGGTACAGTCTTTTCTGTGGAAACTACCGCGGGATATATTAACGCGACTTAAAATTATTTAATGTTTAGTTAGCTGTGATGTAAGACGGCTGTTGAAAAACGAATGGAAACGAATAGTTTCACGAAGTATTTATTAATGCAGTATATTGTGCTTTGATTAGTATTGTCGTAATATCTACTAACTATTAATTATACCATCTTTTACTGATACCAATATATTTTCGTTTTTCCATCTTTAATGCTTAATTTAAAGAAACGGTTTAGATATTTGCTACGAATGTAGTCTTTTATTGTTTGGCGATTCTTTGC
The DNA here is from genome assembly GCA_038373885.1 of Cheiracanthium punctorium. Lineage (NCBI taxonomy): Eukaryota > Metazoa > Arthropoda > Arachnida > Araneae > Cheiracanthiidae > Cheiracanthium > Cheiracanthium punctorium. The sequence continues at coordinate 168,132 of JAWZYV010001640.1, forward strand.
AATTTACGCATTAGCAAAAACATTAATCGCTTCACTTTATCGTTGTCACTAAAACAGCTCTCCATACATTTTTATGCATAATTCTTGTCAGATTGACGTATTTAGCACTGCAAAATATTTCTTGCGATTCGAAAACTGTCCCGTTTAGAAACTCAATCGAAAATAATGCTGGGTAATTCATTGTTGTAAAAACAGCATTCAATTCTTTTTCTGGCAACGTAATATAAAAAATGGAATTATTTCGTACGTGCCGTATGTTTTGCTTGTGACTCCGTTATTCTGATTGAGTTTCGAAAGGGGTTTTAAACTCGTTACATCAAAATGACGTATGAATTTCGCATGCGAAAATTCAGTTATTTTAAAGTAATTTTATTTATTTTTTTCAACTGGCAGCTATTCAGTTTTAGTTACTATGACGGCTAAATTTGCAAGCTTAATATCAAACGAAATCTTGAAGCACCTGCTTTTGTATTCAAAATCCTTCTTTACATAAAAATTCGTAAAAAATCTCCTAATTTATATTTTTTCCCCGTTCTTCTTTTAAAAGTGGGCGAATTGTATGCTCCGTCTTTTGCGAAATATAAAAACAGTTAGGACGGATAGAATTCAAGATGCAGCAGTTTTAAAAATATTTTACGAAAGTCAGCGTCAAATTTAATTTTATTTGAAAAATTCCCAAAAATCTGAAAAATATGTTACACAGTCCGAACAAACAATTTTTAAAAGAAAATTTTCTCCTCTATCCGATGATGTAAATTTCGTTTTCTTGCGAGTGTAATTACCGGCGTTATTACGTATTAAGCGAGATAAATCGCTAAAAATAGGACAAAACATAAAATAAAACATTTTCTAAATCGAATTTCGAAAAAATCGCTCCGAGGCGTGTTAGGATCTGTCCTAGTGAAGCCGTATGCAAAATTTGGTAGGTCTGCGACCAACCGTCTCGGCGCAATGCGATCCAGAGACGAGCGCAAAAAGATTGGTGGTCACAAACTTGCCTACAAACCTACATAGCTACATACAATGTTTACTCTCGGATTTTATTATATAAGATGGAAAAAAGTCGCCAAACGAATATCCGAAAAAGGTACGTACTGTTTCAAATGTGTCTAAAGTGAAATTGCTGGTAACAGGAGAAAATCCGCCGACACAGAGATCAATTGCAATGTCTTTAGATACATCTGTAGCAACATTAAATAAAATAATAAACCAAGATTTATAACTTAAAAAAGCTAAAAAACATAATGTTCACCAGCTTTTGCCAAGACATGAGGCTCAACACAAGTCATACTTCGAAAACTACCACTGTATTCCGTGAAAAAATGAAGACTGATACAGGTATTGCATATATAGCTTTTTAACATCCTTTGACGTTTCACCTATGGACTATTGTGCCTTTGGTCTGTTAAAAAGAGCTCTTTCTAAACGCAAACCCACCACGATAGATGGACTCTGGAAAGTAGTGGAAGAGGAATGGAAAGCAATACCCCTGGAAATTTTACGAAAAGCTCTTCTATCATGGAAATCACGATGCAGACTTATACTCCAGAAAAAAGGCTATCAGATCGAAAATTTAAAAAAAAAGTCTTTACATTTCAAACATTAATTAAACGGTCACAAAATCGTTCTAAAAATGTGTAAACACCTTCTGTATTTTGGGTCATTTTCAAAATTGGGTGCATTGAAAATGGCACGAAAATACAATTTTAATAAATAAGTAGTTTTTCCCCCATAATATAAAACATATCTTTCTTCTGCACATTATTTCAATATTATTCATATATTTCTTTTTTTATTTAATTTTCGTGGAGTTTTTATTATCAGACTTGATGAAATTTGTCATGTCTGTTAACGGATATTTTCTTTGAAACTTGTACACTTTTGTTCAGAACAAAATAATGCAAAGTGATATATTACATATGTAATTGGGTCCTTTTTTCATGTAATATAGTCTTTTTCATTAAAAAATATTTTTCATTTTTTTGTAAATTTTTGTTTGCCATGTCTGTTACTTATTATAGTAACAGAGGTGTCATTTCAAAGAAAAAAAAAAAAATACGAGTCCAAATAATTGCACGAGAATATTAAAAAAGACATTAACTTAGACTAAAAATCTAATAATCTAAATTAATCAATTGAATTAAAAAATAAACGTATTTTTATAACTCATTGAGGTAAAAGACATGACATGCAATAAAAATACTTATCACAAACAGGCCTTTGCTTTTTCAGTCAAATGTCAAAATCTCAAGATGGCTGCTTCTATTTATTTTTTGATTACACTCTTAATGTAAACAGGTGTTTCTTTTTTTCAAATTTCAATTTTGTTGTTTAAATAGTTGAAAATAATATTGGTAACAGACATGACATAATGTCTAGACAGATATATTTAATTATAAAAAAATCTTGCAATTTTCTTAAAACCTTATAAAAACATTTTCATAATGTAATTTAAACTCTGTTTTACAATATAAAATATATCAGGGCAGAAAGTTTAGTTTTTGGGCAGTAATTCTGTGTAACACTTCTATATTCAGTGATTCGGACAGCTTTATTTCGGTATATTCTCTACTCATTTCTTATTTATTTATTTATTAAGTAGTGTGTTTTTTAATCTATTGACTGGAAACTTTTTGATTAATACCAAGTTATAAAAGGAAAATCATTTAAATTTTCTTATACCTTGTAAAAAAGTATTTTACAAACAGACAGCAAAGGACACCGAAATTTGAAAATCAGCCTTTTATCAACTCATACTTGGTCAGCTAAAGTAAAGACTTTTTCACCTGAAAACCGACGCCAACACAGTAGGTAAAGTGGTGACAGTCATCAATTTTAACATTAACTTTCTCGCTAATTATTTCACTTAGAGACATGGGAGTTTTTAAATTAATTTTCTTAGACAAAGAGCAACTTTTGTATAAATATAAGTCATAGGAAAGGAGGGTCCGTATAAAAATTAAATTTCGCATTTTAATTTCTATACAGCCACTACTAAAAAATTGATATAAAATACTTGAATTTTATGCAACTTTTACAGAAATCTTAATTTGACTAGGTTTTCTGATCGAAAGTATGTTTCGATCACTTTCGGTTTAAAATATCACCGCTTTAACGTCTATTTTGAATCATCCTTTGTTTCTCAAAGAATTGCAAAGCATCTTTTGGTGGAAAAAAGGAAAGAAAGAATGGAAACTTTTATACAGTAATTTAGCCATGTTCATTCATTGCTACCCCAGCAAACACAGCCCTATCAGGTAAGTGAGGGGCCGAGCCGACACCTTCTTTAACGGTTCAGCGTCAGCATTGAAAAGGTGGTAATTGGAGGGATGTTGGTTCTGCACCGGCAAACCAATGAGGTGCAATCAAAAGAAAATTAGTTTTGAGTACGCAATAGTTAGATATCAGCTATATTTTAGGGTCAGCCGGGTTAGGAAACAATGTCGATAAGGTACTGTTCCAAAAGATGAAACCGAAAAAAAAAAGAGATGGTTATATTAGCAAGAATTTTATGGATAACAGAGATACTTAAAAATCATTTTCTGTTTCTATAGAATTCGCACTCTAATGGAGGTAAGATTTCAAAACGTTCTTTTCCCATTTCCTATCTTATCTCAATAGAGAAAATAGATAACCGTAAAATTCTTGCTTAAAAATATAAGGAACTCAAATGCCTAAAAATCATTTTCAGGGTTTTTTTAGAATGCGTTTCTAAACTGGTGGAAGGAGACAAAACTTTGTTTTCATATTTACCATCATATATAGAAGGGAAATGAAGATAGCCATAAAAATATTGCATTAAAATGTAACGAACACAGTCACAAAAATAATTTTCAGGGTTTATTTAAAATCGACCTCAATATAGTTTAAGTTTAGCATAAATAATTCTGTCCAAGAATATTGGATATTACCTTTGTTTTCACTTATTTGTTAAATTTAGCATTGTGTAGAAACAGACAGCTTATTGCAATGGATATATAATGTTGAAAATAAAAATAAATAAATAAAATCTGCTATTCCATGGTTAAAGTAGGGCGAGGTCCTATTAAGAATAGAAAGTTAAATTTGTTACTCTTGACGCTATTTTTACATCAAGTGATTAAAATTGAATTAGTAAGTTAAATGCTAACGAGAGATTTGACAAAAGAAAAAAATATACAATATAATCAAAATTATTCTGTCATGAAACGTGGATCCAGATAGGAATATATAAATCATTTAAGACACTAAAATTTTGCTTGACCAGTAGATATCTATAGAACCAAAATGTATTTCTAATCCGTGGAATGCACAATGTTCCACCCATCCGTGGAATGTAATAGAGCAGACTCGATTATGATTGCGCAGTAGAGGAGTAATATTAGGCTATTATGCATGTTAATGCAGAAAAAACTAACTTTACTAACACCATTGGAAAAAACGCGCCAAATGACCAAAATGTCGCCAAGCTAGGCAACTTTTGGCAAAATATCACCAAATTTGGCTCCAAAAATAAGTCCCTGAAAGTGAAGTTACCGAAGGCCTAAGACCAGTATTTCTCGAGATTTCTAGAAAATGCTATACAAACTAATAAGGAAACCAAAAACTAAGTATCTCGCGTTTTAGTTGACCGATTTTGATGCAACAAAAAGTACAATTTAACTATTTGATGCGTAGAATACGAATTTTAAACTATTTTAAACCTCAGAACAGTGATTTGCTCCAAATTTTCGTAACAATATTTAATACTTATTTATTTATTTTTTATTTCTATCTGTGTGTTTCACACTATCCATTCCGTGCGAAGAGCGGGTACTTCAGCTAGTATAAAATTAGATCATTACTTGAAATTTACTGTTTTTTCTTTTTTAATAGCGTAAGTGATAATATTTTTATTTTTATTTTTTATTTTTCGAGGAGAAGGGGAATGATCATAAAGTAAAATATAAAAATTCAGTAATATAAAATAAAATATTTACATTAAATAAGTACTTTTCTCATAATGAACATGCTATTATTAATAATTAATTTCATAATAAGTTGTCTAGGGAAACAATTAACCCATTAAAAATACTGATTATTATTATCCAAACTACTGATACAAACTTTAATTAGTTGAGCATTATATTTTGTTAAAAATAAGTATTTAGTCTGGTAACATCAATATACTTTGAAAGAAACGAAAATATTCTTTGATTCAACAAACAATAGGGTTAATTAAAAAAAACTTTTCTTTTTAATTTAATAGAACGTTTTCTTAAATTATTTTATTTATTTAACTAAGTATTTTCAACAAAACTAGCGCTAGTGGTGTAAAGTCATTTATATAATAGTTATTATTACAACTGTAATGGGTCTGTTATTGCCCTAAAAAACTAATGATAGAACTAATTACAATATTTTGGAAATTATTAAGGTGCTTGCAGGGTTTCGATATTTTGTAGTTGCCGATACCACATGAAAAACGTAATGGTTTTGATTAAGAGTTGGGAAAGGGCTGAACCGGTGCTTAGCCACCCCGTGTTGATGTCCACCGCTCCGGCGGGTGGACCTAAAGTAGTCGTTTTCGGCACCGTGCAAGGACGTACCCAGGGGGGTTGTCCAGGGGGTCCGGACCCCTTCCAAAATTTCAGTTTTTGTTAACAAAATAAGAATGATGAACGGATGTGATTGCTGGTACATGAAAATAGAGTGGGCCCTCTATCTGTTGTGTTTGTAATTATTGCTTACCGGAAAGTCTTCAGAATGTGCATTGTACCTAGGTTATAGGACGAACTGTAGAGTCTGTTTTCTGTACGTGTGATAGTCCAACATTAAGAAAAATCACGGAGCAAGCGCTACAGAGAATTAGAATAGAACATGAAAATGAATGTACAAAATTACAAATTCTGAAAAAAACCAAGTTTTACACAGTGTAAATAGTGTAATCACGATTAGAATATTTAAAAAGTCGTAAATATAAATTTCCTTTCAGTTGAAAACTATAGAATTTCGTTGCTTTTATTTTCAAATTCTGAAAATTTTAAAGTATAATGAACAAACACTTATGCAAAAGAAAAAGAATGAAGATAATAAAACTGAAAATAGATTTTATTTTCCTATCAATCTTAATATTATTTTAAAAAAATTTCTAGCGCATATTTATATACTGTATCCATAAAAAAGGTAAAAACTTCAGAAACGAATATAAACACTTTATCAGGCAAATTATGTATTTTTAATTTGTTTCTACATGATTAAAACAATATCACTCAATGTTGGTTTATTTATGCGAAAAATGTACAAATAAATACATTACTGGGAGATGCGCTTACCATAAAGATTTCTGGTAATCTGACAGAATAAAAGGGAATATTTATCTATCAAAATACGTTTTGTAAAACATCAGAATTCAATGTGGTACATTATCTCACGGGAAATAAATGAGGGAGCTCTGTAGCATCTTTTGTGCAATGACATTTAATGCCTTTCTCCTTTTGTATGGAGCAGTCTAAAGGTTCTTTTCCTGCATTTGAAAAGCGTGAAATGTATATTCCAAATTAGTGTATTTTCCAGGAATTTTTAGAAAAAGGATTCTTTAAAAGATTTTTTTTTTTTAATTTTACAAGGTTTTTGTAGTCTTTTAGTACAAATTAACTAGAAGGAAAAAACGCACTTCTTTCTTCAAATGTATGTTTATTTACAATAAACAAATAAAGCCATAAAATATTTCTTTAATCGAAATCTATTTGGATTTCTTTATTAACTGATTGATATAATATTTACGAAGTAGGGTAGAGTGGGATCAGTAGTACTATTTTACATATTTTAATCAATATTTTCATACCTTAAACGCAATCTTTGAGCTAGACATCGGAGAAACTTCGCAAGCATTTGCATACATGCAATTTTGTAATAACATTTGATCCATGAGTAAAACTTTAATTTATATAGTCCAGTGCACACTGTTACAATTATCAACAAACTTGATCGATTGTAACAGATCACGGTAAAATGTGACATATAAATTTTTATTACTGAAAATTCAAACATTTTTCATGTGAAATTCATAAAAGTAAATTTAGAGGTAGTCAAAATCGGTTTTTTCGTCGAAATTTGGCCCTCGAACTTTTTCGGGATCACATTACTTCCTTATATTACGTACAAGGAAGTAATAAAGATTGTTGTCTCAAAGATACGGCTCTTGACTGTTTTTCTCGCCGTTCTTTCCCTAACAGGTTCCCCGTATTTTTACACGATGAAATCGGGGAACGGCGAAAGCAGGTCGCTTCATGGGGGGGCTGTCGTTTCTCTAGCCCCCCACACTAAAATCGTTAATAACTTTTTAACAAAACCGGTAAAAACAGAAATATTTCGGTACTATCCGGTACAAACGTAGTACAAACCAGTACAATCGTCAAAATTTTGAAACTCGTTGGTGGGGGGGGGCAGTGAAATGCACCTTCGAAAATGTAGGTTTTTCAGGGGTTCTTCTTTTTCGGACGCGCTTGGCTTGGAGTATGACATATACGTCACTTCCTTTACTGAGAGTTACTTCCGTCAGAAAAAAAAAATCTGAATTACTCCCTAGTCGCCACTAAAGAAGTTTTACTTCAAACAAACAAACAAAAAAAAAACTTGGAGATGACGACGAGAGTTTTTGGGGTGATATGCCCCTCAGGGATTAAATTTAGTCTAAAAAATCGTATTCTACGCGTCAAATAATTAATCGTTTAGATAGAACCCGAAATAGGCAGTTTCGGCTCTCTCCATTATTTGATATTGTGTTCGGCTGTTTCTCGCTAAATATTGACGCTATCGCTGTGCGACTTCAGTTTTAAGGACTTATTTTTGTCTCCGAATCTGGGGATATTTCGGCAAAATGTAACCAAGCTTAGCGACATTTGGCGCGATTTATTTATTGAGGCCTGTAATGTTTGCTTTCCTGCACTGACATTACGAAATTTCATTGTTATTGCTCAATTAAATGACTAGAGACTCCTGGAAAGTAAGGCTCTGTATTTTGTGCTTTTGTGAGCAACCATTTTGCTTGTTTTGAAAGCTTGCTATTGAACACTGTTTGTAAATTCTTCATTGTTGCATGCTTTGCATCAACTGAGTGTTTTCCTCGGGAAAGTCCACTGAATTTTAGCCTGCGGAAGGATTTTTTTTATGCATAATACAGCGCATTGCAGGGTGTTTCTGTGAATAGCTGATGATTATAAAACGTGCTATTGCCTTTTAATTTCTGTGAATTGTGTATTGGAGATTGTGGTCAAATTTCTCGAATCTATAAAATTTGTATCAAGTCTAGCCAACTCTGCTCACTATAGGCTGCATCAATTGATTAAGAAGGTTTGAAGAAGATTGAAAAGAAGATTTGAAGTGGATAGAAAAATAATATAGCGTTGTCAACCAAAAACGGGACACAATTTGAGAGCTAACAATTAGGGTTAGCAAAAATGCACCACTTCACGAAATAATAACGCGTTTTCATTAATGAACAACATTTACAAAATATTGAAATCCATGATGATTTTGACGATGAATGATAAGAGAGATCATGTGATTTAAAACTGGATTTCTTTCTGTGGGGTTATTTGAAGTCAAAGGTCGATGCCAACAAGCCCACATCCGCCCGTGCATTGAAGGAGGATATGCAGAGGACTCAGCACTGCATCAACTAAATTGAGCCACACTTATTCGAAATGGTCCCAGAAAATTTCGACAAATGAATGCTTGTGTGCCAGCAAAGCCAGGGGGTTATTTGCCCGATGTGCTATTCCATACATAACCCTATCCTATGTTCTTCATTAATACCTCTGTTTTCTATTTAATTAAAATCCTGTGTCAAGTTTGGACCACCGTATAGAACTTTCGATATTTATTGGACTTTTAAGCTACGAACTCGAAAACACAAACAGACGGGTTTTCTGCAACAATATGATCAATTCCCCGACATACGAGAAAAAAAATGAAACTTGAGATATAGATTATGCTATATATTAAACGTAGCACTACATACAGATTTAATGCAGTTAACTGAAAAAATAATAAGTGCATACTCATATACGAAGTGCATAAAATTCTCAAAAAAAAAAGAGCTAAAGATTTCATTACGTTAAAAGGGTTTGGTTATACATTTTATAAATAAATAGCATGAGACTGGGTAATTTAATTGCAAAAAATATCATGTGACATTTTGAAAATGAGTTTCTCCAAAATTTTGAGATTAATACAATTTATATATCTTCGACGAAGCTTTTTTGGTACTATATAATAAATGTATTTTTCATTTTTTATCTACATTCTTTTACGAAACATACCACAGAGTCCAGTTGAACCCACTGTTTCCGACACAAACGTAAAGCTTTCAGTTATCTTGTAAAGTATCCTTTAGTGGCGCGGTTATACGAAAGTTATAAGTAAAAAAAAATTTTTTTTGGTAACACTAATAACCCTTAACTACAAATTTTCATATTTTGTTGTTTAAACACAGAAAATTGATACATTTTAAGAATATCAAATTTTAAAATAATAAAAAAAAGCTGTTTTATAAGCAGCAATACACTTGTACTGAGCTATTTCTTTTATAAATCCAAAACTAATAACTTACACAAATTTGTTTAAACCACATATGAAAGAGTAGGGAATAATCAATCAAGTAGACATTATAACCATTATTTGCTTCTAAATGTCTACACGCAAAAAAGTGTTTTGTTGAATTTAACAAAATTTGTTTGGTTAAACAGTTTGGTAGTTTTGCTTTGTTGATTTGACAAAAGTTTGTTTGTTCAACCAAATCAATTTGACAAAATGATTTTAATTTTAACCAAAACGTTTCGTTGAAATTGTTGTAAGATTCTGATTGGTCCAATCAATTACGCATGCATGAATGTGCGACGCGAGCGAGACGACGTATCAGATTAGATTTTTTAAAGACAATAGCGTCCATTTCATTAATACGTTGAACTATGGTTTATACAAAATCTCCTTCATCCTTTACACTGTTCGCTTCTAAGCCCTGGTGTCTTTTCTTTAGAGTCCTACCGACGACTCCCCATGTTTCTTTTAAAGGAGGGCGAAATAAATACTCCGTCATTTCCCAAAATATCAAAACGTTATAACGGATAGAATTCAAGACCGAAACAGTTTCAAATCCGAAAGATGAAACAGTTTCAAAATTATTTTACGAAGACTTTCGTCAAAAGTGATATTTCTTTAAAAAATTAGTAAACAGCTGCAAATTATGTTACACAGTCAGAACAAACTGTTTTTTAAAGGAAATTTTCTGCTCTGTCCGATGATATAAATATCGTTTTATTGGGAGCGTAATTCCCAGCGTTATTACGTATTAAGCGATAAAAATGCCAAAAATCTCATAAAACATAAAATGAAACATTTTCTTAAATATTAATATAAAACATAAATGAAACATTTTCTATGCGATTGAAAGGCACACGCATAAGAAGATCGGAGGTCGCAAACCTACACACATACACAGCCAGCCAGCCTGCCAGTCAGCCAGCTACGAACTTTGTTTACTCCCGGATTTTATTATATAAGATTGTTAAAAACAGAATTAGGGAAGCAGTTGCATTTAAATAATGTTACTCTCAGCATACTATACAGTTTTCAAATTCTTACAAAATATTTTTACCTTGTTTAATTTATTTATGTACTCAGTATACATAAACAATGTTTTGCTCATTTAAAATAATTATGCGGTTATTTGTGTGCATACCTACCTAAATTGTTGGCTAATGGTTATTTTGACTTCTGATTGGAAACGCTTCTTTTACAGATACATATTGGTTGTTTTCATGTGTAAGTGATAAATATTCATCCAATTTTTGGCATTAAATTATTTTGAATGTGATCACATAATAGAAAAACACGCTCATCATGAATTTTTAATAATATGACTGTCTTACTACGTTTGTCTTATTCGGAGGAAAAACCACCCTGACGTTGAAGTTGGTAAAATTAAACTTGCAGATAGATAAAAGTGCTCAAATAAAAATGTAAATTTTGATGAATAGATAATTAATTAGTTTTGCCTCTGAAACTTTCAACCAACTGTTTATGGGTTAAAAAAAAGCATAGTAAAATCAACACAATAATTTTGTTAAATTATCCATGAACGTACCAGTGAACAAAGGAATTTTGTTAATTCAAACAAATAATTTGGTTGATTTTAACCAAATAAACCATTTAAACAAATAGTTTGGTTGAATTAACAAAACATTTGTTTATCTTAACAAAATTCGTTGGTTAAACTGACACAATGTTTTGTTGAAATAACAAATAATTTTAACAAAAAAATTTTGTTAGTTTAAGAAAAATTTCGTTGGCGCTATTTCAACCGAAAATTTATGTTAATTCAACATTTTTTTTTTTCTATCTAAAAACTAAAGTACTTATGAAAGTTCACATGGACATATTCTGAAATTACATAAGTAATACAAAGAAAAGGATAATACATAAATAATATTAACAAATTGCTGTACATCATCTTAAGTATTGTTAAAATCATTTTTACAAATTCTCATAGCGCATTCATTATACTATCGGCTTAAATTAAACATTGATGCGCATTATTTTTAGTCTAGGAATATAAAGGCAGTATGTTTTGATCTTCAACTCAGTATTTCATACTAATTTAAAGAACTACTCTGTACATTTGGAATAGCATATTTTACGTTAAAAACTTCTGGATACAAATTGGACCTCTCTGGAAAAACATTTTAATTTCACAGCTCTCATTTGGCTTTTGAAACCACCGTATATGTGTGCTTTCACAATTCCGATGATAATTTCATTAAAATCAGTTTTTTTTAATCTGAACAATTTTGCATTGTGGCGCAAGCATTAGATTAATGCATTACATGTGCTACCAAAATTATTGAAGTAGTAATAAACCCGATTTTCTCAGACGCGAGAAAATTAACGTAAGCGTAAAAGTCATGTTAATATAATCAGTGTACGAATTCAAAAATTAATAAATAAATAAAACAAAGATGAGAAAAGATGAAAAAGTAATATAAAATGGAAAAAAAGAACGAAAATTCCTACAGATAAAGTGCGCCTTTCTGTGTCCTCAATTTACTTTTTGCCTTATAAATGCAGAGTGTATCATAATCTATGTGGCAATCTTACTTGTTTTTCTTGTTTCTTTCTGTTTGAAAGTGTATATCAATCCTAGCTTTGGAGTATTTGTCTTTTTCTGTTAGAAAGTATATCACTAACCATACGTCGCTCATGTCTTTCTGTTAAGTTTGGAAAATCAAATAGCTCAAAATACAGCCATGAAAACAATAGCACCCATGTGATAAAAAAGTCGAAAAAAACTAATGAATACAAATTTTACAACACTCACATTTTTTGTCAACATAAATACATTGAAAAGGAGAAGAATATCTGTTTAAGTATTTCAATAGTTCTAAGAAATCGGTGTAGTCAAATAGGCTGCACTTCCGTGTTTAAATACTACGTAAATTATTTTGGTTAAATCTGGAAAATAAGTGTTACATATAATGATTCTAGCATTCCCGTTGCATAAAAGAGACCAATAATTTAACAAAATACCTTCTAAAAAGGATCAGAATACCATAACGCACAAAATCTCAAAGACGGAATGTATAAGGTTTGTCGAATCTTTTGATCGGTGTCATTTAATGCTTTTTTTTCGCAGCAGGTTAAAGGATGTTTCGTTACGTTAAAATCTGTGAAAGATGTCCGTATTCTAGATTTGAATATATCACAGGTATATATCAAAAATAAGGATTTGAAGAACGTGTAGACGCATTTGTTATATATCTTCCTGTGAATGCACTTTGAGTAGAAGAGGAGATAAAATACCTCAGAGAAATATCTGAAATATTTTGTGAATAGTTAAAAAAAAAACTCTCTCCCCTCTAAATATGCAGTGTATTGTATTATTCTTTTGTATAGGCTGATAATTTTACAATACATATATAACATGGAATGAACATTTATGTATAAGTAAGGTAAATGCCTCAGTAATGAGCAACTTAAGAGCATTTCCTCAATTATCGTCTTAACTTTAGAGAAGTTTTATTAATCTGTATTTTTTATGGTTGTTCAAACTATATTTAATGATCTAAATTATTAAAATAATTGTGATATAATTAAAAAATAAAACTTAGCACTTCTATGCACCAGAAGATGGCATAAAAAAATTTTGATGTACCAATAGTGGGCATACCAAAAATGGTCCACCTAGATTTGCAAAATAAATAAGGAAAATAAAATGAAGTCGCTACATAAAGCAATAATAACAATGCATTTATCTATATAAATAAAACTAGCTGAAGTACCCGTTCTTCGCACGGGAATGAATGGACTTTTTGATAGTACGATTTGTGGTGATTACTATTTATTGTAATAAAGAGATATAGCAAAATGGATATCCCTTTATATTGTGTTCAATAACCATGCATACCGAATTTCAAGGCAATCGTTTGTACGGTGCAGAAGGTCATGCGGCGTAGCGCAATCTAGTGGCGAGTTTTAGCAAAACGGATACGGCGGAAATATTCTTCGCATTCAGATATCGATGAATACGAAATTTCAGGACGAACGGCTGGACAGCCCTGTGAAGTTCATGTGTTGACGCGACATCTAGTGGCAAATTATATAGGAAAATGGATAGCGCCAAACTCTTCCCCGTGTTCAAATATCTATGTATACCTATTTTCATAGCGATCAGTTGCACAGTCAAGAAGTGATGCACTGCAGCGCGATCTAGTGGTTAATTAATGATTTGCTACAGTGCCGTCAAGTGGCGAGTTATAGCAAAATGGATAACGCCAAAATATTCTCATTGTTCAAATAGCTATGTATACTGATTTTCATAGCGACCGTTTGAATGGTCAAGAATTTGGCCTGCTGCAGCGTCATCTAGTGGCGAGTTAAAATAATAATGCATTGTAGTGCCATCTAGTGGTGAGTAACATCAAAAGGAACACAGTTAGAATATATTCTTCGTGCTGAAATGTGTAAGTATAAGAAATTTTATGCCGGTCGGTCGAACGGTATAGAAGTTGATGCGTTGCAGCGCCATTTAGCGGCAAGTTACAGCAAAATGGATAGTGAAAAATATTCTCCGTGTTCTAATATCCGCGAGTACCAAATTTCATCGAAATCGGTTGGACGATATTCGCATAGTAAACGGCTAAACGGAATAGAATTCGACGTTCTGCTGCGCCACCTAGTGGCATGTTAGAGGAAAACGGATAGCATAAAAAGCTTCTCAATGATAAAAGACTTAGGTGAACCAAATTTCATGGTGCAACGGTGCTAGAGTTTTTCAACCTCATACACACATACCAACATTCATTTTTATCTATAACCAGTGTCATTATATATCCCAGTCTCAAATAAAATCCAGTTTCAAATCTAAGCCTCGCCAAAGTGCCAACATACGCCATTGTGCAAGCGTTTGTTCAGGAAATCATTCGAAGCATTGACTTAGCAGCAATCAATATGGAAAATGGTTCGACCGCGAAAAAGTAAAGCAAGCCTTTATTTCAAAAGTGAAATCCCTTAATACAGCCGAAATTTTTAAAATTATCAACTATAACGTGTTTTATTCATCGTTACTCCGATGTAGTAAATGAGATTTCAATTTTCTGAAATTTGGCGGAATTCCCCCAACTTAAATCAATGTACTCATTTGGCGAGAATTCTGGAGATAGATCGCTTGAAATCCCTTAACAACTGCATTATTTCTTCACGGATCATTAAAATTTAACGCTGTATTCTAATAAAACCTTTACACTTGTTTTCAAAAATCTATTTCCTTAAGCTCTCAATAAATTGCGTCAAGCCGAAATCTGTGCAAACCGCTAGAACTCACTTTCACAAAATCGGCATTTGAGCCATTTTATTTTTTCGCCAAACTAAAAAAAATTACCTATTAGCCTCGGAAATCTTCAATTCTTATTGTTTTGCGTATAAAACATTTCATTCCTGCTCCGATTTCTCATGCACACGATATTATAAGTTTAAAAAAAATAATCTTACGAATATAAACTAACAAAAAAAAAATCGTTATTATTCTTTTATTTTTACTTTGAGAATTTAAAACATCTTATTCGGCAAAATCGCCAGACATGGCAACCACGATCCTTATTTCACACTTTTTTCACTACAGGAGTTACAATTACGGAAATCTTTTTGCGTGGAGAACATAAAAAATCTCTTAAATTCTGGGAACGGGTGGACTTTCAAAGTTTTAAAGTGGACTATGATTTATTCTATATTATTTTACATATCTGTGCAAAATTTCAGGCTGATATGTCCATTTTTGTGGATTTGTATACAACTCAAATCCACAAACAAACAAACAAACAAATAAACAAACAAACAAACAAACAAACAAACAGAATTTCATTTTTATTTATAAGATTAGACTTTTGTCTGTACATTTCTTGGAATTCAAAAATTTTGCGATTTCTATCCGTTTCAAGCACTCGGTAATCCGATGAGACCCTCAAAAAAAAGTTTGTCTGTCTGTCATTCTGTCGTTCTGTCATTCTGTCATTCTGTCGTTCTGTCATTCTGTCGTTCTGTCATTCTGTCATTCTGTCCGTGACTCTTTTTTTGTTTAAGCATCACGTAAAAACGACTGAAGCGAAAGATATGAAAAAAGGTGTCATGATAGGTGGTCACTCAAGTTAAAACGTAGGCGTCAAATTTTTAAAATATCTTGATTGGATTTTGAGATTTTGCGAAAATCGTTTCAAACTGAGTGAATATTTGTTCACGCATTACGTAATAACGACTGAAGCGAATGATATGAAATTTGGTAACATGATAGGTTGTTGCTCAACATAAGTATAGGTGTCCAATTTTTTAAACATTTTTATAAGATTTTGAGATTTTTGTGAAAATTCTCCCAAAATGCGGTTATATTTCTTCAAGCATCGCGTAATAACGACTAATACGAAATTTGGTGATATGATAGGTAGTTGCTAATCTTAATTTATACGTGTTAAATTTTTAAAATATTTTGATTACATTTTAGATTTTGTGAAAATCGTTTAAAAATGCTAAAATTTTAGTTCCAGCATCACGAAATAAAGACTGCAGGGAATTAAACGAAATTGGGTGACATGATAGGTTGTCACTTAACTTAAATTCTAGGCTTCCAGTTTTTCAAAAATGTTGATTAGATTTTGAGATTTTGCGAAAATTATTTCAATATGTGCAAATATTCGTTCGCGCATCCCATAATTACGACAAAAGCGAATGAAATGATATTACTTAGTTACTCTCTAACCTGTAATATTTTAACAATACATAAAAATTATAATTTCGCTTTCTTTGGCAACATACTACATCCATTCTGTGTACTCCTACAATGCTGACGAAAGTTCTTGCTTTTAGAAATTATCATTCAGTACTAAGCCGTCAACGACGAGTACTTCAGCTAGTAATCTATATCAATAAAATTAGACTTTTGTCTGTACATTTCTTGGAATTCAAAAATTTTGCGATTTCTATCCAGTTTCAAGCACCCGGGAATCCGATGCGACCCTCAAAAAAAAGTTTGTCTGTCTGTCATTCTGTCATTCTGTCGTTCTGTCATTCTGTACATGACGCTTTTTTTGTTTAAGCATCACGTAAAAACGACTGACGCGAAAGATATGAAATTGGATGTCATGATAGGTGGTCACTCAACTTAAAACATAGGCGTCGAATTTTAAAAAAATCTTGATTAGATTTTCAGATTTTGCGAAAATCGTTTCAAATTGCGTAAATTTGTGTTCAAGCATCACGCAAAAACGACTGAAGCGAATGATATGAAATTGGGTGTCATGATAGGTGGTCACTCAACTTAAAACATAGGCGTCCAATTTTTAAAAAATCTTGATTGGATTTTGAGATTTTGCGAAAATCCTTTCAAACTGCGTAAATTTGTGTTCAAGCATCACGTAAAAACGACTGAAGCGAATGATATGAAATTGGGTGTCATGATAGGTGGTCACTCAACTTAAAACATAGGCGTCGAATTAAAAAAAAGCTTGATTAGATTTTGAAATTTTGTGAAAATCATTTCAAACTGCGTAAATTTGTGTTCGCACATCACGTAATAACTGCAAAGGTGAAGAAATGATATTCGGTGAAATGGTTGGTGGTCACTCACCTTAAACTATAAGCATCTAATTAAAAAAAATCGATTAATTTCGAGATTTTGTGAAAATCTTTTAAAACTGAGTGAATCTGTTCCCGCATTACGTAATAATGACTAAAGCGAATGATATGAAATTTGGTCACACGATAGATGGTTGCTCAACATAAACTATAGGAGTCCAATTTTTTAAACATTTTTATTAGATTTTGAGATTTTGTGAAAATTCTCTCAAAATACGTTTATATTCCTTCAAATATCACGTTATAACGACTAATACGAATGATACGAAATTTAGTGATATGATAGGTAGTTGCTAATCTTAATTTATAGGCGTTGAATTTTAAAAATATTTTGATTACATTTTGAGATTTTGCGAAAATCGTTTTAAAATGCTGAAAATTTGTTCCAGCATCACGAAATAAAGACTGCAGGCAATGAAACGAAATCGGGTGACATGATAGGTTGTCACTTAACTTAAATTCTAGGCTTCCAATTTTTCAAAAATGTTGATTAGATTTTGAGATTTTTTGAAAATTATTTCAATATGCGTAAATATTCGATCGCGCATCACATAATTACGACTAAAGCGAATGAAATGATATTACTTAGTTACTCTCTAACCTGTAATATTTTAACAATACATAAAAATTATAACTTCGCTTTCTTTACTTTGGCAACATGCTACATCCTTTCTGTGTACTCCTACAATGCTGTCGAAAGTTTTTGCTTTTTGGAAATTTGCATTCACTAACCCGTCGAGGACGGATACTTCAGCTAGTAAAAGAATAAGTAAATATGGAAGATAAAAAGTATTATTTATAGATTCTATAGTCACATGAGATTTATACATTTTTCCTCAAATAGCCAATTGTTTATTAAAGTATATATTAATGTCGATCTTTCATTGTAAGTTCTGGTTGGGGCATTATGGATATTAAATCTTTATATGTTGTTGAATAAATCTT
Organism: Cheiracanthium punctorium; assembly: GCA_038373885.1. Classification (NCBI taxonomy): domain Eukaryota; kingdom Metazoa; phylum Arthropoda; class Arachnida; order Araneae; family Cheiracanthiidae; genus Cheiracanthium; species Cheiracanthium punctorium. Next base: position 186,216 of record JAWZYV010001640.1, read on the forward strand.
TTTCAGCTATTACAATTTTTTTTGGAGATCTTATCCCCTGAAAATGTATTGCTTCATCCTTTATTTCTTGGACTAAGTACAAATCCATATATTTTGGGGCATTTTCTAATAACATATACACCGTTAACACGATCCGCTTCACGTTTTTCATAATTATGTATAAAAATATTGAAAACAATCTGTGCTACTTTAAAAATCTGAAAATCTACCAGTTCCTTCATTTTATAGTCATTTTTTGCTATTTTCAGTTTCAATCATTTGCGTGACAAAATTAGGTGTCGCAAGTAACAATTATGTCATACTGAAATCACGGTCATCAGGCTTTGAAGAAAAAGTTGCGATTCGAATTCGTTTTAAACAGTTTTTCCAAATAATACAGTTTATTTTTTTATATTAAAATGATCGTCTGCATTAAGCATTAATATAAGAGGGTCTGTCGATACAAAACGAAATCGTTCGAATGCGAAGAATTCCCGCACGTTTCCAGAAGAGCATGAAATTCGATTTGGGTGTATAACATAAATTGAATTTAAGTTATTTATTTTACGTCGAAGAAGATGAAATATGTATTTAGTGTATTTGTGTAGACGTATTGAGTGTAGACGCATTTTCATCAAATGTTTTTTGGAGCGCCCGTTGTAACTGCCTGCACAACGGGCTTTCACTTCTAGTTTTCAAACAGTTACCCTGCAAACACAAGACTTCGCGAAACTTACGATTCGATAACCGGCTTTCCAGTTGTGCCTTTAACGTGGCTTTGCATTAAAGTTCAGAAGTCCTCTAGGTGCCGGATCAAGCATACTCCATTTTCATGGTGTCGAAATTTTACAAAAAAATACTATAAAATTCATTCTCTCTATTTCTAGCAATTTGTAGTTAGCAAAAAAGTCCCGCTCTGTTGACCTGAATTCCAGAATCGGAACTGCATCGGAAAGGCTTTCAATAATCCAAAGTCTTTTTACACCATTACTGCAAAAGGATTACACATTAACACAAAAAGCCTAATAACATGTACACTGTTTGTACGATTCCGTTGTACGATTGAAATTTTTCATAGTTATCTATAAAAACATAGAAAACAATCTGCGCTACACTAAAAATCTGAAAAACCACCCGTTCCCTAATTTTCAAGAGATTTTTCACTATTTTCAGCACCATTTTATTTTCGAGAGTACAAAAAGTTAATCATTTGCGTGACAAATTACCTATTTAAAGTGTAAATTACGTCATACAATTGGGATTCGAATTCGTTTAAAATATTTTTTCCAGATTACACAGTTTATTAATTTTTTTTCCCCAAATAAGTCGTCTGCATGGATATAATTATGGCTGTGTTCGCAAAATGAAATCTTTCGACTGCAAAAAGCTTCCGCGCATTTCCAGAAGAGCATGAAATTTGATTTGAGTATATAATAAAAAGTGAATATGAACTTATTTATTTAAGGCGGGTGAAAATTAAATATACTAACCGCCAAGGCAGCCAGCTTCACCGCCCCATACCATACTGTTTTTATACTTGGTGCAGTGTTGGCCAAATTATTGGATTCATTTCAACGAAAATCATGTTTTTTTTTTTTTTTTTTTTTTTTAAACAGTATTTGTCATTACATTTATTTAGATTAGGGCGGCTACATATTTTGGACGTCATCATTAAAGGCGATAATGAAACAGCAAATGGCATAAATGTGCTGTAGACCAAGCATGGTGGCATTTTATGGACGGGCGATTAATGCGCCAAGTACTGTAAATTCGATATTTTATAGCAGTGAAAAAGTCCGAAAGATATTGCATTTTACTGTATCCAACATTGTCATTTTGTACTCTAGCTACTGCGTGACATATGCTTCCGCCATTTGAAGTCAATGAACTGCTGATTTGGATTTTTGTGCATGCGTTATTGTTATTGCACTAATGTTTACATCAGGCTGTTGAAGTTCGTAGCGTGAAAATACCGTTGATTTTGGTACCGCATACATTAGCGAATCTCTCTATTCTAAAAAAAGTAAAGGCCGCTGTCGCTGGCGCTGTCAAAATCTTGTTGTCGTATCTCCTCCTAAACCGTGGGGATTTAAGTTTCAACTAAGGTGCCCACAGATTCGAAAAATTCCGAGGAACCTGATGAGCTAAGTTAAATTTCGAAAATCGAATTATTTTAGAAGATATTAATAAAAAACTGAAAAAATAAACAGAATGGTTGCCAGATTTGGCATAAAATCATTCATTCCTTTGCAACAAAGCGTTTCCAAGTATCTAGAATCGCGTGAAATTTACAAACATGAGTTACAATTACGCCCATTTTACGCCAAAATAAAAACTATCTTTCTTCTTTATCAATAAAACAATGTGTAAACTGTTAGTTAGTTTGTTTGAATGTGTCTCGCGGTGAACGTAGACGTACCAAAATTTGTACGGAAATTTTCCATGACAGTTCCCGACACACCTCGAAGCGATTTTTTTAAAATTCGAATTATTTTAGGAGATATCGATAAAAAACGTATCGCAAACGGCTAATTTTTGCTTTCCGTCATTTCGTAATTGTAACCCCACAGTGGAAAAGCGCCGTTTAAGCTTATCTAGGTTGCCACATGCGGCAAGTTTATTAAATGATTCAGACTCTTGAAGTAAAAATAAAAGAATAACGATTTTTTTTTGGCCTAGATTATTTGTAAGGCTGTTTTTAAATTAAAATACCGTGTGCATGGGAAATCAGAGCAGGAATGAAATGTTTTATACTCAAAAGAAAAATATTATTTAGAAATTTTCTGAGACTAAAATGTGCGACTTTTTAATTTGGCGAAAAATTAAACGGTTTTGTGCGATTTTCAGGAGATTATTCTAATGCTTGGCGCAATTTATCGTAATTTATCGTCTGCTGAATACACCTGAGAATAAAGTTTTGATATTTTCATTCAGTTGGAATTGTGCATTTTTCTGTGCAGATTTTCTCTCTATTAATGACTATGTCATTTTATCTCTCACCCCCTTTATTGAAAATTGTATGAAAAACGTGTCCCAAAAATGCGACATAAAAGTATGCCACATAATTTTACATATATTTAAATATTATTAGTTCACAACAGCTTTAATCTATTGTTACAATATTTCGTGAGCTGTAGAATAGGCATCACCTGTTTTTTCTATAAATAGGTTACAATAATATGAAATAAGTAACTCAAAATGTGTTACACAAAGTTGACAATTTTCAAATAGTAAGTTCGCTTAGACAACAGGAGTTTAGAATTAGCGATTATTCGTTTTTCCAAAACAGAATAACTAATATCTTGAAAATGAAAAATAATTAAAATGCAGATTATTTTAAAGCCGGTTCGGTCCAGCTGGATTATTTGCTACCAGTAGAAATATTTGGCGGCGTTAACTATGCCATAATAGCAGTTATAGTACACTTTGGATATTTGCTAGCGCGACGAGATGGTATAATTCGTGGTGCTAAGTACGCCAATCTGCAAACGATTATATAAATGAAAATATGGATAACGGTTTTCTGGTAATCTTAAATGAAGAGTAATTATGGGTTGTGAGCATGTGTAAATCGCCAAATAATGAAAAGTCGCCATTGATGGCAAGCTATCCTATCTGTTTCGTAGCTTTTATTAACTTTACATGTACGCAAGTCGCCAAATAATGAAAAATCGCCATGGGTGGCAAAATTCGCAAGGTGTCCAATAGGTTTTACATTATTAAAAATACAGCTGAAACATATTTTCTGATTTTATTATGCTTTAGCTCCTAATTAATATAACTTTTGAATGGCAATACTAAATATCATTGTGTTTCTGAGGAGTGCAAATAATTTTTCCAGCGATTATAAGCGTTGTCCGCACTCCAGGTGGAGTATAGCTCAGGACCCATACAACACGGATTCCCATAACAAAATATCTTCCGTGTTATGAGGGGGAGGGGGTCTACTGTAGTGTGAAGTTTAAATTTTTATGCACCAATGAACATGCAAGAACCAAGCAATGTGTAGCTCAGTAACATTCTATCTGATCCAATCTTCGGGTTTTGTCTGTTGAAATTATGTCTTTTTTACGAATAAGCCTTATTAGGGGCCGAATGCCTCATACGAAAAGCGAGCGTAGCGAGTCTGGGGGCCTTGGACCCTACTTATATAAAAAGTCGCCAATGTGACGAGTTTTGTGATAATTGCCAAATATGGTGCTAAAGAATTACTTTGAAAATTGAACCGAATTTGGCTATATTTTCATTAAATCGAAAAAGGTACTTACGTGTTATTCCCCTGTCGTGGTTACAATGTCCTCCAAGTTGTTAAGGAATACCTCTGGGGATACCGATTTCAGCAGTTGGACCCTCCTCTGGGATTGGTTCAAAATGAGGGGACCACGGGATTTATCGTACTTCCTTCACTGGGGCCTTAAAAATGGAAGGCGCACCCCTTCTGCACATCGCCTCCCTTCGAGGGGATCTGGCACCCCCGTTTGCGGTTGTCAGGGGGTTTCAGAAACAACAGCAACAACAACAAGTTTTATCCCGGCGGTCATTAATGCAAAATTATTTTTACCTCAAATTTGCTGGCAAACTGTTGCCAATCGTGTTCCGAACGATCAATAATTTCATGTGTCCCGCATTTATCTTGGCGATAAGCTGCTCGTCTTGGTGAATCGCGGGGATAATACTTAAGTACCTCGAAAAATATCTTATGGGATTATATTAAGCTATGAAGATTTCATTGGGAATTTTGAAAATTCGTTACTCGCGCTGTAATTGACCGATTTAATGTATTGAATTTTTTAAGGAATGACTAAGGGCGATCTGCCTAGTTATGGGAGGGTGCTGCGACGCACAGTGGAGTATTCGTATCAAAATCCTGGCCAAAAGTCGAAAATTGTAAATTTGTTTAAAAACAGTAATATATATGTTTTTGGATAGCCTAGTAACTGATGCATCATGTAATGCATGTTTTTCGACCATAATTCATATCCAAAAGATGCAACACTCGGTTTAAAAGCAAGTTTCTTCATTTACGCAAGAGATTTCAGCGTTTTCTATTACTTCGTCTTGCATTTTTTACGGGCTCTTTAAATTAATTTACTGGTTTGATACTTAGTATAATTGTAGTAAAATATATGTATTTTAATTATATGTATCTATTAGCTTGAAAAAATATGACTTTATTTTAAAAAATTCTAAACTTTTTTTTCTAATTTTTTTTTCAAAAATTCACATTTCAAAAAGCTTTTTGAAGGGGTGTCGTGGCTTGTCGCGCCCAATTTCAACTATAATCGTAATTATTACAGTATTGAGTGTCTATTCCAAGAAAAAAATGTTCCCCCCAACATCCACCATTTTTATAAAAAAAATTATTTATATAGCGCCATTTTTATTTTTTCGATAATTTTTCGACGGGTGATCGCAAAAGCTATACAAACATACGCACTTGTATTTCTCATAAACTATAAATTATGTGCAGGTGTTTGGATAAAGGTATATAAAATTCATTTTAGTCAAGATTTAATATCAGTATTTTAAATTCAGTATGTAATTTCTTATTTTTCTGATGTAAATTTGCTATAAAAAGAAAATTTCTACATATTCCAAAATTGCCCTTTCTTAGTCATGTAAATAGTCCCATCTATTTACAGCTTAGTTTTCCATTTATGTAGTAAATTGTGTCCAAAGCAAAAACTCCCCATTTTTGGTTCTCAAAGGTTGGCAACTGTGACTTCGGGTCATTGAAGTGTGAGTGTGTAAACAGAAAAGTGCTGGCTTGAAATAAATTACTTTCTCCTCGAGCTTGGAATGAGATTTTATGGGTTTGCAAAGGGGGGCATCTTTTAAGCAGTGCCCTTATATGATCTGCTCTAGATAAAGGCCAATGAAAAAGAGCAAGCCTTATAGCAGTGAGACCCTATAACTTCTTCTTCCAGAGGGGTCCGATGGTGCTCTCTCTCTCTCTCTCTCTCAAAAAAAAAAAAAAAAAAAAAAAAAAGGAAGAAGGAGAAGAAAAAGGAAGTGATTCTGAGTGAAGACGAATATCAGAGTTCAAAAGAATCGGAATGAAAAAGTTAATCTTCAGAAGTCATTAGAAAACTAAGATCCAAATAGTAACTACATTTAGAAAAGTGGAAAATCTGAAAACTTTTATGATAAAAATTGATTTATAGATAAGTAGTATTATATTTATAAGTATTATTATAAGTAAAGTATTACATTTATATATTTTTATTGTGGTTAAGGCAGCGTTTCTCAACCTGTGGGGCGCGCCCCCCAAGGAGGCGCAGAGCGTTTCCAGGGGAGGCACGAGAAAAACCAAAGAGCAAGTAATGATGCACGATTTTTAAAAATCACATTATTTATTCTCATTTTTACTCAAAAATATATCCATTTTCGCTTAGAATGTTCATTCAAACTTTACTGATAACATTATTTTGTAGAAAATTCGACTAAATGTACATTGTTAAAGATTAAAAAAAACTGAATGTATGCTGAACAATGTGAAGGGGGGGGTGCTACCGTAAGTTAGCCTTTGTTGGGAGGGGGCGAAGTTAAAAGGTTGAGAACCGCTGGGTTAAGGCACGGCTATTTTCCTCACGGAAAGGTTGCCTTGGCGGAGGGCTTTTTAAGAGGCTCTAATGCGTATTCACGTGACATCTGGAGAAAATCGCCTTAAACTCCAGACCGTTAGATCGACAGCCGCGTGGTATTACATTTATAAGTGGTATTATACAAAAGCAGTACTTTCCAGTAAGGGACACTCCCCGGACAAGACATTTGTTAGAAACCAACTTCGAGTCGTTTAGCGATATATCGCGTAATTTGGTGACAACACGCTTTTTTATATAATTTAAGAAGTATATAATACTAAAAAGTAAGTCAAAAGTCAACAGTAATGATTTTAACGTTAAAACACATGAAAAATATTTTTGGCCAGGATTTTGACACAAATACTCCACTGTGCGACGGTCGAAAGAATTTATCTGACCGAGGAAAATCCGTTAATGTGTTACAACCCAAAACGAGTTAATGTATTTATTCACATGGAACAAAATTGGAAACTTTGATTCTTTAGCGCATGGAAAATTAATTTTAGACTGCTAACCCTAAAAGAATAAATTTCTTGCTCTGCGTGTTCGTCCGATACCGTTATGTTATAAAAGGAACATTTATATTTTTATCTTACCAGCAAATTTGAGAGGTATTTATGGTTTCGGTTTGTTTGTCTGTTCAGTTGTCCGCCCGTCCAGTGTTCTAACTGCTGTAAATATACATCGATTTGCGCGAACTTTATGTTTTTTCTTTGTACAATACCGTGTTGAAAATGGTGTGAGTAGCTTTTATAGTTCTTTTACAGGGAAAAAAATATCAATACATCGTACACTTTTGGCTGACTTTCTTGAAAACGTATTTTAGTGATATTCGTTTTTTTTTTTTCTTTGAAAGAAAACAAAGTAGGCATACATATTATTAAAGCTCTCAAAATAATGATTTCCATTGAGAATAGTGTCTGTATTATTAATAGTTCTTCTACAGGAAAACTGAAAAGAATTCCAATACATTACAATCTGTGGCACTTGAGAGACACTAATGCATTTCTAGTACAAGACAATGAGTGTAAAATTTTTATTTTCTTCAGTTAAATGTTGGGGGGGGGGGAATTTAAAGGTATTTTACAGAGTCTCATAAAATTGCATTTATAATCACGTTATCTTATCTCTGAAATCTCGCCAGTTTTAAGGAAAATACATCGCAAAATTTGTCGAGAAAAATATTTTTGTGCTGGAAAGTGTTTTATAATCTATGCGTATGGCATGATTTATCATTTTTTTTTTTTTTTTTTTGCAGGATACGGATTCCCAAAATTTTAAATAAGAACATTTTAATAATTTTAGTAAATTAATTACCATTTGACTAAAAAAAAAAGGGGGGAGGAGGGGAGATGATCAGAGTTCTCCCAGAGCTTCTTGGTTGGGCATGCTGTATGACACGTTTCACTAACAGCAAATTCCCAATGCTGCAATTCAATTGAATACACATGTATTCTTCATAATGCTGCGCAAGTTGCTTAAATTTAGGGAAAGAATCGAATTGCTCCGTAAATACTACAAATACTAATTACAGAGTAATGTTTATGATGAAGATCATGCTATGACCATCAATATAGGAGAAAAAGTGAATACACTGTCCTAGTAGCCTCAACGCTTAACCCTTTAACGCGCAGTGTTCCCGCTCTGGGAACACCAAACTCTGACGTTTTGACTGTTGCCAGTGACGAAGAATATATTTGATTTCCACTAAAATAGTTGCGGGTGACATAGCTCCACGAGAATCCTTTACTTTTTAGAGAGTCATTTCCCGTAAAAAAATTGCCACTATAATTTTTAACAGCACTGACATCTGCTGCAAAATGGAAGAATGCGAGAACAGCTGGATAGATCGACCAATTCTGAAAAAAGGGCAGCCGTTGCCATCGCTCGACTTAACTACCAGCAAGATGGCTGACGATCAAAACGTTCATCGCGTGCCACAGATCTGGAGACCCTTTTGACGACAGCTGGCTGTGCCGGCACAGCGAGCTGTCGTCAAAAAAGGGTCTCTAGATCTGTGGCACGCGATTAACGTTTCGATCGCCCGCCATCTTGCTGGTAGTTAAGTCGAGCGATGGCAACGTCTGCCCTTTTTTCATCATTGAGAAAGGGTTGCGCCTCAAAGGGTTAAAAGGTGCAATCGCTGACATCGTTTGATTTCATTACCGGCAACACTTTATCCAAACGAATCTCGCAATCACATATCACACATCCAGAGCACTTTGACTCAAATGGCTGTGTGGCATGCGATTGGCGATTCGATTGACCGTCATGCAGCTTTTAGCATTGGATAGTCTATCCACTTGTTCTTCTATACGATGGCTATCAATGATGCCAGATGTCTTGCTTTTGATGTGAGGCAAATCAATCTTGGTACCTGCTCATAAAACAGGGCGGTCATAAAAAAACTTCCTGGATATTTTCGTTTATTTATTTATCAAAATTGTTTAAGGAAATTACTTATATGGACTAGGTCAATTTAAATTTTATTTCAGTTGCATTTTTTTGCAGAATTTACGGTACCCAATAATTGGTTCTATGCATAGATTAAAATGGTCCGCTACTTCATTTCTTGTATTTTTTTTTTAACGTAAGCTCAAATAACATTCATACATTTATGCTTTATGTTTAAATATTTTTCTAGATAAAAGAGAATGAAAGAGAAATGTAAATGTGCTTGCTTTTAAGCATTGTCAATATTAAAAGAAATTAACAATGCTTAAAATTAAAGGAATTTTCTATTATTGGATTTGTATTAAAAAAATGTTTCTTCTAGAAAACTGTTTCAGATAAATCACTGACTAGTTTTTCCCTGGAATTAAAAAAGCGTCTACCTTTAACCACTTACTCACCCCAAATTCTACCATCAGACTGCTGAAAAATACTGACTAGTGTCCCACTTACCCCACGGAAGGGGTAAATGTGCTGTCTTAACTGAATTTTTTATTGTTTTTATCCCTCAGTCTAATAACTCTGACTGTTGACAAAAGTCTCTATGTTCAGAAAGCCAAATGTTGTGGAATGGATTAAAAAATATCTCCTTATGTCTGCACTTACAGTTCTACGTTAACGTCAAAGTATGCTATAAAGCTGACCCACTTGCCCCTTTTTACCATACATGCAAATTTCAGAATATTTATTACTTCTGGTTACGATTTTTATTTAATCAAATATAGTTTCTTCTTTTCCATAAAAAACTCTTTGCGATATTAAAACTAAAATTTCCTATTTCTTTTCATTTACACAAAAGTTTGAAAGAAAATGATTCAATTATTTATAATGTCGGTTAGAATGTTCACGAGTGAGTGTTTTAAATTTTTGCTGTGTACTGGCGCACATTAAATGACCATATACGCCAATGATTCGAAAACTTAGAAATACTAAATGAAAAATTTCATGACAAATGTATAAATATGTAACTTGGTTTTAAAGAAACCATTTTGGTTTTAATACACAAAATTTTGATTTAGTTGTTTAGGGCTTTTCAACATAATTTTTTAATGATGCTTGCAAAAACACATTTACAGTCCAAAATAAGTTACGTGCTCCAATTCACTGTTAATAAGTACATTATTCAAAATTTAACATGATGCAGAGATAGACTTTCAGATCTAACATATTACAGTTAATGTATAGAAAAGGGAAAATATCATTATGCAACAAAAGAAAGCACACTGATAACCCATTTATTCTTGCTGAGATAATTCTTTCAGAATTTTCTTTTCATTTTCGAAGAAGTATTGCATTTGAATTATGCTGTCTTTTACACAGTATAAGTTTCACAAAAGACTTATTTTGAGTTCGTTTTCTAGTTTAGGGTTGAAATAAACGATTTGTTTACAATTGCACCGCAGTAAACACTTTGTAAATTTTCTTCTGACATTTTATCGAAATAGGTTGTTAAAACTTAGTGTATTTTAAGAACAATGAATCACGATAACTAATGAACTTAATATTCTTCGAATATTTCTTTTCTTTTGTAGCATGCATTGGAGTTTTCAGCTTTGTTCTGCATTTCCAAAAAAAGTGAAAACTCTTTAGAATTTCGATAGGGTTGTTCTTCTGTCATTTCATATTTTATGTGCGTCTAAAACTATGAACTGCAGAAGTGTTTGGATTGTCAAAATGGTACTTTGTCAAAATGATACCGTTAAGTGAACACCACCAAAATTCGGCGAATTTTTTTTCTCGCCAAGTAGCTACGATGTTTTATCTTTCCTTCTTTTTTTTTTGGCGTTTTTTTTATGTCGCCAAATACCTACGGGATATTTATTTCGCATTTAGTATTTTCAATGCCTTGAAAACAAACATTTGACAACAAAATACGAAATTAAAAACATAAAAAAAAACAGACTCATCATTACATACGACAAAATTTATGGACGTTAAATCCTCAGACCAACAATAAATGACACGTAATGCTGTTGTAAAACTAAAACAATATTTTTCAAGCGAGTTACCAATTCAAATGTCGAAGCTACATGTGGAACACCTCAAAATATATTTCCAAGCAATACGATAATTAAATACCTACGAGAAATTTTTGGGGCAAGTTGATTTATTAGCCAAGCATCTACAAGGATTTTATCCTGCTACATTCAGTGCATTCAGCATTTTCTATAACCCGAAAACATAAAACAGCAATTCTACACAAAATACACAAAAACATTGCAAAACATTCATTTTCAAAGGTTTTACAGACGTCCATTTCTCACATGAAAAATAAATAAAGTTGTTTTGAAACTTATTCATTAATTTTCAAACCAATTACGCTTCGTATTCCAACGTTTCACGTACAGTACATGTTTCACTCCCAAAAAATTACACTATCGAAAATATACAGTTTCATTTCACGTCACATAAAGTAAAGCATGCGTGGTGGTAACATTTCATGTATCTAAAAAAAAAACGTGTCAGCAAAATACGAACTTACATAGTGTCCCTCACTCTCATTCAAGTAAGCATGTTTAATGTTTGTGTTCAATACAGGAGATTAGATGTTTATGCCCATGTCCGGCAAAATTGCCGGGGCGTTATTTAACCATTGGGGCTTGACGTATATTTGCGTGATAGACGGCACTCGTTTTTACGGGATTAGTGCGTCGGCAAGTTAAATAAGCATTCATTCCTTACAAAACCCTTCCTTCTACTACTCTGACAAAATTTTATAGTACCTTCCTCATTCGTCGGCATTTCCCATAAATTCATATTCCCCCCCCATCCAAAAAAATGTATACAATAAATAAACCAACAATTACCAAAACTAAAATAAATATGGCAACGCACGTTAAACCTTGAGGAAGAATACAGAACAGACACAATCTGATTTCGTGTGCTACTCAAAAACATGCTCAGCACCTGTCAACGATCAAGCAAGGGTTACCGAAAAAAAAGCTCGGTAAGCTTTGCCCTCCACTACCGGAGAAAAATCACCAAATTTGGATAGCATTCATATAACGAATAAGTAAATAACACTCATGTAACTTGCATTTTTTCAACTGAAATAGTAGCAAAGTGAATCCCTGTCAAAGAGTTAAAAATGTCTTGTTAAGATCTGGCCTAAAAAATAAACTTAGTTAACAAATAAAAAGTGAATTACCGCAAAAAATATAAGTACTCTTATGTCACGTAGAACAAGGAGCGAATGAGTTCGATTTATAAAATCGTAAAAAACAAAATCAATTTTTACTATAGAAATATTAGATTAATTAAACTGGGAGTAATAAAATTTTTACTTTCAATAAAAAAAATTACATTATCTACGTGAAAAGATGCTAGTGTTCTTTAAAAAATGATATTCAAGTAACGCTTTTAATGAAACAGAATTTGATGTGAAATGATGTACAGTTTTTTTTCCCCTATAAGTGTAGTGTTTCAATTTATTAATGTACTATTGCTTTCTTTTTTTCTGTGCACAAAAAATTGTTAGAAGTTATCGACAGTCAAATGCATCAGCAGTAACATTCGCACTTTTTTCTTTCTAGCGATGGTGTGAAAATAGCAGCTTAAATGATTTTCGATACTTAAGCACTGGCAGGAACATTCATGTTTTGTTGGGAGTGGTCCTAAACTTTCGCTAGACGCAAGGAACTGAGTTCCGTCATTTCGAAAGTGGGGACCGACAATCCGAAGTATTGATTGACTATTATCTAATGTACACTAGGTTTCATTTTCTCACACTATTATTCACTGGCACACTTTCTAATATAGATATATTTCACTTTACCACACACGTATAAATGAATTAAACAATAAAGTATCAGATATTTTCAAAATGATAAATCTGGAGTTATGAAAAATGTGCTTCGGGAGTTTCTAAAAGTAAAACAAAAAAATAAATAAAAATAAAAATGGGAGAATGCCGTTTATAGTGTAGGCTGGGGTAAAATAGACATGAAAACAAACTCTTTTTTAATCTATTGACTGTTTCCTGTTATAAATAATGTTAAATATGAAACTTTTTCTCATTGTAGGCAATGCATTCATTCTCCTCATACCTGAAAAGATTTTATCTAACTATATTAATTTTAAATGCAGAAATATTAAACTTTACTAAGAGCTATTTTCTCATAGAAATGGCATATATTATGGGATTTTTAAGAAAAACAAGAATATTTATAAACTACCAAATTTTATTATTTATATAACTTCAAAAATATTATGGCAAAGCTGTTAGTTTTAGGTTCTAGACAAACGTTGCATTCCAGCATTTCGTTGTCGCAGGATAAGGAGGGATAAAATGAGTAAGTGTTTGTTTGTGATCAAAAATATAAACAGTTCTTTTTTAATGATTTTCTTTTTTAGCCTGTATTTTCAGGTAATAATAGGCAACGTTTACAATTGAGCAGATTGATTACAATAGACAGTGAGCTGTTTCAACCTTTTCTAATTTGAAAATAATAACAAAACTTCTCAAATTTTCAAGAACTTATTAGTTTCTTAAAACATTTTGGAAGCACAAGAAAAAAATATGAATTCAATAAACTGATAAAGGTAATATGTCCTTATTTTGTCCATTACTTTACACTATAGTCTTTATTTTGTTTATTACTTTAACCCCTGACCAATACAATTGTATACGTCATCTGCATCCTCACTAAAAGTACTCGAATGTAATTATTTTGGATCTATCTGTAGTTATCTAGAATTTCCTAAGTCGATTTTATGCATAAAATGCTATTCTTCATGAGAAATTAATCATGTATAAAATAATAATTTCTTATATTTCTTTTCATTTGTGTGTTATACCTATGTATGTTATTAAGTAATATTAATGTTATTCACGAAACTGTCATAGTAAATTTGTCTTACACTCAAAAGCATTTTTTCTTTGATAATAAAAGAAGAAAAGTCCAGGTCCTAAAGCGTTAAAGTCTGATTCCACCAACTCTTTGCGGATGCTTCTGTCATTAACTTCACAGACCGTTCAACAATGAGTGTGACATGGAAAGTAAATGAAGTCCTAGTTTAGGTTTTCCCTAGTTTGGTTGTCTTAGTTTGGATTCTTGTTTGTAGAAATTATATAACGTGAGATTGTAGAGAAGTAATAATTGCTGATAGTAACTTTTTTTTTTTGCATTGAAAGACGACTCTCTGTTACTAGTCGACTAGACGACTCTGTCACTATACAACTCGCAGAAAGATCTGGGAGTTGTGTGGTCAATTGTTTGTCAGCATACACAGCAAGATTTTCTAAGAGTGTGAAAAATACTAATTTCGACTAATTATTTAATTTATCAACGACATTTTTAATTTCGGGAGGTAACATCTAAATCTAGAAATAGTATCCATTTGTACTTAGCCACATCCCTCACAGAATGGTTAGAGTTTGTTTTAAGCCAGATTGATCAATAAACTCTTATGACAAATTCAAAGATTTCTTCACCTTCAATTCGTTGGAGAACCAATATATAGGGTCATAACTCTGTTTCCCAGAGTTCAACCAGTATGAATTGTACAAAATTGCTCTATGCAGGTCACCAAAATAATCCAGTCAATACGTGATTACGTGATTACGTGATTCTAATACGTGATTTTTATCTTATCTTAAATAACGCTTATCAGTAGTCACTAACTAGCCTTCAGCAATTTCGAAAATGGTCACCAACAACGTTTCACTTATAAGACGTAAATTTCCAGCACTGCATGAATGTGTTTTTTCGTCATTGTAGATCGAAGATGACATACATTTTGTTCATTAAAATGAAAGGGACATACAGTCCACTGCAAAAGGCTACCAAAGTTTCAGTTTCTAAATTCTGAATGATAACGCATTTCCATGAGGCATTAACAGATACAAAATCACAGTCAATTGTTAGCTGTTCAAAAATATTTCTTCAAATCCCTTCAAAATATTCGGTTAAGTTCGAAGAAATTCGTTGATTTGTGCATGTTACTGGATGAAATGATTTCCTGTTGAAATGCTTTAGTGGTAATGATTTATTTGAGGCCGCTCCAAATAACTACGACATGATTGAAACAATTCTAGTGCACCATGCGCACATAATCTCAGTTGCCTAAATGAGTTAACAGTACTAATTGTAAGAATGAAATTCCAACAGCGATCAATAGAGTTAAAGGAGCTAAATTATTCCTTCTTTACTTCTGTACCGGTCACAAAGCGGCAATGTGGCATTACATGAAAAAGTGCATTTTTCGTCGAGAATTACACAATTTGAACTGCGATGCGAAGGCAGATAATATTATTTGATTGGAAAAATAATTTAGAAATACTTTGTTAAATCCAGTTAGCTCATTTTCCACGCTATTAGAAGAAGAATAGGGGAAAATAATTATGTTTTTTACACCGAGTAAAAAGTGTCTATTCTTATCCGAATTCCGAAAATTCAAGTCCGATGCGGGGGCAGAAGATATTATCATATCACAATAATATTTTACCCCGTTTTTATTGAACCCACAGAGAACCTTTTTCCGCACTAATAGAATATTGATTTAAAAAAAATCGCCTACATTAGTATGCATTCAAAAAAGTTCTTCTCTTGGAAAGAGTCACCTTTTGGCATAATTTAGTACTCAGAAAATAAAATTTCCAACAATAGAGCCTTAAATCATTTATATTATTGAATTATGTTATGTATTAATGATGCGGCTAATACATAAAAATATTACTATCTATACTGTTTTAAAAAGATGTGCTTGTGGTTTAAAAAGTAGATTTGTTTCCGCCGTTTTACATAACGTATAAAATTCGTAAACGTTACATAATTTACTGAAATACAAAATGTGGCAATATTTACTTACATAAAAAACAACGTTTAGCGAAAATTTAGCATAGATTTCTGTTTCATCAATATTACATCTTATATAGTATTTTTATAATGTTTCTGGGTGCATTTTAAACAATAGTATTAAATCTATGTTGTTTTACAGACTAAGTACCGGGTGTCCAGAAAAGGACTCCCAGATTTCAAAATTAAATATCTCGAAAACAAAGATTGATAGAGGAATGCAGTAAACGGTATGTGTATTGTGAAAGCTGTAAGAATTTTATACAGCAGTTTGAAATAATAGTTACAAAAGCTGCTAACAGATGGCGCTGTAATCGCCATACGTAATGCCTAGTATAAATAGTGATCCGAAACCCAGAGCGATCAGTTCCACTATTGAAGCGTGAAAGGAGGTTAGCGTACCGAAGGAAGAGATTAAAACCATGTTCTCCATTGAACAACGCGTTTTTCTGGTGCTAGAGTACCACAGGTTAAAAGAGAATCCTACAGCAAAAAGGCGCAGTTTTCAAGCACGATTTAATGTTCCAAAAGGATCCGATGCTAAAACCATTCGTACGCTCTTCGCCAAATTTCAAAGAACAGGCAGCGTAACTGATGATCTAGTGGGGAATGTTGGCCGCAAGCAAACTGCAGTTACGCCTGCAAATGTCGCCACAGTTTCTGGAATTATTCAGCAAAATCCAATGTCATCCGTCCGTAGAATTGCATCTGAGACTGGTTTGAAGCGTTCCAGCACGCATAAAATACTGAGAAAGAATCTACACAGGGCCTAAAGAGCTGTACAGCGTACAGCGCCATCTGTTAGCAGCTTTTGTAACTATTATTTCAAACTGCTGTATAAAATTCTTACAGCTTTCACCATAAACATACCGTTTACTGCATTCTTCTATCGATCTTTGTTTTCGAGATATTTAATTTTGAAATCAGGGAGTCCTTTTCTGCACACCCGGTATTTGTTAAATTTATTAAATTTTACGGTTTTTCAAAATTTATCAGAAACTTCAAATAAATGTAATTTTAAGATAAATAATATTTTGCATAAATCTCTTCTAATGTAAAATATAAATCGCGATACTGTTTAATTTCTTTTAAAATCATTTAAAGAATGTATGTGTACTGAAAATCAAACAATGGAAATTCATCATTCATTGAAAGTTAACAATTAATTATCATCTCACAGCTACATTTTTATTCATAAATATAAAAATGAAGCACAAATCTTCGTTTCTAGAAATGATTCGATTTTTAAATCATTTTAAAGTAATAACATAATCGTTCACTTTTTTTTCAATTTAAATGCTACTTCCTGTCGTGGAAACTTGTCTTGTTACTTCGAAAGTAATTTGGAACCATGAAAAAAACAGAATCCTATTTCCATTGTAAGTGCTCTGGTAAGTTTTGTCAACTTAAACACTGTAATCCGTTTTAAAATTAAACTTGTGTTAAATAATGTTTCTCTAAAATACACATAAGGAAATATTCCTTTTATAAAAATGTTTTCCTATTTTTAATATTTTTAAATTAAATATTTCTTATTCAGAAATTAAATATAAGAAGCAATATATATATATATATATATATATATATATATATATATACTAGCTGAAGTACCCGTTCTTCGCACGGAATGGATATTGTTAAACCAACTAATACAAATGGAAAATAAATAAATATTGAAAATATTCTGGTTATAGATTTAATTGCCTACAAAAACTGTTTTACAATATTCGTTAGGCATATTTTAACTATACTTGATCTTGTAAAATACTTTTTGGAATGTGCATCATAATCCGCGAGTGTGCCGTATTTGTTTTTCTTATTCCATAAAATACTTCTTCAAATTTGAAGTCTGTATTAAAACAGTCTGCTAAAACTGTTTTAAAATTCTTGCCAGGCATATTCTAACTATACTTCACCTTTACTCACAGGAATATAGACATCAATATTCCAGTTAAATATACAGTAGAGTTGTGCAATTGCTCGAAAAATATGGAAGACATTGATGAGCTGGGTCCAGTCTTGAGGACTAGTCTAACTTTTTATGCCAAATTTGAAGATAAATCACGAAAAACGTTAAATCTTTGAGATTTTTCACATTTCATTTGGATGCCCTTGTAAAGTGACTCGCTTTTTCACCAGATAGACAAAAATCTTGTGAAAATTAACAATAATCTAGAACTAAAAAATACGTGAAAAACAGTTTTTGTAAACCACACTGTATTGAGGTCCATTTAAAAAAACCCTTTGAAAAGATTGTTATGAATTTGTGTTCGATACTTTTTAATGAAAATTTTTATAGCTATCTTCATTTTTCTCCGATCAATGATGACAAGTATGAAAATAAGGTTTTGGTATCTCTCACCAGTTTGGACACGAATAAAAAAAACAAAAAAAACAGGAAAGTTATTTTAAGTATACCTATTAGTTACATTTTAAAGCAAGAGCATTATAGCTAGCACAGTTTTTCTCTGAGATATGAAGGTAAACGTGAAAAGAACGTTTCAGACCCTTACCACCCTTTTTGGGGTAAATTAAAAAAAACCTGGAAAGGTTGTTTAGGTATTACAGTAAGTAGGATTTTAAAGCAAGAATTTTATTGATGTCTCTTTTTTCATGTGAAATAAGAAGGGAAATGTGACAATAACGTTTGCCCCACCCCTCTTACGCCCGTTTTCGTGCGAGTTAAAAAAAAAAAAACTGAAAATGATTTTTAGGTATTTCTATTAGTTGCATTTTAAAGCAAGAATTTTACGGCCGTCACTATTTTCCTCTAAGATATGAAGGGAAATCTGAAAATAACGTTAAAGAACGTTTCGGCCCCTTACCCCCGTTCGGATGTGAATTCTAAAAAATTCTGAAATTGATTTTTAGGTATTTATGTTAGTTATACTTTAGCGCAAGGATTTTATGGATGTCTCTTTCCTTTCCTGTGAGATATGAAGGGAAATGTAAAAAGAACGTTTAAGAACACTTTGGGCCCCTTATCCCTGTTTACTTGCGAATTTAAAAAAAACCCTGGAATTGATTTTTAGGTATATCTGTTAGCGATAAAATTCTTTCTTTAAAATATGACTATCTCTTTTCCCCCATGAGATATGAAGGGAAACGTGAAAAGAACGTTTTGGACAGCCACCCCATCTGGGTTCCAAATTTTAAAAATCGCGTCTTAAATGACGCTTTTGGCACTAAATCTATAAGCTCTTAAAATTTCATTTCATTGTCTCCGTTAGGTTTGACTGTTCGATGATCGTGAATCAGTCAGGACGTCTTCCTTTATATATAGAGAGATTATTATTATTATTATTATTACATGAATATAAAAATAAACCACATGACGGTGGAGCATTTACAGTTGGTTCCCTACAGGAATTTTATTACCAAATTTCTCCAAATTAAAATAAAAAATCTAGGTGTGAAATTTTCTTGATTCTTTTGAATTATTGGCTATAACTTTCTAAACAAATGTTTAATATCGAGTTGCAAGAAAATACTGTCTCTAAAAATCAAAATCCTGGAATAAGATTAATCAATGATATAAAGGCAGAGTCACGCGACTTTTCTTTACGTTTTTATTAAGGAACTTACTTTATTTGAAACTAGCCGCCTCCGGCGACCAGTTGGTTTGCCATCTTAATAAATCTTGTTCGGAGAGAATCCTGTTTCTCACTGGCTTCCTTGGCACTGAAATCTCTCGGATTCTGAATGGAATTTAAAATTAAGATGGTTACAAACAGGAGCGCAATAAGGTAAGTGTAGAGACCCCTGCTATCATAAAAAAGACGCCTCCTTTTATGCTCTACTTAGTGTTTAAGTTCGATATGGCCCCCATTGGATGCCCGCGCCCCGATGCGATGCTTACCGTGTCGGGCCGCCCCTTGTTACAAAAATAAGATGGGGTTTAATTATAAAAACATGCAAAAAGGTATAAATTATTTTCGTCCTATATTAATTCTGAAGAGCTTCTGGATATATTGGCCTTTATCAAAAAAAGGAAAGGAAAAAAAGTAAGAAAATCTGAAACACTTTCAGATTTTAAATACGCACTTAAGCGCTATGTATTAAAAGCGTATTATAATCCATGAGTCTTCCCTTTTTTTCTTTCCTTATTCCATTAAGTTGGAAAGTATATCATTATTCATGAGTGTGATTACACAAAATTAAAATTGGTATTTCTAACATCCTTTTTCTGGATATAATTCATTAGAAATAGATGGAGAAAAGCTGCGTGGAAAAATACTCAATTCCAGCTGAATGAAAATTTCAAAAACTTATTCTCAGGTGTAATCATAACCCAAATAAAAGACGATTAAATTAAAATAAATAGCGTCAAGCTTTAGAATCCTCCTCAAAATCGCACATCAACCATTTTATTTTTTGCCAAATTAAAAAGTAGCCCATTTTAG
Source organism: Cheiracanthium punctorium (assembly GCA_038373885.1). Taxonomy (NCBI): domain Eukaryota; kingdom Metazoa; phylum Arthropoda; class Arachnida; order Araneae; family Cheiracanthiidae; genus Cheiracanthium; species Cheiracanthium punctorium. The sequence goes on from JAWZYV010001640.1 coordinate 206,430, forward strand.
TCTCGGAAAATTTCCAAATTCTTTTTTTCTTTTGAGTATAAAACATTTCATTCCTGCTCTGATTTCACATGCACACGATATATCAATTAAAAATAACCTTACAAATAATCTAAACAAAAAAAATCGTTATTCTTTTATTTTTACTTCTAGAGTCTGAATCATTTAATAAACTTGCCAAATATGGCAACCTAGATACGCTTAATCTTCACTCTTTCTACTGCGGGGCTAAAATTGCGCAATGCCGAGAGCAAAAATTAGCGTTTTGCGACACTTTTTTATCGATATCTCCTAAAATAATTCGAATTTCGAAAAATCGCTTCGAGGTATGTCGGAACCCGTCCTGTAGAATTTCCATACAAAATTTGTTAGGTTTATGATCACCCGTCTGCGAGCTACGCGAGACACAGACAAACAAACTAACAAACTAACGGACAGTTTACACATTGTTTTATTTATATAAATCCTGAAATATTCAATAATATTTAAACACTAAATTGTAATGCAAGTGTGCCAAACGATGCATCAAGTTTCCGCACTAACATACTTCCTCGCAAATCCCTGTGGTGTAAAAAGTACTTACGTACTCATGTATGGAAAGAATGCTTTTAGTTGTTTGTAATTGAAGCTCAGCATGCTGATACAAGTTGATGTAGATAAAAGTCATAATTAAAAATGATTTCATCTCTTTTTTAATCTCAAATTCAGATTCTCAGATTTAGTAATTTTATTACATTTTTCAGTAAACAATTAATTATTAAATTTTTCAGTTTTATTTTACCTGTAGCGAGAAAGCAATTATTTTTCGTTTTGTTTAATATTATATTTTATTCTTATATTCCTTCGTAAGTACTTACTTTTTAATATTTGATCTGTACATAAATGTCAACTTAAGTAGAAAGAATTATAATATACACGAATACTTACTATACTTTTGGCTTACATTAAACTTCAGTGTATGAACTGCAGTAGAATAAGTCATATATTTCAACATATACTGCAAGACTTAATGGGCATTAATGCTTTCGTTAAACTTGTATTTGTTAAAAGAGTAATTTCAGCCAGATACTTTTTCGAAAATGAGTGCAACATTCACCGGTATATTATCAGAGGAGAAATGAATGAGACAGCTGTAAGGGGGCCTTTTGTTCAACAGTGCTTAATCTCCATTTCCTTTTGTATGTTTGAACTGCAATAGCTTCTACTAAAGCGTATATCTGCATAATATTATACTTTAAGAATGATTCAACAACGAATAAATGAGAATGTGTTTCGTATAATGTATATACTTGCTGTTTTCTGCTTTTGTGATTTTATCTTCGGAGGTATATTACACAAGAATATCTAAATTATAAAGAATAGTTCCAGTCTCTAGTTGTAGTTGATGAGCAAATAGATTTAGTGCTAGAGTACTGTGAAAGTGGAAATAATATATATTTCATCCTATGCTTCTAATCTAATTTTGTGAGAAGCTTCAGCATTACACAACATGGAGGACCGAAAAATAATTATTTTTTAAACACTATATCGCTGAAAACTCTCGTTTAGGGTACGTTAGTAGTAAAGAAAAAAAAAAAAATTCTTAACTCTGTCGGTTAAGAAAGTATACAATTTTCAAAATTTTCCTGATAAATAGAAAAACATCAAGTGTATATTTTATAACAAATATTTATAGGTATATTTTAGTGAATAAAAGCATAAAAAAACAAATGAAAAATAGAAAGTTAATAGCGTTATGATTTAAGAAAACACAAACATTTTCTACAATACTAAGAAATTTCGATTGAAACAAGTTCTGTCTAAGTTTGCAAAAAGAAAGTTTGTAATAAAATACAGTCGTTTACATGTATTTAATTTCTTTTGGTTGTTTGAAATAAGATTTTCTTGAACTTTATATTGAATATCTTAGATAGTTGTAGCTCTCTCGACTTGGAGAAACAACTTTTTGTGACGCTTTGGTTACTACCCTAATATATAGTTCCCCTACTTGAGAATTAATGCAATTTTATCAGAGTTCTCAAAAACTTTCCACGTGATCAGTCTTTAGACAAAATCTGTTGCTCTGTGAATTTCCGCAGTAAACGTGGTGGATAAAGTGTAGGAGCTATCCAAAGAATCACTTTGGTGCTTCAGCATGGAACAGTGGTTATGTCACTGAAAATGGTAGACAGCTGAGTGTGAAGGTCTTGGGTTCGGGTTCCATCGCACGATTGTCGATTCAACGGTCTGGAATTTCGAAGATTTTCTCCAGATGTAACGGGAATACACGTTAGGTCCCCTTAGAAAGTACCCCTACCAAGGCACCCCGCATCCTTGACAGAACACCCTAGCGCAGCGTTGCCATAATCACACAAATAAAAACCAAAGAATTTTTGAAAGTTTGAAAGACACAGTTTTTTTCGAAATCTATAGCATTTCTAACTTTCATCTCAGTTGAAAATAAACATTCAAAAAACTGGTGTTATAAGATAAAATAAATAAACAGAGCAGAGGGAACTGAAAAAGATGATCTTTTTCAGTTCCCTCTGCTCTGTTTGACGGAAGGGTTTGTCTGAAGAAGACCGAACGAATTTTCGGTCGAAACGATCGTTACGCCTTGAAGTAACCTTTTATGTGTGTTTTTTTCACAAAGTTTTTATTTATTTCATCTCAGTTGTTCCAATGTACAAGTTCATATTCTATTTCAAAGTACAATCTTACAGTACAAGGACGGACAATTTTACACCCAAAGCCGGGAGTCGAACCGGGCCCAAAGGATGGTAGTAATGCGCGCTAGCCACTACACCGCCTGGGCGGCACCAAAGTATCACTTTGATTTAATTTGTTGCTAAGAAAATGGATTTAGGTGGTTGGAAACTACTGATTGCTTTTCTTTTGGAAGTTAAGTTTTTAAGTTTCTACATTCATTGTTTCATGATTTATAGCAAGTAAGAATATTAGATTATACAACTTCAAGCACAAATTATGATCCACTTGTGAAATATTTACTCTTTTATATGAAACCCTACAGGCATATATGACTAGGATATAATATCTTATGTTCTTTTGTCGGATTCTCAATGCTTATACAAGTGGAGAACTCTCTTTGTTAACCTTCCTGCATGGGAAAGCGGATTAGTGTCACGGACAGCCATCTTACAGTTACTATCTAATTTTTCGGCAGAACTTATTATGTCCAGTAGTTGCTGCTGACTTTTATTTCAAATTTTCAGGTCAATTTACGGAATGTAGCACACAGTACTGTCAAAACTAACAACGAGTGTTTTTTTTTCGTTTTTTTTTTCCATATATTGAGCTGTGTGCGAATCGGACTAAAATACTTTAGCCCACTAGTCTCATCATTTAAACATTTAAAATGCCGGCACTGAAATTTATTTAAATTTAAGTGCCACCCCATACAAACACTCTGTGGTCTTTCATCTTCTTTGACAGCAACCATCCGTTTTCCACTTGGTATTAGTAACACTATCATCACATTAAAGTGCGTCCAGCTCATGAAATGAAAGCACAACCTCAGACAAGTAAGAAACAATAATGCTGTGTTGGCAATGATTTGAGCAGAGCCAGAAAAGAGTAAAGCATGACGAAATAACGCGGAACAAGGCTCCTGGAAATTTTAATAGCGGTCCTTTTTTAAGGTTCTTCAGCTTACTTTTTCAGTCCCGGGGGATTCCATCCTTGCCCCATTGAACTATAAGTCCATGAAAGGGGTTGTGCTTATCTTTTTTCTGCATTTGAAATTCTGAGAGGCAAACATTTTATTGCCTCTAAATTTATTTTTGAGTTTATGTACCTGCATCATCTGTATTTTCTGAGAAAGACGGCTGTTGTGATAAACCAATGGTGGATCAAGTTCTTAGGTGTTCAAGTAACTTCCTTTTTAATATTTTTAAGGGGTTTTGTACACTTTAAAAATGGTGAAAATTGAAAACAGTTCTTTTATGTTTATGTATATGATCCTGTATTTACAAAAATAATTTATTTACATCTAAGAAATTTTGTATATCAATACAACGACATTTTCTGCTTACATTAATGTCTTCAAAAGTTCTCTAAGTTAATTTATTTACATTATTCACTGATTAAAAGAAAGTATTTTTCATATTTGGCTCTTTGCCCGCAACACACATAAAAATCATATTGGACACTCAATATTTTTTCTATATACACTCTGATAATAGAAAATTAAAATAATCTGTTATTATATAGATTTTCCATACCTATCTACAGAATAATAATGATTAATTATTTTTTCGCTAAAAAATTAAATCATTTGTAAATAAGAAAATTGGACAACGTCGGGTATGAAAATACGCCATTTTAATTATGCATTATCAGAGTATATGTAGAAAAAATATTAAGTTTAGGATAAAGGGATTTCTAAGTGTGTTAGACTGCGCGCAGTGAACTACATATAGAAAATAGTTGCTTTTAATATATTAAATAATTTCAATTTACTAATAATATATTTACTTTATAATTTTCTTAATTTATATACTTCAATTTACTACTAATACCGCCATATTTGGCCGCGCGGCAATGTGTCGTTGACGCATGCCAAAAAAAATTGGGTTTTTTACTATTGTTTTGAGTGAGCAAGAGAAGTTCGGGATTTTCTTGAAATTTGCCTGAAAATGAGTTTTTTAACTGTTTATTTTGTTTATGATTGCGAAAAAGCATTTAATGTCGCTTAAGTCAAGGAAAGTACAATCTCTTTAACCTTACTCTATACGTATCTAGTACTAGATGCTTTATTGAATGATACTCAGGCTGTATCGGACACAGGAATGTCGGGATGTATCAGACGCAGATTAAAATTGACTAGAATTAAATTCTCATAGAAAACTTTGTTTTGCTGGACATTATGAATACACTGCGTCATAAGTGGGAGTTTTTATAAGAAAGACAAACACGGTGACGGTGATATTGTTTTTAAAACGAATTTTTAAAGTTTCAAACACTGATATTTGTTTTAAATTTACCTATTCATACTATTTTCGTATCGATTAATTCAGTTTTAATATTCTGTATATCCCGGCTTGTGTGTATAACAAGCACCAGTAAATTTAAGATATGTCTTACTATTTTCAGCAATTACTGGTGTACACGCATCATATTTTCCGTACCAAAATGAATGGATTATTACAGCATGAGATGAAATTAAATCAGAAATAATTGTAAATTAATTTTTAAAATGTGGAACATTAATTGTACTTTACGAAACAGAGGATGACTTTTTATTGTTAAAAGAAAGTGTCAATGGAGATGCCGATGACATTACCGAAAATACGAGGAGTGTAAATATTAATAAACGTTTCATGTAATTTTACAAAGGAGATAGTCTCCATCGTTGCCTGGATGCGTCTCAATAACACGTACGAGCTGCCAAATGCCTGGAGGAACATCATCTTCGTGATTTAACACGATGTCGTACTTCTTTATATTTGGTTGTGGAGTCTGCCACTTTTTTTACGTGGTTGAAGGGAGCTGATGTAATCTGTCCTCCATCGGTTCCAAGAGCCTCGCTTGAGGTTCTCCAGGAGCTGCTATCTGTTAGCTGTTGCTGTAGTAGAGGGATGACTGTGTGGGGGAAGAAAAGAGGGTATATCCTAAAATGAAATGAGAAGGGGTGAGTACATCGATGCAGTCAGGATCAGAATTTTTTACGTGGGTAAGCGATCGCATGTTCAGCAATGCCTCTATTTGGCAAAGTAAAGCACACAGTTCTTCGTAGGTCAGGAGTGTTTCGCCCGTAACTGTGTGTGTGTGTGGTTTCAGATGAAATTTAACACTACGAATGACTGCTTCCCAAATACCGCCAAAGTATGGTGAGGCAGGTTGTATGAAGTGCCATTCAATAGAAGAGCTTGAAAGATAATGAGCGGTCACTTCATTTTCTGGCAAAGAAAGCCAAAACTGCTGTATTTCGTTCGGTTTTCTTCGAGCACCAACAAAATTTGTAACATGGTCACTGTGACGTGGAACATCTCGACGAGCACAAAAACGACAAAGAGCTGCTATGATCGCGTCAGCTGTTAAGTCACTGACAGCTTCAATATGTATTGCTTTTGTGGATAAACATATGAAGAAGGCTATGCAACCCTTTGTAGTCGTTGATCGACGACCTAGACTGAATTTCATCGATATTGGGCTGGCATAATCAGTTCCGTCAGGAGAAGAAAGGTCTCTCGAGAGTTACTCGACACTAAGTTACCCCCCTCCCCAGTTGGGTTTTGGTGGAGGCCTTAAATCTATCACACTTTAGGCATTTATTAATGTGCTTGTTTATCAGTCTCATATCACCAATGATCCAATAAGATTATCGAATGATATGAGCTAATAAGGTAGGACCAGAAAGGAAACATCGGCAAGGCTTCGCAAGTTAATAACATTTGCCTGATTGAAAGCTGGTTGATCAAAAAATATTTGAACTAAAGAAGAAATTACTTGTTTTTTTTCCTATCGTATCTATTCAGAAGCTTTTCCCAGACTTCTTTGTAACTACCTCGAAAATTGGAATGTGTTTGATTATAGCGGCAGGTTCGTCAAGTAATAGGCCTCTTAAGTATGAAAATTTCTGAATGGTTGAAAACTATCGTTATTATGAGCTAATGATGTATATAAATCTTTAAATGAAGGTTAGACCTTGTAATTGCCATGAAATGACTGAATATTCACTTTTAGTAGCTTAAAATTATTTATTTGGGAGTTAATATTAGAATTACTAGATGCAAAGTTTGTAGTACTGATATTATAAATGCATAATTTTTCAAGATTGTCTTGAAGTTTGGCTTTGGTTTCGTAATATTTTTCTTCAAATTCTTCCATTTCTGATTGTTCTATAGGAAGATTTGAGTCCGCTTTGTCAAAATCATTATACATTGATTCAATTTTCTCGATCTTGTTGTTAAGATCATTTTTTTTTAATGTCTGATTTTCGTTGTTGATATAATTTTAAATGCGAGTCAGGGCTGCTTTCGCTCTGCCACGGAGAATAACTGCGTTTTTTTCAGCATCTTCCGCTGAATTGGTTGTTTTATTTTAGTCATCGATTACGCGTGTAATGGAAAGAATGCGAAATTAGTAGAGATCAAACGCAAAGACAAACTATTTCGAAAGAAAACGTACTTATCTTTTTTCCAGTCCCGTTTTATTAATCACGGTCGTTTTATTAATCAATGCATTTCACACATTGCAATGTTGCAATCCTTTCATTACACAAAACTTTCATATATTTTACTAAGAAAAAAAGGGTTAAAAATTACATTTACAAGGCAAAAAGACTGGAGAAATATAATTTTTTAACATGTCAAGTAACACATGTTTTGAATTTAATAAATTTAGACATAAAACTCCTAATGAAAAATTTTACATCCAATATTTCTTTTAAGTAAAGTGAAATGTTAAACTGAAACCTATGCGTTTTTAAAAATAATTACGTGTTAATGTCAGATAAAATAGTAGAAGATAATTAAGTAAAATAATTAAAAATACTGAAAACCAATAATCAAATATTTTGAAATGCTAACAGAAATGATAAGTCAAACAAGAATTAATGAAAATACTAAAACTAAAAAGAAATATAGATAATATTTTTATTCAGGTTTTCAATTCATAAAAAAATAGCTTACAAAGAAACGTAACTGCATTATTGACCACCACGGAATCTTAATTAAAATATTTGAATGTTTCGATAGTTGAATTTTTTATGACAGAAAAAAAAATATCTCCAATTATCAGTATGACTTTTTATTCCATTAATTTTTCTTCATAATATTTCTTCATAATCATAATATTTGATTTTATAATCCTCTGTAATTTAACGATTTTCTTTGCTTTGAAATTTTATTTGTTAACGAGTTTTTGTAAATGTTTTAATAGAGCTGAAGTTTCTTAATCCTCTGATTTCCCTTTCTTTTTTATGCACATTATTTTATTTTATTTATTTATTTGTTACTTGGTGTAGTCGTTACCGTTATGTCTAGACATTTCTTCTAGTTAAGTATTTAAAGCGTTACTTCAGAATATTTTTTAATTGTAGTTGTTTTAAAGACAGCAATACTTAACTGTAAAATTTAATGATATAATAGTAAATAATTTGAAACTTATACTAGAAGAGTAGTTTTAAAAAAAATGTGAGAAAATGCTCGAAATATTACTTTTCAAATTAGAAATAATACGTAATTAATAAAAGCTCGTTAAATTAACACTTCTTTGACCTCATACGTATGTGAGTATAGTTGATCACCTCAACTTTATATATTATATGTTGTTTTACATTTAAAAAAGGTAGTATTTAATAAATTTTCTAAGTATATACATAGCTGATCTGTTGAATAGATTTGTATGATGTAATAAGTGTTTCAGTTTGAAGATTTTCTGAAAATAAATTAATTTTTAATCCATATTTAAATAAAAGAACCTTAATTAATAGTTTCCACGAATTTATTTATTTATTTAGAATTTAAACTGTTCAGCTATTTCCTGTGATATCAAGAAAGGGAACAAAGTATTATGCCACGGTTTACATAGTGATAAAGTTCTAATTTTCCCTTGAAAAAAGGAATAATGTAACTAGTGCACTGCACATATTGCTTCTATCCTACTGATAAACTGGAAATGAAACATGACAAGATATCTGATAACCCAGATCTGTAATCGGAAAAGCTTTGGAAGGCAGCTGCTGATTTGTGCAGAGTTTTTGAATGTTTATTTCCGGAAAAGTAATAAGCAATAGCGTATGTCACCTTTTTTTGGGGTAAAATTTAAAATTTTATTTTTCTCGTTCCCAAACCATTGCTTTATCTTATAAATAAAAATGAAAATCTGCTTATGGTTTGTTTGAATGTTTGCGATACAAAACCAACCAGGTGAAGAGATCGACTGTAAAATTTGTACAAATATGAAAAGAAATACTCTTAATAAAATGCCAGCTGTAAAAATCTATAAATCCGTCCATTCCTTGTTTTATAGAATTTTTTCGTAATTTCTTCTTCATTATTTAGAAGCGCAAGTCATTTAATTATTTAGAAGCGACAATGTGAGGTCTCAGCATGAATAAAAATCTGTAAAGAAGGGATAAAGAAAAAGGAAGACAGTAAAAAAAATCTAGGGCGGCAATTACGATTTACATAAAATAAAAATCAAAGCATGCGCCTCATAGAATCGTATATATTCGGGGAACTTACATTGGATTTCCAGTCCATTTCTTAACCACTCGGTCACAACTATACAAGATACTTTCTCCTTCGTCTTAGATTAAGATAATGGAGTCAGATGATAAATAGTAATTTCTGTCACTGAGTCTTTATCACTGGAAGATTCTCATTTTATTACTGGAAAACAAACGAGATATATTAAAAAATAAAATGGAAGCAAAATTTAAGTTCTCGTACCGGTAAACGATTCCTACCTAACGGCAGAGTGAAATTCTAGAAAGCTAATAAATAGATAGCGTGGGATGTTGCTAGAACATTTCATAAATTTTATATATAAAGTAAATTTATAGTCGCTTTTTACATAAAAATATTTTTTATTCTAAAAATTCTCAACAACTAAAAAATAAGTTACAGAATTGAAATTTCTGATTTCATGCAGAATCAGAATAACATTCCAATAATGCTAAGACCGAAAGTTTTCTGATCAATAGTCCGGTGACTAGAAGTTGATATGCCCCCCCCCCCCCGAAAAAAAAAGAAAAAAAAAACACTTTTTGGAACAAAAGAAATTAACTTCCTATATATATGTATAACACAAAATCAAAAACCATTTCGAACTTCCAAATTACTTGAGCATCAGCAAACTAACTTTGTACAAAACAACAAGGGAATTGTGCGTGACCGAAGAGCTCAAAAACAGGCAATTCATAGACAGATCGCAGATAATGGACATTCCTGTGTCTCCAGTCTCATTGGCCAATCAAAGTCATAACAATGCCTCGGTGTTTCGAGCTTACATAATTGAATGAGCCAATAAATGCAGATCATGTGACAGGATCTCATGGAGAGGATTGAAACTCTGTCACTATGTGGAGAGCGTTTTTCGAGCGGCATTGCTTGCTAGCAAAATCTGTATCAAAATGAGTTAAATAAAATTATGTAAGTGACTACAGAGTCTTAATGCACCGACTCACAGCAACAGCTCGAGGAAAAGGGGCTTTATCCCAGTCGCCTGGTCAACGACATCGACTACCATCCCCTATGAAGGCAATGGGGCTGCTCGTTAGAGAAGCCTTTAACCCTTTAACGCGCAATGTTCCCGCTCTGGGAACACCCAACTCTGATATTTTAACTGTTGCCAGTCACGAAGAATAGATTTGATTTCTATAAAAATAGTTGCGGGTGACAGAGCTCCACGAGAATCCTTTACTTTTTAGCACGTCATTTCCGGTAAAAAATTGTCACGATTATTTTTTAACAGCACTGACATCGGCTGAAAAATGGAAGAATGCGAGAACAGATAGATAGATTGCCCAATGCTGAAAAAAGGGCAGCTGTTGCCATCGCTCGGCTTAACTACCAGAAAGATGGCGTACGTTCGAACGTTCCGGCGCTGTTACGGCGACGTTACGGCGATGTTACGGCGAACGTTACGGCGATGACCGAAACGTTCATCGCGTGGCACAGATCTAGAGACCCTTTTTCAACGCAGCTGGCTGCCAGCTGCGTCGAAAAAAGGTCTCTAGATCTGTGGCACGCGATGAACGTTTCGATCGTCCGCCATCTTGCTGGTGCTTAAGTCGAGCGATGGTATCGGCTGCCGTTTTTTCAGTATTGGGAAAGGAGGGTTGCGCCTTAAAGGGTTAATCACCCGCGGTATGCTACGTGCACACACACACACACACACACACACACACACACACATATATATATGATATATATTTTTGTTTTTTTGGGTTAGAGTCACAGAAGTGTTCAACAAAAGCCGTTCCATTAAAAGCACAAGTGGTTAAGTTTACCTCCCATTGCAACCGCGTGAATAGCAGCACTAGTTGCTGCGCAACACTGAATTTCATATGATAACCCTAAGAAAACATTCAATACCTCAAAACTAGAAAAATGTAGTTACACCACTTGGGCTTTAAAAGGCTCACATATACAGAGTATCCCAAAAACACTGACCTAGGCTTTTATTCCTTAAATATTGATGACACACATATAGGATAAATGACAAAGTTACGTAAAAGAAAAATACAGAGTTTTATGGTATCGATTGAAATTTTCAGGAAATTAAATCGAAAAAAAATGCAAAACTTAAATTTTTATACGGTCCAGTACAAAAGAATCCCAATTAGTGAAATATGTCATCATATATAATTTAAGAGATCTGCAAAATTTTACTCTTTCATCATAAATAGTCTCTGAGAAATGAAAATAAATATATGCTGCCTTATACTACTTTTCTAAGGCTCTTGAAGGGAAAAAAATCGCATCGGTACATCGAAATACATAAATTACCAAATAAAACATTGATTGCATAAATGCATTCCACAACATAAAAGTATGTACCATATATATACATACATATATATATATATATATATATATATATATATATATATATATATTTATATATATATCCCAGACAGCTTGACATTTCCTTGAATTTGACGTATTAATGCAAGCTTGGCTTTAGCTTGATTTTAGCTTTCAAAGTGCGCAGTGATGGCGCCATCTGTGAAAGAGAATGGACATTAATTGTCTAGCGTCCTCAAATTTGCTGAAAGTTCGTAAAAGATGTGTTTTATTTTATTACCAGTGCCATATTACCGGCAGGGCAAACGGGGCAAATGCCCAGAGCCTACAGATTTTAGGGCCCAAAAATATTACATCTTACACTTTTGTAGTTTTAAAATAAAATTACAAAGGATAAAAAAAAATTCAGAAGTTAAATAATTTTTTTTAATTAGAAAGTATGAACAATGAAAATAATTCAATTTTACATTTGTATAAATTAATTTAAACTTATTTTTAATTCTTCGAAATGCTCTATATCGATATAGCATACCAATATGTAGGAAAATAACTAACCACATTTGTAAAGAGAATTTTTAGCGTTAAAAAATAGCAAAATTTTTCATTTATTTGTTATTTTAAGAAATATTTACAAAAATGACTAAAGTGTTTGTATTCCATACATGTTAGCAACTGTCATATAGCATTTCGAAGTAATGTTTAACTATCTGTTTATTTGATTTTAGATTACTTAACACAAAATTTGTGTTAAGTAAGTAAACCCATTCTATATTTCCAAATATGGAAATTCTTCAAAATAAAATAAAATTATACTACGAAATTGCTTTCAAAATCAGTCGTTTGTCCCGATTTTGGCCAGCGGCAGTATTGCTCATGAGTGTTGCGGTACTGAAAGTTTTAAAACGTGTGCTGCTCTTAAGTTTATATTATGTTTATTTCCCTATTAGTAGAGTCTCTAAATCCCACATAACAGTATTTTAATTTTGATGCATCCCATGGAAAAATAGAAGAAACAAATAACACATCGCCCACTTATCAGTCTGGCGAGAAAACGACGTGATAAGTCACTTTAGTCATATCTGCGTGAAGCTTAGTAGCTGAACGGATAGCGAGCTCGACTCCCAACCGAAAGGTCCCGGGTTCTATTCCAGCCACGAACGCTTGATGGAAACAGATTAAATTGAAATTTCAGCGTAGAAGGGGAAAATATGTGGCAAAGTAAAATATGTGGGGCGAGTTCGCCGACCGGTGCCCCGTGTATTTAGGAAAACTTTTTAAGCTTGAAATGTCAAGCTTGATTCAAGCTTGAAATGTCAAGCTTAATGCAAGCTGGGCAAGTGTAAACTAGAACATTTGATTCAAGCTTGCATTAAGCTTACACGCTTGAAAATTTCAAGCTTAATTCAAGTTTATTGACTTGATAAATCAAGCTTGCTGCAAGTTTGATGCAAGTTTGCTGTGCTGTTAAGGATATATGTGTGTGTGTGTGTGTATAAATTCAAAATCGGCTGTTCGAGTCTCCTCAGGGGGCGACTCCCCGACCTGAAACCCCTAATTTTTTAGTTTCATTATTGCCATATTAAAACGATATTAATTGACTATGTCATTTTATCTCTTATCTTTCGTGTATTTCCCCTGGCAACCGTATGTTAAAATTTTTATGATTGTAACCTGTTTATAGAAAAATACATGTGATGCATATTCTACAGTTTAAAAAATATTGTAACAATAGATTAAAGCTATTGTGAGCTAATAACATTTAAATATATGTAAAAAATACATGTGATGCATATTCTACAGCTTACGAAATATTGTAACAATAGATTAAAGCTGTTGTGGACTAATAGTATTTAAATATATGCAAAATTATGTCGCATTTTTATGTCGCTTTTTTGGAACACTTTTTTTCGGACAATTTTCAATAAAGGGGTTGAGAGATGAAATGACATGGTCATTAATATATTAATTACTAAATAAACATTAATATATTAATGACTAAATAAACATAAATATATTAATGACAAAAATAAAATTATCCTAAGAACTCCCGATTTCACTCCGCACCCCCCCCCCTAAAAATTCCCACCTGGGGTGAAACCTCCAAATCTGGTATCACTACATACTTAAGTAGAAAGGTTGCATTCTGTTCTCTCGGTGTTTCATAAGCTAGTAATTATGCCAAGAAATTGCATTAATTTTTCTTATATGTGTGGGGATTATTCATTTAAGCACCAACGGCGTTGTTTGACTCCCTTAGTTAAAAAGTGTTATAAAGTGTATTCCGCCGGTAAAGTAGGGGATCAAGACAAGAACTGGGTCCCTCATATCTGCTGTTCAACATGTGTGAAGCATCTCACTGATTGGGCTCGGGGCTCTAGGCACATGAACATTGCTATACCAGTGGTGTGGCGTGAACCTCAAGATCATTCATCGAATTGTTTTTGCATCACAAAGTTAAATGGAATATGTATTAAATCCAAGCATACCCAAAGTGAAGCACCCAAATTTGGCATATGCTATGCGGCCAGTATTTCACAGTGAGGACTAACCTGTACCACATCCCCTAACAGATCTAAGTATTGGAATATGCGGACGATGGCAATGTTCAAGATAATGAAGTAAATAATCCTATTTTTGAAGCAAGTGCAACCTCCTGCGAACCTCATATTTTAACTCAAGGCGAATGAACCTGCCTTGTTCGCAACTTGAAACAATTCAAAATTCAGGCCGAACTTTTTGACGGAAGGATTGGAATCTCTTACAGAAGGACCCTAAAGTGTGTATTTTTTTCTCAACCGTCAGGAAGAGTTTCAAGAGTTCTTTTCTATAGAAAACGATTTAGTGTATTGCAACAACATTTGTTCTTTGATGGTTGCACTTAACATGAACATAAAATAGCCGAATGGCGACTATTCATAGTCTGAATGGAGATTGTTCATTGACTCTTCGAAAGTCAGTTTGGAGGATGTCCTTTTACACAATGGGAACAAATTTCCTTCTGTACCATTAGTTTATGCAACCAACATGAAGGAAACAAGAAAATATTAAAATCTTGTTAGAAAAAATTCAATCTAACAAGCTTTTTTGGACAATATTTTGTGATTTAAAAGTAGTTGCATTGTTAATAGGTCTACAGCTCGGCAATACTAAATTTTGTTGTTTTTTTGCGAGATAGTAGGGACAAGAAAAATGATTACATCAAGAAGGAAGGCCAAAACGGGAATCGCATACGCCTGGACAGAAAATTAATTTGCATCTACCATTGGTCAGCTCTGATATGATTCTCTTACATCCACTTCATTTAAACTTAGGGCTTTTTAAAAATTTTGTCATGGAAATGGGCAAAAAATGGGCTGGATTTCATAATTTAAAGGAAAGATTTCCTTCTGTAAGTGATTCTAAAATAAAGGAAGGGATTTTTTGGGACCCCAAATAAGATCTTTAGTTCTCGATAAAGAATTTGAAGAGTTAAACCTTCGTTAAACCAAGTTGAAAAATCAGCATGGATGTCTTTAAAAAGTGTTATTGAAAATTTTTTAGGAAATCATAAAGCACTGAATTACCATGACATTGTAACTGAACTGTTACAGCCATACAAAGATATGGGGTGTAATTGTCACTAAAAGTGCATTTCTTGAACTCCCACTTGAATTTCTTCCCTGACAAACTCGTTCACAATTAACAAACGTGTCATAAAAGAACAATGGGTGATAAAAAAACAAACTACTTAGATATTTAAATTTAGCATGAAATGTTCTATTAAGAACATACCTTTTTGATCTTGAGCCAAAAGAAAACGTTTAATTTTGTTGACAAGTGTAGTCACTTATGGATTGAAAAATGCGAAAAACAATTTTCACAAGTAAATTTTGAAGATAATTGTCACATATACTTACATACATTTGAAATAAGCCTACGAATCTAACTGCACATTAAGGCAAGAATTTTTCAGAACATAAAACTTTAAAACAAACATAAAGTCAGAAGTTAGGGATGATAACATTAAAAGTTTGATATCCAATAATTGTAAATGGAAGGAAATATTTTTTGTAATTAAAGATAATTATTTAAGAATATTAGGAAAAAAGCAGTGGTGCATTGAATTATTGATGTTAAAGCGTTTTCAAAGTTTCATCTGTACGGAAAGGTAGGAAGCGTGTTAAAATCTGAAAACATACGATTCACTTCAAGGACATAATGACAGGGCAAGCTAATATTAAGCTTGTAACAATTATTCGTTTTAAGTTACAATATTTCCCTAATAGTTCATGGCGATGGTGATAAGAATTTTTTCCGATAGGATTTACATAGAATATTCAATATATGCTTAAAGTCTCGCGGTAATCATACGAATAGTAAAAAAGCGAATATTACAATATGTATATGGCAATACATTAGAATTCGAAAATTTAAGAAGTATCAATGTACAAACCGGCTCTCTGAGCCAGACTCATTTTGTTATATTTTATCAGAACATACATTATGTATAATGAATATAATAAATGAAAGAATTGGAAATACAAATGAAGAAAGATTATTAAATCATGTGTGTGTTTTTGAGGTTTGTATAGGCTAAATTCAACAGCCAACAAAAGCGAAGAAAAAGTCTGAAAAGTCATATTTTTCCAACAGAAAACTTAAGTAAAAGAATATTAAAGGAAAAATCATAATAAAAATGAGATTACATGAAAAGGAGCAATTAATTATATTAATTTTTTATTAAAATTCTGACAGAAAATTTAAGTAAAAGAATAATTTTAACGGAAGAATTATTAAGAAAGTGAGGTTAACTCAGGCTAAACATATATTTAACAAGCAACAGAAGCGATAAAAAAGTAATTTAAAAATATTATAACAAAATTAGACTCTGAAAAAATATATTTAACTGCCACCAAAAAGTAAATGGAAGACAGCATTTTTTGCACATAAAACTTAAGTAAAAGAACAATTTTAACGGGAAAATTATAGTAAAATTACGTTAAATAAAAAGGAACAATTAATTATAATAAATATGTCTTCAAAGTCTGAGAGAAAAAAGGAAAACAAATCTTTTTGTACCAAAACATGTTACCTTTACCTCAACACAGCTTCAGCAATTTCCTTCAGGCATGAATGATACTCTAAAAGCCCCCCCCCCCTAAAAAAACCTTTTTAACATAGCTATTTACGATTATATAATTTAAGAGCAGCTAATGGCCATAAACCTTTGTGAAACCATCTCTATACATAAGAGAGCTTTGCAATAATATTGATAGTTTAAAAACTTTTAAATAACGTCTTTTACTTTTATATCTTACATAAAGATTTTCATAAAAATATTTGTTTCATTAATACTTTTATTGAATATAATTACAACATGTTAGCATGGATAGCTTTCTCTAGCAATTCATAGCTCATTTATTAAAAAAAATTGATTATGAAATAAAATTTACGGAAAACAATCATATGCGAGTGCATAAATTTCAATTTAATATTTTACTTCTCAATTTTTGTTTGTGGTAATACTTCATTTCCTATAACTGAATACTGGAAAATAACCTACGAAAAAATTATTCTCAGATGTGAACACGAACTCTTCTAGTGCAATACCGGATAAGTGGAAATCCTCCGAATGCAAGGTGCATATACATATATCTTTATTACTCACATTGTTTCATTACACCAGAGAAATTTAGAATGCAAATTGCAAAACAGAAGAATGTTTTTCTGAAAAACAACTACAATAGATTCGTCTTTTTTTATAAACTGTAATCAGATATTATTTGTTTTCTGTCTTCGAATCATTTGTCTGTAATTTATATTCCGGAAGCACACAATTTGTTTTCTCTAATGCATCTCGGAAGATGTATTTCTCATAGAAATGTCATAGGTTTCATAATGTATAACCTAATTCTGTTGCCCAGACTTCTTTTAAGAGAATGTGTGTTTTCAGAAAGGTACCATGTCCTGTATACAGATGTATCCATAGCATAGTGCCATGAATGATTCCTTTAAAAATTGCTATTTTGTATTTTCAGTTTTTCCTGTGTGATAGAAGTTATTTAACTATATCACCGATTTCAACTCAAACTGAAAGCAAGTGTTCTTTTTCGGTTCAATAACTAGATAAAACGAATTTAGAAATAAATAATGTTTTGATGATTTCTACTTTCCGAACATGTAGCATGTAAGGAAAGTATTGTAATCAAGAAAAAATTCGACTTCGAGATTTTGGTGTATTTACACGTTTTGAGGTCTTCTGAATTCATTTATACTATTTTACGATATGTATGTATGTATGTATGTGGTGTGCGTATGTGTGTTTGTGTGTATGTGAGTGAACACGATAGCTCCTAAACGGGGCATTCGACTGAGCTCAAATTCGGTATATATGTTATAAACCACCGTCGCAAGACCGTTATTGATTTTGGTGTGTATAGAACTTACAGTTTTTTACAGGGCTACGACAAAGATTTCTTTTACATTATGGCCTACGGGGGAAATTCTTGAAAGTGCGATGACGTTTAAACGG
This sequence comes from Cheiracanthium punctorium, assembly GCA_038373885.1. Lineage (NCBI taxonomy): Eukaryota > Metazoa > Arthropoda > Arachnida > Araneae > Cheiracanthiidae > Cheiracanthium > Cheiracanthium punctorium. Next base: position 224,412 of record JAWZYV010001640.1, read on the forward strand.
CACTTTCGATTGAGCTACAATTGTGTATATATGATATAAATCACCATCGTAAGACCGTATTGATTTTGATGTGTATATCACTTATAGTTTTTATACAGGGCTACGACGAAGATTTCTTTTACATTATGACATATGAGGAGAAATTCTTGAAAGTGCGCTAGCGTTCATTTAAATGCTTGGTAATGATCTTAATCGTAAGTGTTCGGAAAGTCGAGTGGAATCACTCCAGATTTTTTTTTTCTAAAAATCAGCGTAAATTTCAGTGCCCAAAATGTTTATTTGCAAATTAGTTGATGGTTTTGTGTTTTAAACCATTATAAATGAATATTTCATTATTAAATGCATTATAATATGGATTAATTTTGTTTTAAAGCATTGTGAATCAATATTTCACTATTTCTCTGCAAGTAGCATTTAATGATTTAAGCTGTAATAAATATTTTTATTTTCCTACATTGAATACATTTTGTCTCATTGAATATTTTTTCACATCTATACTTTAAATTATCAGCTTCGTTGTGTTTCCAGAGAAAATCTTTAGAGATTAAACTATCGTCTGCTTCAGAGCTTCACATCTTTCCTCCCACTTAAAGTATATTATATGTTGGTCTTTAGAGGAATACTTACAAAGGTCTGAGGTCTTTAAAAGGTTTTAGTGAAAGTATTTTTTAAAGTTTACAATATGGTAAATTTATGTGAAATTTCTCTTTGAAAATATGCGTATAGAAACTATTAAATTACGAAATTTTATGCATTAAAAATAAGTCTTATCAGCATCTGATGATCCATTGTTTTGTAATCTATATAAATAAAATCAGACTTTTGTCTGTGCACTGCTTAGAATTCAAAAACTTTGCGATTTCTATCAGTTTCAAGCTCTTGGGAATCCAGTACGACCGTAAAAAAAAAAAAAAAGTTTGTCTGCTTGTCGCTCTGTCGTTCTATCGTTCTGCCCGTGACGCTTTTTTCGTTCGCGCATCACGTAAAAATGACTGAAGCGAATGAAATAAAAAAGGTTTGACATGATAGTTGGTTACTCAACTTAAACTACAGGCGTCAAATTTTCAAAATATTTTGATGAGGTTTTGAGATTTCGCAAAAAAACGTTTCAATATGCGTACATTTTTGTTCCAGCATCATGCTATAAAGACTACAGGGAATGAAAGGATATTTGGTGACATAATAGGTAGTCCCTCAACTTTAAATGTAGCCGTCAAATTTTTCAAAAATTTTAAAATTAGATTTTGAGATTTTGAGAAAATTATTTCAAGATGCGTAAATATTCGTTTGCGAATCACATAATAACGACTAAAGCGAACGAAATGATATTAAGTAAGTGAATGATAGATGGTCACTCAGCTTAATTGTAGGTACTAAAATTTAAAATAAAAATAGATTTCGAGATTTTGCGAAAATCGTTTCAAAAATTTTAAACATTTGCTGTGCATGACGTATTAACAACTAATACGTATGAAATGAAATTTGGTGGCATAATAGGCGGTCACTCAGCTTAAACTGCAGGTGTCGAATTACAAAAAAATTATTAGACTTCGAGATTTTTCAAAAAAATTATTAAAATTTTGAAATTATTTTCACTTACGTACAAACCAGTGAAGGATCATTCCACGTCAGATCAAACAGTGATGCTTATCACACCAACTTAGATTTTCTTCTAATTGTATATAGATGTTTCATAGGCTAAGATAACCACAAATGTTAATCTTGAAGGTTCTACGATAATTAATTACCGAGAAATTAATTATGCCAATTTTAAAGTTTTCTGCAAGATCCGCCATTTTTTCTGAATCTTATAAATTTCTCCTACCTGTAAAAGTGAAAATTGGTTTCTAGAGGGAACTTTTTAAGCGGATTCCAAAAATGTTATCAAAATTTTCGTATCTGCTATAATTTATGCATGAGTATTGCATTTGTGAAAAAAAAAATAAATTTCACAGCATATTTGCTCAGCAACGCATATTTTAAATTTTTATATTTAAGATGGTATACCATAGCTTCACAAAAATATTTCATCTTCATCTTCATTTCATCATGAGACGAAAGCGCTTACTTCTCATGAGCTATTTACTGTTATACTATACAAAAGTAAATATTTACAAAGAATCGAGAATGTAGAACTAATTCTATAACAAAATTTTTTTCCAATCAAATTATTATTTTACTTACAAAAGTGACATACTATGCATAAGGGCTTTCTTTTATATACATTTCCAGCAGAAATTTTCGGATACAGCAATGTCGAAAGCTGTCGGTAAAATACTGCCTTCATAAGCTGCATTGTTTTCAACCTGTGCGTATAATTACAATTCACAAAAAACGACTGATTGCTATTTTATACGTACATTACTGCAAGAAAAAAAAATGAGAAAATATTTTACTTTTAATGAATTAACTTATTGCAAATTTCCTTTAAATTTAAAAAGGCTGTAATGATTAGTTGTTCTTTAACTAAACAACTGATATCAGGGAATGGAAAATAAATAAATGCATTGAAAATTATAAAATGAAATTGCAACTATAAATAAAGTCTGCACATCTAAATAAAAAATAATTTCTTCCACATTTTTATCCTCAGCATGCATTGGAATTCCAGCGGATAAATGAGCGAAAATATCAAATTTATCACAACATTTGATAAAATATCCAGAGCTCTTCAGATACCCCAGGAGTGTAACGCATATTTGTAAAACATTTTATACTTTTATTACATAATGCGAAAGTTTATTCCGATGAAAGAGATTCAGTATTAAAAAGTAACATAAAACGAAGACCTTTATTATGAACGATGGCAAAATTATGTGTCTTCAAAATATGCATGTCAGTAAAGTTCGAAGAAAAAGTAGTTAGTTGAATCACAAAATTTTAAATTTAAATTCGGGTGGAATATTTAAGCAACGTTCTATAGAACGTTCCAATTTTTTCATTTCATTTCTAAAAATACGCTGCATAAAGCAACAAATATATTAGATGTAGAAACGCTAAAAATAAATTTCCTTTGAATTTCTAGAGAATGCACAATGTATGAGATCCAATAAATAACACTTTATCAAAGGCGGATGAGAAGGTGAAATCGTTAGTGGGTTATGATAAAATCTTTTTGAGGTCGTTCATAAATATTTGTCATTAAAGAAAAATCTGAGCATTGTGGTTTTCTTTGGATGTGAATAGAATTCATTTATACATATCTTTTTTCTTCGTCTTCTTTACTTGAATAAATATTTTAAAACGAACATTTTAAGATTTATATTTTGAAACGGCACTGGAGCATTTTGTTGCCGGTTTCAATTTTTTCTTCTCGGTAAAATCTAATTTAAGTATTTTCAAATCAAAATGTATTTTATATTTTTACACGTATAATTGAATATATTCTGAATACAGCAACTTTTCTGTTGAGGCGCGTATAAAATATTCTAAATATTAAGAACTTATTTAATTAAAGCAAATGCTGCATTATCATTTAAAGGGTTTAATATTAAGAAATATAATATAGATCAGTTTTAGTTTTACTTTTTTTTCTAGGCTTTCAAACAAAATCTTGGAAGTCTTAAAATGCATGATTGCTTAGTTACATTATCCCCTGAGTTTTCAGATCGAACCTTCCGAACGATTTTCGTGACCTTTACAGTAAATAAAAAAATGAATTTTGAAGAATGCTATCAAAGGGTTAAAAGCAATAGCGTGACTAAATTAGTACTAGGGAACAGTAAGATGTGCTCTAAATTAGTTCATATCATATAAAGTAGCAGATTGTTTTAGTGTTTAAATAGAACAAGAAACAAGAAAACGTTCAGGGAATGTATTGGTATCTCTTTTAGAATATCTCTCCGGAGAAAAGGCGGCATTAAAAAGCAGGTACCCTAGTGTTTTTTGTTTTTGTTTTTTCAGATAGAAATAACTCAAAAATTTTTAAGATGGCCGTTTCGTTTTTTTCTCCTTGATAAATAAACTTGAAATCTTAAACTGCTGCATAAAAGATTTTTTGTATCACCCCTTCTTTAAGGATAACACTGCCGTTCATTCAATTATATTCAAATTTCGCTTTATTTTATATTCTGAAGATAAAAAGATATCCCCAAAAGAAACTTTATGAAATAATAATTATCACAGCAGGAAATTCTTTCATTACTTAATTATATTATTTATGATGCCGAAGCAGTTTTAGATATTTTTTATTTAACTTTACTCGACCAGACAAATATATAAAGCAAAAAAACTTACAAAATATTTTACGATAGTATTCTGAAACACGTTTCTCCTATCGGTGTTACAGAAATGTTTTCTTTTCCGATTTTCTTAGATTTTGTATTTATTTCTGTCATTATTTCTTATCAGTTACACTCATCGTTAATACTCCAAAGTGCTCTGAATATGTTGCATTTATCGTTTGTAAGTTTTCAATACATTTGAGTTTACATGTTAGAACGGGTATGGACAACCTTTGAAAAGTTGCGGGCCAACCTTTAGGATGTTAGCGAAATCGCGGGTCGAATAATTGAGATTTATATGGGAGATTGAATGGCTTATTTGGGTTTTATACGGGGATTTGATGTGTTCTGTGAGCCAGATCAAAAGCCATATCCGGCCGCGTGGCTTTTGCCACATATAGGAGATTGCCTATATGTGGCATAGAGTATGGACGAAAAAGCAGAGAAAACTTAAAATCAACATTTAGAAAACTGCCATTAGTACAGCAAATATAATCGGTTCTTTTTGTCAAGGAACCTATTGATTTTAATAGCATACATTATATTTTTTACTATTATCACTAACAGACCAGCACACGTAACTAAGTTATGTATTGCATGAGATATGCAACTGAATATCGATTTTTAAATGTTAAATGTGTTAGTTTTGTAATTCAATAAGGTAAGGTCTAATGTTTAAAATGAATCAAATAAATTTTAAAATAAAATATTCACTCTCTATGTAGCATTAGGAATGGTATCGAACCAAATTTTTTTAAATATAAGGTTACTTTTAAATTTAAAATAAAATGCTTTATTAATTTTTTGGATTTAGTTCAATTGGGTACTTATGTATTACGCTGGCGGTCTGCAAAGACAAGCGATTTTTTGCTAAGAAAAATACCGATCACATGAAAATATTCATGGTTCCGAATGCGATTGACAACAGTTTGCCAGAGCATTTGACGGAAAAATATTTTGGCCGGAATGACCGCCGGTATAATAAGTACCTTCATTTGAAAGAGAAATCATAATCAAATTTCTAAAGTGATAGTTTAAAAAAAAGAAAAAAAAATTTAACAGTAAATCTTAATTTTACGACAGAAAAGGCATTGCAAGAAGATGAATTTAAATTTAGCAACTGATGACTATAAAGAAGGAATAGGAGTAGAGGTACGGTATTTTCATTTTCACGAAAAGATGCAAATTTATGTGAAATTTGCTTACAACTGCGAAAAGATATGAAAGATAAACAATTTGTGAATAGACGCGAATTTATGCAAAAAATTCTGTTTTTTGTCAATAAGTGCAAAATATAGCTTTTTTTTAAAGAAAGAAATTACGTCGAAGAATCTTTCAAACGTAAACTCAATATTGAGATAAATTCAAGTTGCCCATTTACTCACCATTTGTGAAACAAATTAGAAGGCTTGAAAGCAACTCTTGAACATCAAAGTCAGGACATTTTGATCTAAACACAATGCTAAAAACCGCATCTGAAGAAACTTCCAATAAACTTCCCTGACACGTGAAATTAAATACAATAAATGAAGCCTATTTTGTTTAATTCCTACTTTAGGACCCCCACTCTCGCCAACGAAAATAATCGCCGCGTTTTAGCGATCTTCCTGTCAATAGTCCGTAATCGCGCATGCGCACAAGTTTCAACGCTTCGCAGAGAAACTGGATGAAATTAATGTGAACAATTCAGCATTCAACGCACCAAATACGGAATTTGAAGATAATTATTAAAAATACATTAGTTGGCAAGTAAAATAAATGTAATGATGTACTTACATGTTCCAAATGACTTCATTTGACAAGAATTTATGAGCAGATTCTTTAAATTTATATGTATTTCCTTTATTAAAAGCGGATGCGTGAAGTTTTACTTGATTTTAACCAATGAAGTATGTTGAATCGCAACAATTTTAGGAAATGGAATCAGAATATTAAAATGATTAACAAAAGAACTAATTCTGTAATGATTTTTAAAAATTTGCAAGGCAAATTTAAAACACCTCACCAAATTAAGAAACAGAATAGATAAATTCACCGAATCCGCTGTTTAGAAATAGTTATCAATTAGTAAATTCGAAAAGAACTCAATTCTTATAAGTTAAAATATTAACATTTAAAATTGTTCTAGCAACCAATTTTCAGATGCTAGAAATTTTTGAGTCCGTGATGTTAAATTATATCATTAATCCGTAAATAAAAATACATACGTATACTTTAATATTTAAAGTTACCCTAGCAACCAAATTTCCCTTATCAGATTTATTTGTGCTTGACGATGCTAATATAAATGAGTTGAAATCGTCTGCTCCTATTAATACGTACCAATATGAAAATAAAACAGGAATTTAGTATCCAGTGTTTGCGAAAGTATACTTTACTCGGTAAAAGCCAATAGAAATTTTCTAAACAAAGATCAAGAATGCGTAAAAGGATACTAAACGTTATCGTTGCCTACGTAATACTACATATTACGAGCATTTCGTAGGCAACGGCCTTATCATAGATCAAAACTCATGACTGATCACGTGCAAAATCAACTGGAATACCGGTTGATTATTGAGAGATATTTACGAATAAACTCTTTGCTGTATGGCTGCAATATAAATACAAAAACCGTAATGGCAACTGTATATCAATATCTATCGTCGCGTTGGCGAGAGTGGGGGTCCTAAAGTAGGAATCAACCCCTATTTTCACTTAGGTCAATTATTTTGCCCATCTGTGGCTGCAAGTTTGACCATCTTAAATTATACTACGCGAAAGTTTTTCAAAAATTGCTTTCTTTCATCACCTATTACAATCAATGAACAGGAATATAAACCCGAAGTTACGGGCATACTGTGAGCTAACAAACGCTCTTTTCCAACCTTTGATGTTGCAATGATTAGGAAATTGTTTAGAAAGCAAAATATAATTCTATAAATACTGTTAAAAATTTCACGGGTTAGAGAATGAGATTTTGTTCACTGGTAATAGCAACTAATGACGAAAATGAGGAATAAAAATCTAAAGTTACATATTTCTGCTTTATTACCATCCTAAATTACTAATTAATGGAGAAAAAAAGTTCATTATGAGCTTATGTGATATTTGCATTTTAAAGTAGAAACACTTAGCGAACTGAATAAATTAAAATTGAACAATGATTTTAAAATATTCAATTACGAGTTTAAAGCACGTAATTTAAAATTATGCTAGTTTTCATGTATCATTATTTCATATTTAATTCTAAAATAAAGGTGTACATAAAAAAATATTTCGGGATAAAATATTTATTAAGTGCCATGGTCAGGCATCAATTTGCTTTTCGAGACGTATAATTATGAATTTAACATAAATCCCTGTAAATTTTTCTTTTAAATTATTAATATCCGCATTTGTGACCATGTTTAACCAACATAGTCCGATTTTTGTTTGTGTGTGTGTGTATGTGTGTGTAAAATATTACCGATGCACATTATTCTGTTGGTAAAGTTAATTTTTCTACGGAAGCTGTAAAAGTTCTTTTTCTGAATAACTGTAATCAAATCTGCACAGAGAAGTATTCCAAGAATGACTCAAAATGTGTTTTTGGGAAATGTTTCAGAAAAAGATTTCATTTCATCTATTTCGTTTTTAAAAAAGTTGAATTAAGTGGAAGTTTACCTTCACGGATGGGATTTTTTTCTGTTTTATAAGACAGTTACTGAAAAATACTGGAATATATGTTCGTTTTTCTTGTACTTCGCGATTTGGCCTTTAAATTAAATTTCGATAAATTTACATGATTACATTTCTAGCGCAAGCCTCTAAATTAATGGAGCAAATGAGTAAACAAGTGTGCACTAGGAGAAAATAAAAAACTTTGAATATTGGCGAAAACAGTAACATTTTTCAATTTTAAAAAGTCAAAAAATTTGCGGTAACTCATAATGTCATCTTCGAGACATTAAAAGATGGGTGGATTGTGCAGGCCCTGGGTACTCGCCTCTCGCGCAGCTGTTGATCTAACGGTCTGCGGTTTCGGGCACTTTTTTCCAGATGTAACCTGAATACGCGTAGAACCTTCGCTCCAGGCACCCTCCCTTTAGCCAGGTAGCACTCGTTTAGCTTTGCCTTTAACAAAAACAAACAAAACAAACATAATGTTTTCTAAAAATATAAAATAAATCAATATAAAAACCTTTAATACCCTTAAAAATATAAAAACCTTTGTAAAATAACACAATAAAGGTTGCATGAATGGCCATACAACTGTTTAGAACAAAAACTTGTGGTTCTTCGTCAGTGCCACTCACCTCTTATAAGGTTTTGAAGCCAGGAGTGAGGAACTGAAAAGAAAGTAAACAGAAAACACAAGCACAGAACAAGTCGTTGCCAAACGGAGGTACAAAAAAAGAAACCATGGAGGGCAATAAAAAGGGGGGAAGGGAGGTAGATATAAATTAAAATATAGGAAAATGCATAGAATATAAGAAAAATAAACAAAAAACAGAAAAAAATAAAATATCAGATTTGGACACACATGACTTCCTTGCACGTCTATTAAATCGAAAATATTGTCGGCACACTTCATCTAAACTTATTTTTTTAGAAAGAATTGAATAGTGCAGTTAATACTAAGTTTCAGCGATTAATAGACAAACATTTCCGATATCGCCAAGCTTAGTTCAATTTGAAAGATTTGTTTTTGACACTTAATGTGGCGATATTTCGTCAAAAGCCGGCAAGCTTGAAACAGTTTGCGAGATTTTGGGGCTAGCCAAAGTAGTAACTAACCACAGACATTCAAAGAATTGAATGTATCCACGCACATTAATGCAATGAATGTCATTTGGGTAACCCTGTTGATAAATTACCTGGTCGATTTCAATCTAAAAAAGACATGCACAGTTATATGGAACAGTAGTTCTAAATACAAAATTTCAACATTCTACTGTTAAATGTGTTAGAGTTATGCGAAATACGAAATAATTTTTGGTACCAAATTTGGTGATTTTCAGCAAAACTCAACTAGGTCGATGACAAATAGTGAGATTTTGCGCATGGACCAAACAATGAGTGACTACAGACGTAACATATTGAACATGTCCACAGACATTAATGTACTAAAATTCTTTCAGGTGGTCCCATAAATAAACTCTCCAATAGATTGGAACCGAAAATCGAGATTCACAATTAAATGTTACAACGATCTTATAAATGAAATTTCAACATTTTACGACTAATAGTTTTAGAGGTATGAGAGGTAAATACATACACACGAACACCACAAATGGCAAGCTTGGAGACTTCAACATTCTAGGGCTAATAGTTTTTAAGATATGCGAGTTGCATGCGTGCATATGTACTTAGAAACATCAGGGAAAAACTGATCAAAATGGACTCGCGGTAAGTCAAAATGGGTTATAGAAGCATTTATATGAACGTATATGCATGCTTACGATGAGATGCATCCCAAAAATTCTTAAAAGTAAATTTAGAGGTAGTCAAAATCTTTTTTTTTTTTTTTTGTCGAAATCGGGCTACTGAATTTTTCGCGATCAAATTACTTCCTTATACTTCGTACAAAGAAAAAAAAGGGGGGGATGGCAAAAAAAAGGGAGATGCGAAAGAACGCAAAACAGAACAACAAAAGAATAGCAAACACAACAACTACAAACAAAATAAAATAAATATAATGAACACCTATCTGTAAACATGAACACTGGACAACATTCTTTTTAATATTGTTGCAGTAAACTCTGCATCATTCCAGCGTTCGTCGCTCTTAATTTCTTCCAGTAGGTGTAGTAAGTTCTAGTAAAGTATTTCAAATTCATATTCAGCTGGTTCAGTGGTAGTCGAACTTGTATCAAAGTCAAAAGTTCAACGAAAAGAAGCACAGGTTACTTAAAGCATAAACTTGTTTATTAACAGCAACATAATTTAACAAATATCCATCTGCACAAAATCAAAATCAGATAATCAAGCAAGCTACAGCCAACTAACCCGTCAAACTTTTAGAGAATGAAGACTGAATATCAGTTCAATTATCCCAGGCTGAGGAATTGCACTATCTACGTTTGTTGATTTGAACTAATTTGCAACGAAAGAGTACAATTGTCAGGATGGAACACGAACTTTATTGCTTCTAGAAATTTGTCGAACAATCAGCTGCACAAAATGCACATGCACAATCAGCCAGTAACACACTGAATACAGTCTGCTTAATGCAAAAGCATTCACAAGTGCGGTTTTTTTCACACAAAATAAAACACTTCCACAGGTAAAAACACAGTGAAAACTTACGAGGGAAATCGTAAACAGTCACTCAGGAGTCAGCAATGAAGAATTTACACAGTGTACTTTAAAACAAGTGAAAATACCTCTTCTATAGCGTCAATTAAAGCCTTAAGCTCTCAAGGATATCTACTCTGAACAAGCAGAAGCAAGACTTTCTGATCTGAGGCAGGAATGCTACTTTTATAGATTACAAAGAACCTCGAGGAAGCTTCTAGAAATAAAAATCCGCGGAATTTTTTAGAGATAGGCGAAGGCCTACGTCCCATATTTCTCGAGATTTCTAGAAAACACTATGTAAGCCAATGGGGCAACCAAAAACTCCATGTCTCCGGTACTGGTTAACCGATTTGATGACACAAAATGCGAAATTTAATCATCTGACGCGTAGAACACGAATTTTAAACTACTTTGAACCCCAGAACAACGAGTTGCCCCAAAAATTCGCAACAATATATATGCATATAAATAAACGGTACAACACTATTGTTTTTCTTTGATAAACGCGAAGAAGAAGAAGAAGAAAGTTAATACGCACTACATCAAATAAATAAATTAAATAAATTAGAAAATAATAATAAATAAATAAATAAAATAAAGATGAGAAGAAAAGGGGAGAAGCAGGAAGAAAGAAAGAACCTTGCCATAACTGCTTCTAAGCAGAATTAATAAAAGGAATTTAAGAACCATCGTTCACAAGACGCTTCAAGTACTGAGTAATAGAAAAACCTTCAAAAATGTCAAGATGGAACAATGACTGAGGAGCGCAGAAGGTCTTGGTGTTAGAAAATTGAAAGCGATGATTAGAACAACAATGTGAGGCAGTAGAAGATTTTGGAATTTCTTATTTAGAAACATATCTATCGTGCTCTTTGAGCCTAAATTTCGGAACTCTTCTAGCCTAACCAATATAAACCAAGCCACAATATCCACGAGGAATAAAATGAGCACCCCAACTGTTCACAGTAGAACTCGGATTTTTGAGGGAAGAGAATTAAGTGAGAGATTGAAATGAAACAGAATTTGAACGTTCTCCATCAGGAGCGGCGAAAACTTCGAATAAAGGAAAGTTTCCTATTCAAACGAAACACATAGAACGCTTTTTCATCACGAGACACCGCAAACACTCTTGCGAAATCATATTGTCTAATTCGAACGTTTTTCTGCCATCTTTAGGCCGTAGGTTGAGAAAGGCTTAGCCGCTGCATTTCTGGTTACCTTAAATTACGAGGAAATACGATGGAATTTCGTAATCAGCAGTTCTATTAAAGATTCAGCTGAAACAAGTTCAAGCTAGAGCCTATGCATAAACCAAATAACATTAGATCATGTGGCGCCATCCTCTAATCACAATGTGAATTTTTGTTTTTCAGAAATAGAATTTACAAAATTTAAATGATAGTACCTTAGATTCCTCCCATCCTAATTATTTTACCTTCAGCAAAGGGCAAAATGATCCTCGATTTGAAAATAATCGTATATTGTTTTTTATTGGCAAAATAAAAGATATAAAAGTAATTATGACTATGCTTAGTGAAAAAGAATAAGTTTTAAAATCGTACAGTATAAATAATCTATATGAAAAATTTAAAATAAAACTGTGTCACTAAAAAAATTGAATATTTCAAAGTTATAATCCAAAAATTATGGCCTACAATAAACGCATAAACAGATTAAATAATGTAATGTGGAGTCACGCATTTTGAGAACGTCTGAAGGGCTGTTACGATGACTAGGACTGGATACTGGAGATTCTTTGGTCGATGGATCATTTTATCCGACAGTATGGCTTCCCACTTTAGGTCATATTCTTGGAACACGCAAAGAAACACAACAAACTAAAAGTAACAAACTAAGTGTAATTCACATCTAAAAACATACTCTATTCGGTAAACTGTGTCATATTTCGCTACATCAAAGACTGACTATCTAAATAGGAAAGTTAGAGTTTCTTTATAACAGACATGATAAAACCCAGTTTTCTGAAGAATTCTTCTCAGGCACGATCGTTTAAATATAGCCATTGCTTCTTCTTGACTTGGCACAACTACTTTATATTTACCTTGTACATAACACTGTCTGCCTGGAAGAATCGTTTTGCCATCTAGGATCATTTTGTGTCACCTTCCTTTACTATTAAAAGAAACTATTTTCCCCCTTAGTGCAATACTCTGATTTCAGCACTTTCTTTAATTCCTTTTATTCCAATACATTCGAGCTTCCTGTCCGCTATTTTGTACGCGTAAACTTGTGTTATCGGATTTTAACTACCCAATTCTAACGAAAATAGTGTCAGTAACGATAAGAATTCGTAGAAACTTCTTTCGGTTTTAACGTCGGTAACTGCAGATTTCTGTATAAGTGGGCATTTCCTCCATACACAGAGTGACGGACCTTTAGCATCCACGATTTGAATTTCGAGAAACATGCCCACGTATTCGGAAAATTCCGAGGAAACTGCTAATCTAAGTTAATTTTCGAAAATCGAATTATTTTAGAATATATTAAAAAAAAACTGAAAAAATAAACATAATGGTTGCCAGATTTGGCATAAAATCATTCATTCCTTTGGAACAAAGCGTTTCCAAGTATCTAGAGCCGCGTGAAATTTACAAACATGAGTTAGAATTACGCCAAATTTTACGCCAAAATAAAAACTATATGAAATAAGTAACCAAAATGTGTTACACAAAGTTGACAATTTTCAAATAGTAAGTTCGCTTAGAGAACAGGAGTTTAGAATTAGCGATTATTCGTTTTTCCAAAACAGAATAACTAATATCTTGAAAATGAAAAATAATTAAAATGCAGATTTTTTTAAAGCCGGTTCGGTCCAGCTGGATTATTTGCTACCAGTAGAAATATTTGGCGGCGTTAACTATGCCATTATAGCACTTATAGTACACTTTGGATATTTGCTAGGGCGACGAGATGGTATAATTCGTGGTGCTAAGTACGACAATCTGCAAACGATTATGTAAATGAAAATATGGATAACGGTTTTCCGGTAACCTTAAATGAACAGTAATTATAGGTTGTGAGCATGTGTAAATCGCCAAATAATGAAAAGTCGCCATTGGTGGCAAGCTATCCTATCTGTTCCGTAGCTTTTATTATTTTTACATGTACGCAAGTCGCCAAATAATGAAAAATCGCCATGGGTGGCAAATTCGCAAGGTGTCCAATAGGTTTTACATTATTAAAAATACAGCTGAAACAGATGTTCTGATTTCATTACGCTTTAGCTCCTAATTAATATAACTTTTGAATAGCAACATTAAATATCATTGTGTTTCCGAGGAGTGCAAATAATTTTTCCAGCGATTATAAGCGGGGTCCGCATTCCAGGTGGAGTATAACTCAGGAACCGTACAACACGGATTCCCATAACAAAATATCTTCCGATTTATGAGGGGGAGGGGTTCTACTGTAGTGTGAAGTTTAAATTTTTATGTACCAACTAGCTGAAGTACCCGTTCTTCGCACGGGAATGAATGGACTTTTTGATATTACGATTTGTGGTGATTACTATTCATTGTAATAAACAGATATAGCAAAATGGATATCGCGTTATATTGTGTCCAATAATCATGCATACCGAATTGCAAGGCAATCGTTTGTACGGTGCAGAAGGCCATGCGGCGTAACGCAATCTAGTGGCGAGTTTTAGCTAAACGGATACGGCGAAAATATTTTTCACATTCAGATATCGATGTATACGAATTTTCATGACTATCGGCTGGACAGTCCTGAAGTTCATGTGTTGACGCGACATCTAGTGGTAAGTTATAGGAAAATGGATAGCGCCAAACTCTTCCCCGTGTTCAAATACCTATGTATACCTATTTTTTTTTAGCGATCATTTGCACAGTCAGGAAGTGATATACTGCAGGGCCATCTAGTGGTTAATTAAAGTAATGATTTGCTACAGCGCCGTCAAGTGGTGAGTTATAGGAAAATGGATAGCGCCAAAATATTCTCAGTGTTCAAATAGCTATGTATACTGATTTTCATAGCGACCGTGTTCAAATATCTATGTATACCAATTTTCATAACGATCATTTGCGCAGTCAAGAAGTGATACACTGCAGGGTCATCTAGTGGTTAATTAAAGTAATGATTTGCTACAGCGCCGTCAAGTGTCGAGTTATAGCAAAATGGATAACGCCAAAATATTCTCATTGTTCAAATACCTATGTATACTGATTTTCATAGCGACCGTTTGAATGGTCAAGAATTTGGCCTGCTGCAGCGTCATCTAGTGGCGAGTTAAAATAATAATGCATTGCAGTTTCATCTAGTGGTGAGTAACATCAAAAGGAACGCAGTTAGAATATATTCTTCGTTCTCAAATGTGTAACTATAAAAAAATTTATGCCGATCAGTCGAACGGTATAGAAGTTGATGCGTTGCAGCGTCATTTAGTGCGTTTTATTTTTGCAGCGTCAAGTTACAGCAAAATGGATAGTGAAAAATATTCTCCGTGTTCTAATATTCGTGTGTACCAAATTTCATCGAAATAGGTTGGACGATATTCGCATAGCAAACGGCTAAACGGAATAGAATTCGACGTTGTGCTGCGGCACCAAGTGGCAAGTTAAGGAAAACGGATAGCATAAAAACCTTCTCCATCATAAAAGACTTAGGTGAACCAAATTTCATGGTGCAACGGTGCTCTACGGTGCTGGAATTTTTCAACCTCATAAACACATACCAACATTCATTTTTATCTATAACCAGTGTTTTTATATATACCAGTCTCAAATAAAATTCAGTTTCAAATCTAAGCCTCGCCAAAGTGCCAACATACGCCATTTTGCAAGAGTTTTTTTCAGGGAATCATTCGAAGCATTGACTTAGCAGCAATCAATATGGGAAACGGTTCGACCGCCTTAGAGTAAAGCACGCATTTATTGGAAAAATGGAATCCCTTAACACAGCCGAATTTTTTAAAATTATCAAATATAATGTGTTTTATTCATCGTTACTTCAATGTACTAAATGAGAAGATTTCAATTTTCTGAAATTTGGCGGAATTCCCCCAACTTAAATCAATGTACTCAATTGGCGAGAATTCTGAAGTTAGATCGCTTGAAATCCCTTAATAACTGCATTATTTCTTCACGGATCATTAAAATTTTACGCTGTATTCTAATAAAACCTTTGCACTTGTTTTCAAAAATCTATTTCCTTAAGCTCTCAACAAATTGTGCCAAGCCGAAAACTGTGCAAACCGCTAGAACTCACTTACTCAATATCGATATTTCAGCCACTTTATTTTTTCGCCAAACTAAAAAATTTTACACATTAGCCTCGGAAATCTTCAATTCTTATTGTTTTGCGTATAAAACATTTCATTCCTGCTCTGATTTCCCATGCACACGATATTATAATTTTAAAAAAAATAACCTTACGAATATAAAGTAACAAAAAAAAATCATTATTATTCTTTTATTTTTACTTTGAGAATTTAAAACATTTTATTCGGCAAAATCGCCACACATGGCAACCACGATCCTTACTTCACACTTTTTTCACTACAGGGGTTACAATTACGGGAAGCATTTTGCGTGGAGAGCATAAAAAATCTCTTAAATTCCGGGAACGGGTGGACCCTCAAACTTTTAAAGTGGACTACGATTTATTCTATATTATTTTACATATATGTGCTAAATTTCAGGCCGATAGGTCCATTTTTGTGGATTTGTATACGAATCAAATCCACAAACAAACAAACAGAATTTCATTTTTATTTATAAGACTAGCGGCTACCCGCGACTTCGTCCGCGTCGGCTTTAGAATTAGGTCCCGAGAGAAACGAAGCATGTGTGAATAACAAATATGTTTGCGACTAAAGAAACTGCATTTAAATATTATTTGCTTTTTACCTATTTTAAATGAAGTATAATGCATGGTAGTATACTTCATTTAAAATAACAGAGTATGTAAAATTACTAAATTTATATTTTTTTCAGGCATTTGGCGAATAGAGACAGTTACGACAGTATTTGCGAACTGTTTTGAGTGTTCTTGTAAAAGAAATATTTATGCTATATGCATGAATTTTAGCCTATGTTAATCAGGAATAGTGCAGCTTTCTATTAGCGAAAACGTTTTAGAATCGGTTCTATAGTTACAGAGATACCCATAGAGCGTAATGTATTAGAATTATTTTGAGTGTTCCTTTAAAGGAAGAATTTGCGCTACATGCATTAATTTTAGCCTATAATACTCAAGAATATACACTGCTGGCCACCCAAATTGCAACACCAAGAAAAACAAGAGATATCACAACAAAATTTATTGTGTAGATAACATGTTGACCAAGTAACAAATGATTAAATTTACAGCATTCTATGAAGCGTGGTTCCTGCCAAAATCAGTACCCAGAGTAGCCGCCGTTGTTGGAGATCACAGCTGCCACACGCCTCGGCATTGATTCAAAGAGACTTTGAATGTGTTCTTGGGGTACAGCAGACCAAGCAGCTTCCACACGTTGCCAAAGTTGATCTGGTGTGACAGCTGGGGATGAACTCTGGGTCAGTCGTTGAGCAACCATGGACCACATGTTTTCTATCGGCGAAAGATCCGGAGAGCGCGCCGGCCAGGGAAGCAATTCAATCTGGTGATTGACGAAGAACCCTTGGACAATGCGTGCCACGTGTGGCCGTGCATTATCCTGCTGAAATATGGCTGTTGGCAAGCCCTGAAGGTAAGAAAGGACAACTGGCTCCAACACCTCGGAGATGTAGCGCTGGCTGGTTAAAGTACCGGCAATGCGTACTAGAGGAGTGCGAGAGAGATATCCGATACCGCCCCATACCATAATACCCGGTGCAGGACCAGTGTGACGGTGCATAATGCAGCTGTTCAGCATCCTCTCTCCACGGTGTCTCCAGACTCGAATCCGACCGTCGTGGTGTTGCATACAGAAGCGTGACTCGTCAGTAAAGAGAATTTCATTCCATTCTGTCGTCCACATCCTTCTTTCATCGCACCATTGCCGGCGGAGACGTCTGTGGTTCCGCGTCAGAGGTAGACAAAGCAACGGACGTCTTGCGGACAGACCATTCTGCTGTAAACGACGTCGAATGGTACGCGCAGACACTGGATGATGCGTTACAGACTGAATCTGCTGTGATATGGTTCGTGATGTGACTGAGCGGTCCGTCACTGCCATGCGTACAATCTGCCTGTCATCACGTGACGTGGTGCACTGAGGTCGATGCGGTCGATCACGTCTGTCCGTCGTACCCTCCTGCACCCAACGATCACATATCCGCATCACAGTTGTTTGGTTTCGTCCAATACGACGACCGATTTCCCTGAAAGATAACCCACAATCTCGGTATGCCACTATCCTTCCTCTGTCAAACTCGGATACTTGATCAAAAGATGATCGTTGTTTCCTACGAGGCATAATTTATCGTTTTTTTGAAAAAAAAGCAAGAAAAACACAATTGCTGTACTTGAAACCGTCGAAATCTCCAAGCCTTAAATAGCGCTTTGAGGTGGCGCCACAGGCGCGCTTGATGTGCGTCTGCGCTGAAATTCTAATCATTTGCATATCTCACCTCAGCTAATGCATGTTGTAAATTTCATATTATTTGCATGCTTCCTTCAGGGTGTTGCATTTACGATGGCCAGCAGTGTAGCTTACTATCAGTGAAAAAAGTTTTGGAATCGGTTCAGTACTTACAGAGATACACATAGAGCGTAATGTAATTCTTATGAGTATCCCTGTAAAAGAACTATTTGTGATATATGCATGAAAGGTAGCCTATAACACTCAGGGTCCCCCCAGTGTCTAAGAGGGTCTGCTCTCAAACCTGGAAGGCAGGAGATGCCAGGTTCAAACACCGGTCGCGCCAGTCGACCTAGCTGCTCGCAGTTTTTCAAAAACCTCGCGAAAATACGGGCTACGATCCCTTAGAAAGTTCCCCACAGAGGAATAGCCCATATAGGCCTAGGACCCTAGTGCAGTCAATCGGTCTTAATCCTCAAACAAACAAACAATAATACTCAGGAATAGTGTAACTAAGTTTTAAATTCGGTTTAGTAGCTATAATTCCATAGAGCGCAATACATTAGAATTATTTTGAAAGTTTTTGTAAAAGAATTATTTATGCTATATGCTTGAAAGGTTGCCTGAATGTTAATCCAGGGCATAAGCTATCTTCATTACGAATTTTTCCAAATCCGTTCAGCAATTTGTGTGTGATTCAGTCAAAAACATCTTAACACACAAACGTACACATTTTTTAATGACTGTCATTTTATCTCTGAATACCTTTATTGAAAAATGTGTCCCAAAAATGCCACATAATAAAGCGACATAAAAAGGCGACATAATTTTACATGTATTTAAATGCTATTAGTTAGTTCACAACAGCTTTAATATCGAGATTAAAGCAATCTTTAGTCTCGATATTGTTACACTATTTCGTAAGCTGTAGAATATGCACCACATGTATTTTTTACATATATTCAAATATTATTAGTTCACAACAGCTTTAATCTATTGTTACAATATTTCGTAAGCTGTAGAATATGCACCACATGTATTTTTCTATAAATAGGTTACACTCATAAAAATTTCAACATAGGGTTACCAGGCGAAATACGCGAAAGATGAGCGATAAAATGCCAAGTTAATTAATATAGTTTTAATATGGCAATAATAAAACTAAAAAATTAGGGGTGTTCAGGGGGATCTCCCCCTGACGAGGCTCGAACAGCCGAGTTTTTATATTATTGGTAGGATTTGGAAATTTATGAAGTTTAAGAAACACATTTGGACTTTTCTTTCTAATGCTTTTTAATTTGGCGTAAAATCAACATAATTTCCATACCATTTCATGTTTTTCAAATGCATGTTTATCTGAAAATAGAATTTCAGCTTTATTTCAAAAGCATAAATCATTTTGTGCGGGCGATAAAACGGTTTTTAATTAATAATTAGAAAAGTATTTAAAATTTCAACATTCTGAGCCTCAGGTGCACAGTCATGGGCTTCTATGCTCAAATTTTCAAAGCTCTGCTTTCTGTAGATTTGTCTGGAGAACATTCATTTTTATTATTATTGATAGATAGATATGGCATCAAAATGGCATAATTTCCGTGGAATTTAATGTTTTTCAGATGCACGCACGCGCTCCTTTATAGAAGCAATAGCATTCTTGTTAGCTCAAAACATGTATCATTTGATTGATACGGGCGAAACTCGCCAAGCATGGCAACGTAAAAACGGTTTTTAATTAATAAGTAAAAAAGTAATTAAAAATCTAAAATTCTAATTAGCCTATAACCAACTCCAGGGTCCCCTCTATATCTAAACCAAAATGCATCCTAATCGATTCAGCGGTTTAGGCGTGAAAGCGTCATAAATAAACAAACAAACAAACAAACTCACTTTCGCATTTATAATATTAGTTAGGATGAACATGCAAGAAACAAGCAATGTGTAGCTCAGTAACATTCTATTTGATCCAATCTTCGGGTTTTGTCTATTGAAATTCTGTCTTTTTTACGAATAAGCCTTATTAAGTGCCGAATGCCTCATACGAAAAGCAAGCATAGCGAGTCTGGGGGGCCTTGGCCCCTGGTATTCAAAATAAATAAGAGTCAATGAAATTTAAAAAAGAATTTGGAATGGCTTCTCAAAAGTTTACTGAACTTTCAATACCGCAAATGATATTCAAAATTTACAGGTTTCGGCAACAAGTTGTGTAATTTAACGAAATAACGCCATTTTTGTATATTATTCAATAAAAGATATGATGAACCAATTTGCATTTAAAAAATGCAATGTTTTTATATGTAAATCTTTATTTGCTCAAGTAAGACCAAAAGTAAATCTCTTTCTAGACTAAATTGAATGTAAAAAATTGTCAAACACAGTTTGGGATACATTAACACTTATTTTTTTTAATTCCTAGAAGCTATCGTACGTGCAAACATAAAACGATTATAATATCCAGCTATCTGGATATTTAATGATGAATTCAGAATCGTTTTGCTCCTTTTGAATGTATCAAAAAATTTATTGAGCTTTTTGTATTTTTTAAAAGGTTATATTACCCAGTGAAAGAACTGGAACTCAGCTAGTTTTATACATTTGTTTTAAAAATTTCACTGAAAAGCAGATAAGGCCTACATCCCCCCCCCCCCCCGCCTAAAAAAAAAAAAAAAAAAAAAAAAAAAAGACAACATTTAGATCATTTAATGTTCATGTAGTATTTTACATTCATTACTTTGCATGGAATTTGTTGGAATTTGTTTTACTTCTAATTTTAATCAGGAATTGGTGACTTCAGATCAATAAATCGTACTGTTACATTCTATGACAGGTATTTCGTAACACAGAGTGGATATTTTCAATATTAATTAGAAAGTTATGGTGTAATAGTTCTACGGTGATTGATAGAAATGTAAGCGATCGGAATTTCTGATCAGCTTAAATGCTGATCGCAGGTCTTATGGTCTAATAATTTTATGAGACAAATAGAGACCGCTTTCCACTTAAGAATAGTGCGAATAGCAAAACAATGCAAAAATGTACATTTTAAATGCTCTAATTATAGACAGTAAAATATATTATGCATATTCACCGATGTTTAAAGCAGTCGGTTACTATGATAATGTATAAACATTTTGGTAAAACTTGAAACTTTGATGTTTTATATTTCTCTGCTACAATCTTATATCGATAATAAGCTATTCACGTAAGCCAATTCGCATAGGAAATTGTTTAGTTGTAAATTGTACGTCGTTCTGAAGTCCAGTTGGTATAGAAAGTTCTAGTAAAAAGTCCACTTGTCAGGATGGAACACAAACTTCTAGAACTTCGTCTAACAATCAGCTGTACAAAATCCACAAGCACAATCAAACATTAATGTGCTTTTAACAGTCGGCATAGATCAGTAGCTTTCACAAATGCTGTATTAATTTCTTACACAAAATAAGACACTTTCACAGGCAAAAATTCAATGAAAATATTCAAGGGATACCGTACATAATCCCTGGACACAGAAATGCAGAATTTACACACAGAACTTTAAAAACAGCTTCGAAAAGCAAGCGAAAATAATGCTTCTATAGCACTATCAATTCACAGAGGAAAGCAAGCGTACTCACTCACAGCTGAACTCACACTGAACTATCGGGGCAGAGCGCTTGTATCTATAGCCGAAGCAGAAGGTACAAGAAGCTTCCAGAAAAGTCTATTTCTCGAAGATTCCACTAAAGGTGGGAATTTTGATTACGTCATAGAAGAGAAATATTAGGTTAATATGCGTTTTTAATGCAGGAAAACCAACTGTCAGGCCCCATTGGAAAAAGCGCGCAAATGACCAAAATGCCACCAAGCTTGACGACTTTTGGAGAAATATCGCCAAATTTGGCGCCAAAAATAAGTCCTCAAATGTGAAGAGAATGAAGCCCTAGGACTAATATTTCTCGAGATTTCTAGAACCTCCATTGAAAAACAATGGCAAGCCAAAACCTCCATATCTCCGGTTCTAGTTGACCGATTTTGAAAATTTAACTATTTGAACTATTTTAAGCCCCAGGTTTTGAACTATTTTAAGCCCCAGAACAGCGGGTTGCCCCGAAATATCATAACGATACATATTTTCTAAAGGCTCTTTGATTCAATAGAAGCAAATCCTAAAATCTACTCAATAGAAGAAAATTTTTTTAACAATTAAAAAGATTTAGATCTCGTAAGTTGCATTTAGTGAAGCATTCTTAATACACTAAAATGTATGGGGGAGGGGGGATCTGATCTGGATAACACACGATTTCCTTGCAAGTCTATTAAATCAAAAATATTTTCGACGCACTTTATCTAAACTTATTTCATTTGAAAGAGATAAAATACTGCAATAATACTAAAACTGAGTGATTTCTAGGTAAATATTTCCGATATCGCCAAGCTGGGTTCAATTCGAAAGGTTTGTTTTTGACACTTAATTTAGCGATACTTAGCCAAAAGTCGACAAGCTTGAGATAGTTTACGAGATTTTCTGATGAAATTCTGATGAAAATCGAGATCAAAAGTAGTAATTGAGTACAGACTATCCATGAATTGAATGTACCCATACGCCTTAATGCAGGGTTCTAAACCTTTTAACGTCGCCCCCCCAACAAAGGCTAACTTACGGTGGCGCCTCCCTCCCCCCCCTCACATTTTTCAGCATACATTCAGTTTTTTAATCTTTAACAATGAACATTTAGTCGAATTTTTTACAAAATAATTTTATCAGTAAAGTTTGAATGAACATTTTAAACGAAAATGGATATATTTTTGAGTAAAAATGAGGATAAATACGATGATTTTTTTAAAACATGCATAACTACTTGGTCTTTAGTTTTTTTCGTGCTCCCCCTTCAAATGCTCTGCGCCCACCTTGGGGATCGCGCCCCACAGGTTGAGAAACGCTGCCTTAATGTATGTAAAGTCATTTGGGTGACCCTGTCAATAAATTACCCAGTCGATTGCAATCAAAAAGAGATGCACAGTTAGATGTTACAATGGCTCTAAATACCAGATTTTAACATTCTACGGTTAAAAGTTTCAGAGTTTTGCGAAAAGAAAATTGTTTTTGGCGCCAAATTTGACGATATTTCGCGAAAACTTGCCAAGGTCGACAGTTATCGAGATTTTGGACATGGACCAAACAAGGACTGACTGCAGACGTATTGTATTGAAGATGTATATAGACATTAGTGCATTGAAATTCTTTTGGGTGGTCCGGTCAATAAACTCTCCAGTAGATGGGAACCAAAAATCGAGATCCACAATTAGATGTCACAACATTCAATTTCAACATTCTATGACTAATTTCAACATTCTATGACTAATAGTTTTTCGAGGTATAAGAGTTAAATATATGCAAAAGTCACCAATCTTGGCGTAATTTTTGAGGGAGGCACGTGACCGTGGTCGGACCATTACCTAACTTTATGGTAGGTTGATATAGTGCTTGAAATGGATGAATGTCTCAAAAACTGCCTTAGACCATAATGAGTTGAAATTCTTTTGAGTGTTCCTGTAGCAGAACTATAAATGATACAGACACTATTTTCTATGGAGAGATACATTTTGTAATTCGCAACAACATATATCACTTCTGAGTCATTTGAAATAGCCTAATGCCTCTAAAATACGCTTTAAGGAATTTCTGCCCATAGATCGTAATGTATTTAACTTTTGGGCTGCCCTGTAGATAAACTATTGAGACCAAAAGGGGCGGTGAATAACTAGATGTTACAAATATCCTAAATATAAAGTTTCAATATTCTACGACCAATAATTATTGAGATATGCCAGTATGTACGTCAGGGAAAAACTAGTCAAAATGAACTCGCAATCGGTGAAATGGGTTGTATTTATGCGTACGTACAATGCATGCGTACGATACGATGCATCGAAAAAATTCTTAAAAGCAAATTTATAGGTAGTCAAATTCGGGTTTTTTTTTTTCGTCAAAATCTGATCCTGTCGAATTTCGTCCTTAAACTCCGTACAAGGAAGTAAAAATGTCTTTGCGATGAAATCGAACGCTTTTGGCAATAGGAGTTGTATAAAACCAGATTTCGGTAAAAAAAAATCATAATAGATTATTGCCTACATGTAGAATGATTATTTATTTCTTTTTAGTTATGTATGTTCAGTGTTTACAATGGTATTTAAGATTAAATAGAGATAAATTTGTAAAAAGAAATAAATATTGAAAGGTTTCATTAATGAAAATGAAATCGCATCATTTTTCATTGCCTGTAATGTTTTATAATTTTACTGTCATAAAATGAAATTTGTCTAAAGTACTGGGAACAAAGGCACGTAAAATATTAAGCGGCTTTCTTAATACTACAGAATTAATGTACTACAGACAGACGACACTATTGGCATTCGTAACTACAGTGACTCGAAGTGTTGGCTCTTTTATTATAAAGCTATCCAGTAAGGGACTAACGTTGCAGCCCTAAAAGAATGGACGAATTAATATCCAAGCCCTAGTCGGGAATCTAACTCCAAAACGGTGACGCAATAACCACTATTCAATCTACATTATTTTAGCTTTATTTACGAACTATTAAACAAAATATTGGAATAAAGCCCTAGATTTATTTTAAACAATTTTATGTCTTTCATGATACGTACATAAGCTGTGGTCACCATGTTCTCTAATTATTACACTTTTGTACGTGTAATAGTTAATATTATACGAGTAGCTCTAAATGCCTCATTCGATTACTATTATTATTATTATTATCATTATTTTGATCAACTGGAATTCAGTAGAGACAGAAATTAAAAATATCAAAAACTTACACAAGTTTTAAATTAATTAAACGCAACATACAATGATAAAACTGTCTTTTTAAATGTATTTTATTGTAGTCCGCAAATTATGATTTGATATGTGACATATCCCTATATGAATATAGATGTTACATGCTTTCATTCTAGCTGAAAAGTTGCATTCAGCTACACAACATTACCCATTCCTTTTGTAGTTTACTAGAGGGAGATCTCTTGTTGAGAATTTCTAATTCGTCAAACGATAATTTTAAGCGTACAAAGGGACACTTTATCTGATAGACTCCTGAACGGACTACGGAACTATTAGTTTTCGAAATAAATCCTAAAATTTTGATATGGAAATATACTTAAGCGCAATGTAGTAGAAATATACATACGGAACACGAAAATCTCACAAAATATTATAGATTTTCAAACAAAGGGTGACTTAAAATTTACTAGAGATTTGAATTACATAGAAAATTAATTAATGTAGTGTTGGGGCAATGTTTCAGAAAAAGCGATTGAAATCTGGCAGTTTAGGGATAAAAAAAATGCAATACTATACGAAAGAACCAGGGGCGTAGCCAGGGGGGGGATATCGGGATATATCCCCTCCCCCCGAAATATTTGGATTAGTGATAAAAATCCGTCTATTTATACACAAATAAGTTCATATCCCCCCTCCCGAAAAAATTCCCAGGCGCATATCCCCCCCCCCATCCCGAAAAATTTTCCTGGCTTCGCGCCTGGAAAGAACAAACCGTATTCATTGTACAACATTTTAAAAATAATGAAAGTTGATGAATTTGATGAATGCATGAGAAAGATCACATGATTTAACACCAATGGATGTCTGTCTTGGAGGTTATTTGAATTCAAAGGTCTTCTATGTCAACGGTGTAGGTGTTGTTTCGCCGCGTAGGGGAAAGGAGTGACCCCTTGCTGGTTAGCTATTTCATGCGTTCCAAATAAACCAGGCGAAAAGGGAGACCGCCATTTTCACCCACACACGAAACGGACTTAGGGAAAAGATTCTTCCTCCCTCTCCCTGCTTGTTGCTGTGCTTTCAAGTGAAATAGAAAATTTGTCATGCAGGGGAATTCATAAGCTATTTATTTATTTTATTATTAGATAGGCCACTTTTCAGTGTTTTGTACCTTCAATTTTTGAAACTTAAGAAAAATGTATTTGGCGTGAACCATAATTAATATGCACAGTATGTATCGAAACATAATTTGTGTTTCAGAGCCGTACACCGGACATGGACGGGAGAGCTGTACGTGTTTTTAAAGTGTCAAATTGCATGTAGAATTTTTCATTTACGAAAAAGCTGCCTTTATTTTCTTCTTTTATAAGTAAAATAATTTAGGAATTAATTTACATTAGGTATAGTTATATGTATATATACATATATAGTACAAATTTAAAATAAGGAATAAAAATGGACACAATAAGAGACACACACGCGCACGCACATATACAGTCGACTCTCTATATCTCGAAGTCCGCTGGACCGGCAAAAAATATTCGATATAACAGAAATTCGAGATATCGAAAATCGCACATAATATCTTATTCAGGGGTATGTTTTTACCGTGTTTAACACACGGTAAAAATATACCCCTGAACGTCTCATCAAATCAAACTCTATGAAGCAAAATATTTCTGCTTTTCTGATGATAAGTGGGTAATTTGATCGTTAGTAATAATGTTAGAATAATTGTGATGCAGGGGCTTTCATAAGCCATTGGCAAAACGGTACCAAGGTGAACCAGGTGGGTCCACCACCACGCTTCTTCCGAAATTTAAAATTTTGTTAACAAAAGGATAATGTGAAGTCTTTTTGTGAACAATTCGGCCTTTTTCACCGTTTGGTACCCCTCCAAAATGTATTGCTGTGTTCGGCCCCAGAAGAATTAATAGATAATACACAGAATCAATGCAGTAATTGACCAATTTTATTTAGGATTGGGGTAGTAGATAATTTTTCACAATTACATTTTTCAGTTTCGATTTCATGTTATCCATATCTTTATAGAGCAAGAGCCAGCGGCCGCCAGACCTTCGTCATAGTATAAAAGCTGAAACTTTCTCTGCGCATACCCCCCAACAGAGGTAGGAACAATCGGCCACTATAAAGTTTGGATGATCGTAGCTTTGGCAGGTAACAGGTGGTAAAGGTGTATAAAATTGCCGAAAATTTCGTCATTTCATAAAGCTTAACTTTTTTTATATGTTCTACTTCGCAGTAGTAGAAATCACTTTATCCCTTGCCAGACACTTTTCCATCGTGGTAAACCCCCGCCAGACAATCTCAAAGTCTTGAAAAACGTAATTCTATTACGAGCGCGCTGCAAGAAAGTTCGCGCGTAAGAAAGTTCAGAAGTAGCAGTATAAAATGTGCTTCCACTTTGTGACAGCTTGACGTACTTCGTCGCGGGAGTTTACGAACACAACAGTTTTCCATGACTTTGAGGTTGTCTGGCGGCGGTTTGCCACGATGGAAAAGTGTCTGGCAAGAGATAAAGTGATTTATAGTACTGCAAAGAAGAACATATAAAAAAATGAAGCTTTATGAAATGACGAAATTTTCGGCAATTTTATACACCTTTGCCACCTGTTACCTGACAAAGCCACGATCATCCAAACTTTATAGTGGCCGATTGTTCCTACCTCTGTTGGGGAGGGTATGCGCAGAGAAAGTTTCAGCTTTTATACTATGACGAAGGTCTGGCGGTCGCTGGCTTTAGACTATTATTTTTATACAAAGCATTAAAGATATCTTCCGGCAAGTTAACAGGGCTTGTAAATTTCTAAGTAACTGTAAATATCGAGATCAGCGGAATGATAGATTAGTATCTTCGAGATAGTGAGAAAAAAATTCTCTTAAATTATACATTAGGTCAATATGGGTTTGTAAAAAAACTTGGAGATTATCGAAAATCGAGATAAACGAATTCAAGATATCGAGATTCAATTGTATGTATGAAGTTCACACCACAAGACACTAATTTAAACGCATATTTTTTGTATAACTTTCCCCAACCCATTATTTAGTTTAAACCTGTTTTGCTAAAATTTAAAGATTAAAAAAAATTTCACCTAGCCTATAATACAATGCTTATCCCTTGCAAGAAATAGATATTTCCTGTATGGGCTTTGCTATCTGAATGACATAATTTTGAGAAATTTTGCCCAACAAATATTTAGTGGTGATTACCTCCTCTAAAGCGATATATAAAGAAATTGTTTTTTTGGAATGCGTGAAGTTGACAGCAACAAACACAAATTAAAATATAAAATTTTGAACAAATTTTAGGAAGTTTTGCCCTGTTTCACCCATCTTTTGCAAGTGTATTATATCTACACAATGCAACATAATTTTGCGCCCAGCAACTGTCTGGAATTTTTGAAGGTTTTCTCCAGATGTAATCTGAATACGTCTGAAACCCTTGAAAAGTCCGCCACTCAAGGCATAATCCCCTACGCAGATACCATTGTGCAAATTTTCACTTAAAATAATTTGATTTGTTAATTTGCTGAAAAGCCATTCAAAGATAATTTTCCGCCACTGGTTATGGTTTCTGTGTACGCGACCTTGTAGACAGGTTTTGTAGCCAAGAACTTTTCAAATGTGTTTACCAGATAACGTGGAGGGGAGGGGGCCTTAATAAAATGTTAAGCGTCGCAGAAGAATTGCAATTTTTGATAATTGATCGCTAACTTTGGTGCCAAAACGCGTCAATTTATTATAAAGGGACAGTATGGTTAGAAAATGCCTGCGAAGATTGTTCGGTTGTTTTAGTAGGCCATTTTAATATAGATTTCAATTCCGAAGAAATTTTTTATATAATAGACATAACAAATACAGTGCACTCACATATTATGATACACCTGCTCGCTTACAAAACTGTAGCATTTTTTCCACCAAATTCATAAAATTTTAAACAAGTGTCATACCTTTCATTTAGGTTATTCGTTTACTTTCCAATCACATAATAACTTTACAAAAAGTCATGTTAACAAAGAACAATTTCTTTATATATCGCTTTAGAGAAGGTAAACGTCACTAAATAATTGTTTAAGGAAATTTCTCAAAATTATGTCATTCAAATATCATAGCCCATATAGGAAATATCTATTTCTTTCAAGGGATGAGCTTTGTATTATAGGTTAGGTGAATTTTTTTTAATCGTTAAATTTTAGCAAAAATGGTTTTAACTAAATAATGGTTGGGGAAACTTATACATAAAATATGCGTTTAAATTCGTGTTTTGGGGTTGAACTTCATACATACAATTGAATCTCGATATCTCGACTTCGTTTATCTCGATTTTCGATAATCTCCAAGTTTTTTTACAGACCCATATTGACCTAATGTATAATTTAAGAGAATTTTTTTCTCACTATCTTGAAGATACTAATCTATCATTCCGCTTATCTCGATATTTACAGTTACATAGAAATTTACAAGCCCTGTTAACTTGCCGGAAGATATCTTTAATGCTTTGTATAAAAATAATGATAAGGATAACAAGAAATCGAAACTGAAAAATGTAATTGTGAAAAATTATCTACTACCCCAATCCTAAATAAAATTGGTCAATTACTGCTTTGATTCTGTGTATTATCTATTAATTCTTCTGGGGCCGAACACAGCAATTTATTTTGGAGGGGTACCAAACGAAGAAAAAGGCCGAATTATTCACAAAAAGACTTCACATTATCATTTTGTTAACAAAATTTTAAATTTCGGAGGAGGGGGGGGCGGACCCCCCTGGTCCACCTTGGTACCGTTTTGATTCTTCTAACATTATTACTAACGATCAAATTACCCACTTATCATCAGAAAAGTAGAAACATTTTGCTTCATAGAGTTTGATTTAATGATATATTCAGGGCAGGGGCGTAGCCAAGGGGGGGTTTGGGGGGTCATAAAACCCCCATGAGAAATTTTTGACATACAAAATGTATATTCTTCACTACATTATCACGCACACGTGTACATATACATGAGTTGTAGTAGTCGTAACCCCCCCCCCATGACAAATTTCTAGCTACGCACCTGATTCAGGGGTATATTTTTACCGTGTGTTAAACACGGTAAAAACATGCCCCTGATTAAGATATTATGTGCGATTTTCGATATCTCGAATTTCTGTTACATCGAATATATTTTGCCGGTCCAGCCGACTTCGAGATATTGAGAGTCGACTGTAGATGTGTGTGCGTGCGCGTGTGTGTTTCTTATTGTTTCCATTTTTATTCCTTTTTTTTTTAAATTGTTCTACATATGTATATATATAACTATACCTAATGTAAATTAATTCCTAAATTATTTTACTTATAAACGAAGAAAATAAAGGCAGTTTTTTCGTAAATGAAAAATTCTACATGAAATTTGACACTTTAAAAACACGTACAGCTCTCCCGTCCATGTCCGGTGTACGGCTCTGAAACACAAATTATGTTTCGATACATACTGTGCATATTAATTATGGTTCACGCCAAATACATTTTTCTTAAGTTTCAAAAATTGAAGTTACAAAACACTGAAAAGTGGCCTACCTAATAATAAAATAAATAAATAGCTTATGAAAGCCCCTGCATGACAAAGTTTCTATTTCACTTTAAAGCACAGCAAGAAGCGGGGAAAGGGAGGAAGAATATTTTCCCTAAGTCCGTTTCGTGTGTGGGTGAAAATGGCGGTCTCCCTTTTCGCCCGGTTTATTTGGAACGCAGTAAATAGCTAATCAGCAAGAGGTCGTTCCTTCCCCTACTTACGCGGCGAAACAACACCTAAACCATGTCAACAAGCCCACATCCACCCGTGCATTGAAGGAGGATTTGCGGGGGACGCAGCGCTGCATCATCTAAATTCGGCTACATATATTCGAAATGGTCGTGGAAAAATTCGACAAAAGCTTGCGTATGTGCGAGCAAGCGTCGACGTTATTTATCCGGTGTGCTATTCCATGC
This sequence comes from Cheiracanthium punctorium, assembly GCA_038373885.1. Classification (NCBI taxonomy): domain Eukaryota; kingdom Metazoa; phylum Arthropoda; class Arachnida; order Araneae; family Cheiracanthiidae; genus Cheiracanthium; species Cheiracanthium punctorium. The sequence continues at coordinate 255,186 of JAWZYV010001640.1, forward strand.
ATAACCCTATCCTATGTACGGGAAAAAACACTCAAAATACTGATGTTAAATATTAAAATAAATAAAAACTTTGTGAAAAAAAAAACACACACATAAAAAGATACTTAAAACAAGATACGATCATTTCGACTGAAAATTTATTCAGTCTTCATCAGGCTAAGCTCTTCGTAATAAATATAATAAACACCCCAACGGTTCTCAGTAGGAATAGGATCTTTAAGGGAAGGATATTTACGTTTATTAATAGGTTTAAAAATGACTTTTTGACCGAAATTTTGAAAAGAAGTTTAGAAATTTTGTAACATAAAGGTGAAAAGAAAGGCAGTACAATTAAATCATTATGAAAATTAATAGTTGTAGTAGAAGTATTAGGCTTATTAAATTTAGAAAGAGCTTTATCAATAATAGAGGAGCTAAAACCACGAGATACAGCTAAGGATTTTAAGTAATTAATCTCATTATTAAGAAATGAAGAGTCAGAGCAAATTGTGATAGCACGAAACACATAAGGTAAAAAGCAGAAAGTTTTAACAGGTAAGGACGATTAGGTAGGGCATGAGGAGGTATAGAAATAGAAAAAGGTCTGCGGTAAACAGAAAGAGAGAAACCGTCTGGATTCCTAGAAACATCCTAGATTCCTAGAAACATTCCTAGAAACATCCAAAAAAGGTAAAGAATTGTTGCACTCCTCTTCGCGAATAAACTGGATACACGGATCTATAGAATTAATTAACACTCGAAAGTAAATTAGAAGTATCACAATTGGAATCCACTAGAACAATATAAATTTTAATTTGTCTGTGGACAATAAAACTAACGCTGAGAAACATTAAAGTTATTAAGAAGACTAAAAAACAAAACTAGAGGTTAGAGATTAAAATTAATTAAGAAAAAAAAAATAATCAACAGAACTAAGAAATACCACAGAACGGTCATTTCGGGTGGTACTAAAATTTTACCCTTCCTCAGCTGCAAAAAATTCAGCTATCAACACAGGTAGGATTTTGAAAAGGAAATATTATACTTCACTAAAATTCTTCCATTTTTTAGTGAACTCTGGATAATTTTTCATAGGACTTTTAAGTCTTTAAACCTTAAATACTCATGTACAGCTGCGGTAAAAAAAAAGCCCACTTGCTCTTTATTTCGGCATCGTTCGTCGTACAGCAAAGTTATATACACCATTCGTTTTCAAATAACGCATATTTTAATTTACTATTAATTCAATTTAATAAGTGGCCGTCTTCATATTTAATTATGCATCAACTTCGTTTTCCTCAATGGCAACACTGTATTTTGACTTTATTAAACGAAAGAAAACCTTCAAATTACCCTAATTATAAATTTTCTCCAATTTTCTACGATAATTTCCGGAGATATTGCGAGTTATTTTTTGCGCGTTTTTAAGGGACTTTCTACAAATTGAAAAGCACTATTTGTAGGTTCCGAACTTTTCGCCTTTCCTTCATTTCGCACGAGAGTTTTAAAAGAAAAAAATGTTATTTTCCAGGAAAATATTGTTACCATCTCTCTTAAAGTTTTTTGTACTGAGAATATCAATTGTAGAAAGTAGAATGTTTAGTCAGAGGTCCAAATGACCCGTGAATTTATAACTTCCTTGGCTCGTACTCAAGACTTAAAGGAAAAATGCAAAACGACTGCTACGATTCTGAAAATCTTTCTAATTTTGAAATTAAGTATTTCCCTTCATGCTTCTCTTAGACAGGTGAAATGTTGGCAGGAGTGAGAGGCTGTTCTCTGCTCTTCTGACTGCAAGCATGAATGTTACCCAGCTACGGTGAACTAGAAGAACGGTTTCATGATTGAAAATTTATTTGTTTGAATTTCATGTAAAAAACGCAGTTATTTTTTTGCTGAGCCAATATTATCACTGTGTTTGTTATTTCAATTTCTTCATTTAATATTATTGTCTACAATGAGCAATATTCTGATAAGACTTTTGGTGGTACTTTAATTTATTGTCAGATGAAAATTTAGACAGAAAAACGTGATTTTGAATGTTTTTTGAATGTTTGCGAAAATATGGGTAAGTCCAAAGACCTAATGTTTCCAATATTAAAAAAGTCCTATTCATGCCTGGAATGTTGAGGATAGTCTTTCAGAAATAGGATGTTTCATTAGAAGACATATACATCTACTGCATCTAATTATATACCTGGAAAATATTTTATTTGGGGGGATATGATAGCGGACGCAACAATAGAAGCTTTATAGAATCACCATCAAACTCTAAAAACCTCTAATTTATTTCCTTCAAAATTTGATTTTTTTTACTGTGTTTTTGAGCAAAAGAAATCTAATTTACGCTTATTTTAAGCAGTTTTCAAAAAATTGTCACTTAATAAATTTATATATGGTCCCTTAACTCATGAAAATAACACATTTTATTTAATATAATTTAAACTACTGAACGTAAAAATTTGAAATTTTGCACATCCATGTAATATTACTTTCTGCATCTATTTCTATCGAAATTTGGCTAGGTCGCTATTCATAATTTTTTTGAATATTAATTTAATAATTAATATTTTATTTAAAATCATAATAACATTAAATTATATTTGGGTCGTTTAGTTCTAATAGTACGAATAAAAATTAGCTTCTTATTATCAATATTATACGAGATATGATTTAAAGTATGAAAAAATATTTTAACATATGGGGAAGGGGATTTTGGGTGCTCATAACTCACCCATTTTCGGTTCAAATTTCTTGAAATGGATATCCAGGGTTAAAATGAGCTAAATTTTTGAAATATGAAGTGAAATCTAGGGGTTCCTATTGGGAAAAAAAAAGTTGGTGTGCATTTTAATACGTAGATGGCCCCTTATGTAATTTTTATGCATAGCAAATTAAAGTGTACGTCAATCGAAAACGATTGGTATCTGTAACTTTGCTGTACGACGATCGACGGCTGTAAGAAGTACAAGTGGGACTTTTTTTTTCCCGCAGCTGTACAGCTTCTTCACAGTTGCACGTTGTTCTAGGAAAATATAAATCAAACAGAAGTATGATCGTGTAAGGTAAGGTGCACGTAAGAGATAGAGCTTACATGTATCTCTGCTTTAATAATTAATGAAATGCTATTAGTGGCTTGTAGAGCAGCAGTACCCCAATGATAATCGATTTCTCTTAAATAACTATCTCCACATTTTTGCAAACAGTGGATTTGTTCAAATTGTCAGATTTCTAATGTTTCTTTGCTTTTTTGAAAAATCTTGTAAGGTATTTTTTTCTGGTGTGGCCGCAAATCAGAACGTTTTCATTTCCTGCCCGTAAAACTGATCATACAAGTAATGAGAAATTATAAAATTAACTGAGAAAATACAAAACTGTGATTGACCAAAATTGGGAATATACATGTAGCGTCAGTTGATTTTTGCCCTTTATGAAAAGAAATAACTTTAGAAAACAGAAAAAAGACTGAGAACCAGATTGCTTAAGGAAAATAAGTATAGGATATCCGAACTCAAACGATCCTATTTTAAAGCTGTCTGCACACGAAACTATTGTTGAGAAAGTTATGAAATATTTTGTAGGACATAATGAAGAAATGGAATTTTGCTTGAGAGAATATAAAGAAGTAATTAAAATGTTCACCACCAGGGGCGTTTTATAAAGAATTACACATTTAGCATACATTTATGATAGTTAACAAATATTATTACAACAAACATGTTCAACATGACTACCATCATTGTCAGCTACCAACTGAAATCGTAAGAGAGTATGTTTCACAGCTGACCGCAGTATGTTCGGGGAAATGTTAGGAACATGCTGTGAAATGCTGTCGTTAAAATCAGGCAAAGTTCCCGGATTATCACGACATGCCAAATGTATCAAACTCCCCCAAAGCCAAAAGTCTCATGGATTGAGGTCTGGGGACAAGCCCCTGGTGGCGAACATAAAAAACGCACCCTGGTAGCAATCAATTGAACTATTTTTTATACGCTCAAACAAAATCCCATATCTCCATTATGTCCTTAACAAAATTCCATAACATTCCCAACAATAGTTTCCTCTGCATACAACTTTAAATTGAGTCGTTTAGTATCGGACAACCTGTAATTTCCGTAGACATGAACTTAACACATCCATGTTAATTTGTCCGGAGAATAGGTTATTAGAGAATAAATTAAAAACAAAAGTTAGTCACGTGTCTTGAGATTGTTTAGATGTATTATAAAATAAGTTAGGAGGTGAGTTTCATGTTAACCCTTTCGGTACGGAGGAGCTGACCGCGGTTATATATTCGTGGTAGCATGAAGTTTTCCAAAAGAGGGGTTGCACTGTACAGAAGCGTAATCTGCGAAAACATGTTTTGCAGCATCTAACGAAAAATCAAAAATTTTACTAGAGTCTAACATAAAAATTATTGTTTACAGAAAGTGGTTTATTATATTCCGGAATTGTTGATAGCTATGGTAATCATACCCACATAACTTTCCTTTTATGCAGATTTTAGGTGCAGTGGTTTTAGTACTTAGAGAACGTTTCGTAGATCCCGCTATTGGGCGGTGGTACTACGCATTTTCACCGATCCCAAACGTTTGGACCAATAGCTGCGTCTGTGCATGCTCGTGGAGATCGTGAGAGCGAAACCAGAAAGGAGCTTTAATGAAAATGCAGGCGCCATCTGTTCGTTCAAAATATAGTTAGTTTATTATAGTGATTATCCATATGAATTATTCATTAAATTATATTATCTATTATCTTTAACGAATATTTTTCAACACTTATTTTAATAAACATTAGTTTATTTTATAATAATCAAATAAAAATGACTAAAAATGAAATATATTGAAATGTAAATTTTATTGCCAGGTCTTCAGTTTTGCTTTAGATGATGAAAAGTAAAAGCAAAAAAATATTAAATTTTTATGCTTTCGCTCTCTCTATCTCCACAAGCATGCGCAGACACAGCTTTGGCCCAAACGGTTCTGATCGGCGAAAATGCGCGCAGACAGAGCTTTGGCCCAAACGGTTGGGATCGGCGAAAATGCTGGTACTACCCAGAGAACGTTTCGTGAATGTCGCCATTGAACGGTAGTAGTACCCACAGAACGTTTCGTTTCCACCACCAATGGGCGGTGTCGTAGTGACGAAAGAGTTAAATTTGTAAGGATAAGAAATTTTAAGAAGGAAATTAATGTATTTGAATAGTTTATTTCTAGAATAATTTGTAGGGATTGTTTTTTCCCGAACCTAATGTCAATCCCGGTGGCCTAGTGGTAGCGCTTTTCAATGCCATGCCATGAGGTTCAATTCCAGTGTTAGGCAAGGTTTACTCAGCCTGTCATCCCTTGCGTGGGTCGATGAAATGAGGAGAAAACTTACTTGAGAGCTAAACACTGGTGCCCCGCATTAGGCTGACAATCTAGCCGGGGTATTTGCTTAGGCTTTCTAGAGCACATGGCCGCGAAGAGCGTCTGTTGGCAGCGCAATCTTTGGCTCCAAGTGTGCTGTTGAGCCAGTGAGTTTAGTTTTAATTATTGTTTTTAATGGATTAAAGAAATAAAAATGAGAGATTGTGGGTCTTATTTTTTCAAATCAAGGGATCGCACTCAAGCCTAAATAACTTAAACATACTTGAGGAGGTACTTTTACGTGTATGCATAAGAACTTTAAGTGTGTCACTTATTGTTTAGTTATATAAAAAAAGAACAGAGAAATTTCACAACGAATATCAAATGGTCAATTTTCTGCGTACCTAATATCAACAAAATTCACAAGTCAGTGCAAACCCTGGAAACCAATAAAATTCTATTAAACATATGAAATAATAAAAAGAGTATATGTTTCAGGAAGTTCAAAGGATCTTTTCTCCCTAGAAGCAAAGCAGTTGCCAACCCACAAATAGCTATGGGAGCAAAAACTGTTTTTATATAATATTTGGACTAGCGGAATTTTTTTTACTTTATACTATTGAAATGCAATTATTTGAATGACAGAAATTTTGCATCTCTTCATATTTGCTATTTAATATTTCATATTCAATTTTAATGATGAAAGTGTAGAATTTCTTTTTTTTTTTTTTGGATAATTACAATCGCATATGAACTAATATTTTTATATTTCTTACTATGAACAAAAGTTCCTCATAATTAAAAAATAAATCAATCAATTAAATTAAATTAAAATATATAAATAAACAAACAACTAAAAAATATTTTCAAACCCGAGTACATGACATTTTTAGGTTCTTCTTTCATTTAGAAGAGGCTCATTCATATATTGAGTTTTCAGCTCTTTTTATTTCTTATTATAGATAATAATGATCTTCATTAATATTCTATCAACCCTAATTTACCATTTTCTATATTATTAGGCGATTGTGTATCAACTCTTTAATTCACTATGCACGTTTGATATCATCTGACAGTTAATCTACCTTCATGATACATTGCACAATTAAAACAGATTCTATTTCGTTTAATTATACAAGAAAATAGTTATACTCCAGTTTAATATCATCTGCTGCCACAGCATTGCTGGGTTTCGTTTAAAATCCATTAAATTTAGAGTATTCAACAATTTTCCTCCTTGTAATAACCATTCATTGCCATTTATCATTTTAATGAAAAGTATTAATTTGAAACTGAGCAGCTACGGCAATCTCTGAAATATCACACACTGCATTGTTTAAACTTAAATTCAAGCATCAAATTCATAAATTGGAAGTACGGAATTCTCACTGATTAATTATTTAATTAAATCTTAAAAACACAGTAATTAACTAACAGATAGATATTGTCTTGCAGGAATCTCTCATTAAGTTATTTAAGAACGATAACATCTTGAAGTTTGGATTATATATGGCATAATTTTTTAAAGCACTATATCAAATTTTGTTTCTCTTTTTCAGAAGGAAGCATAAGTTTGACTTGGGAGAATTGATCCCATTTTGCATTTTTCGATTTCAATTTTGAAAAAAAAAAAAATAAATAAAAATTATTCTTTAGTGATGTTGTTAGTTTGCACTACAGGATCAGCTCTCTCCTTTATTGCAGTATATTTTTTAATTTCAAAAAGCCATTTTAAAATAATATATTGTTTACTATATCGTAAAAAATATCATGTGGAACCACATGGCTTCCATTTTTTGTTTCCTTAATGTTACTTCCTCTATTAAATTATAAAAGGGAAGGTGATCCAAAATGATTATAGTGAGCAAAACGGCCCACATACATTTTCTTAGATACTGGCAGTGCTATCTACCGACAACAGTACAAATAAATTTAGACACAGTAACAAATAAACTAGTTCTGCCAAGTAAAGAAGAAGCAATGACAGTATTCCAGTGGTCGCAGTATTACGCATCTAAACGGAATTGTTTGAAAAATTGGGTTTTATAACATCTGTTGTAAGGTAAGCACTAAATTTTAAAATGTTTATTTAGATATACAGTATTTCATGTACGGAAATAGGACTTGCTTTATTAAATAGAGTATGCTTTTCGATGGGAATTACACTTACATGGGATTAAGTTTATTATGTTTCTCGGCATCATCCAGTAATATGACCTAAAATGGGCAGCCATATTGCAGGGTAAAATGTTCCATGGACTTAAGAAACTCCAGTACCGGATCCTAGCCATCATGACAACCCTTCATCCATTCTCAAAATGTGTGATTTCCCATTGCATTATTTAATTTATTTCTGCGTTTATTGCAGGCCATAATTTTTTATTTATATTTTAAATATCCCATTTTATTTTTTGTGACACTTTTTTGTTTTAAAATTTTAATGAAATAAATTATGCAAACTATATGATTGTAAAAGTTTTATTTCATTATAATCATTATTACTTTCATATCTTTTATTTTGCCAATAAAAACAACTTACAATTATTTTCAAATAAAGGATCATTTGACCTTTGGAGAGGGTAAAATGATCCGTTAAAATTTTTTATTTGGGAATACCTTATTCCCCCGTACACGATATATATTTCGGTTACACACATAACCATCTTCAGTCGTTTCTGGATCTCTCACTAATGGCGGCTTCTTTTTATATCTTCTTCGTTCTTCTTCTTGAAAGTTCGATGCATGACGTCATCCCATGATTGGTCGATTGTATGAGCGTATCGTTGATGCTGCCCTCTGTCGTCATTATTTCTAAGCTCTCGCGAATGTAGGCATATATACTATTTTTAAAGTTAGCCAACTTTAAAAATAGTATATATGCCTACATTCGCGAGAGATTAGAAATAATGACGACAGAGGGCAGCATCAACGATACGCTTCATACAATCGACCAATCATGGGATGACGTCATGCATCGAACTTTCAAGAAGAAGAACGAAGAAGATATAAAAAGAAGCCGCCATTAATGAGAGATCCAGAAACGACTGAAGATGGTTATGTGTGTAACCGAAATATATATCGTGTACGGGGGAATAAGGTATTCCCAAATAAAAAATTTTAACTAATTAATCCGCCGTTTTAAATAATGTTTTATATGTTTTTATTAAGTAAAATGATCCTTTGGACATTTTCTCAAAATTTAATTTTTTTCATTACTCAGTGTACTTTTGAAATGTAATTAAAATATATTTATGATGTAAAATATAGCGTAAAATAGGCCAGCAAAAGGCCAAAGTTTTATTTAAACATTTATGTTATTTTATACAAGTTTTTCCCTTGAGGCGATGATTTTAGGCAACTCACCCCTACATCAAACGCGTTTCGTTTAAAATTGAGATACAGTACTTTAATAATATTATGGTTTTCCAATTTCTCGCCAAACTATTTATCCTTACTAGTCCAGTAACTTTATCCATCGAGCCTCGCATCAAATCTAGTAGTTCTGATTTTTTGCTGAATTGTTTCTGGTGTTGACCCAATGAATATTTCAAATTTTCGACCTCGGAAGCTGAATTTTGACCCATAAGAACAGTTTTTTCATGACCAAAAATTTGCTACGTTTTTAAAGTGGAGTAAATTGCCACAATTTGATACCAGAATGGTCACTGCAAGTTGGACAGTTTCTAAGATACAACCAAGATACAACCTTTCATTTCCCTTTTTTCTTTTTTTTTCAAAATCATTTACTTTTTTTCAGTTTTTGCAGATTTTTATGCTGAAGAATATTTTTTTTCTCTTATTTCTATTTTTGTAGCAGAATAAATTTGCCACAATTTGATATCAGAATCATTAATGTAAGATCAACAGTTTCTAAAATGCAGCCTTTCAAATTTCCCCCAAAAAATAATAATTAATTCCTTGTTTTTTAGCAATATTGCATGAATTCGAACTAAGAAAACCTACTTTACGTAAAGTAGTTCTCACCTCTAGAATTTGAAAAATCTGGAGTGACTCCACTCGACTTTCCTAACATTTGATCTCTACCAAGTGTTTAAATACATATTTCATTCGACTCAATCTTATTTAGAGTTAAGGCGTTAGTGCACTTAAAATAGTTTGAGTGTCTAGGACAAAATGTATAAGAATACTTTTTGTAGTACTGTAAAAAACTGTTATCCGTACACTCACTAAACTTTATACAGTATGCAAGACAGTGACCTATCATATCCGTACCTAATTGGATCTTAATCGAATGCAGCATTTAGACACTAGCTAACTTTAAATGATATGCATCCCTAGGCCATAATATATAAGAATTACTTTTTGCAGCCCTGTGAACAAACTGTTAGCTCTATACACACCAAAATCCATGCAGGTCATGAGACCGTGGCCTGTAATATACATACCCAGTTTGTACTCAATCGACTGTACCATACAGACACTAGCGCACTTTCAAGAATGTAAGTCTATAGGGCATAATGTAAAAGAACACTCATTTGTTGCCCTGTAAAAATCTATAAGTCCTACAGCAAAACCTATAAAGGTTGTTTAACGCTGACCTTAAATATACGTACCCAATGTGGACTTACTCAAATGTACCATTGAGACATTAGCTCAGTTTAAATTATTTGCGTCCATAAGCCGTAATGTATAAGAATTATCTTTTGCAACAGCGTGAGCAAACTATCAGCTCTACATATATCAAAATATATGCAGATCCTGTGACCGTAAAATATTACATTTGCATAATCTCATCTCTACTTCGCTGAGAGGAGACCTTTCCGAAATTAATCGTAGAAAGTCATATGTTTGCACCCGGATGCAAAAAATATGTATCTACATGCGTACATGATTTTTTTAAATAAATTAATCAGCTTTAATAAAACAAGATAGGCTCTTTTCGAAATTTACCTATGTATCATTATCTACAATAAACATACATATTTCTGACTATATCTTCAGAATACACACACTTTTTTAATACAACATTTTTGTTATAAAATTTATTCAGATATCTTTGTTTTATAAATTAAAGGTTTTTGATTACATCATTGAAAATATAATCTAATTAATTATTATCCTACATAGTCTACATAAAATTTTGAAAATATTCTTTTACTACATTTTCTTTCGATTTGATTGTCAGAAATAAATTTTGTTTAAAACATGCCTTACATTTTTACCGCTTAAGATAATGCGATTACATAAAACGTCAGTCAGAACAGTTTTGATGCAATTATCTTTCATTAAATTAAGTCATTAATGGACAGTTCTTCAGAAACCATACACTCACAGGTAGTTTGATCGAATGAACGTCTAACACTGATTAATTTATTTCATTAATATTCTCAAAATATTAGCAAAAAAAAAAAAATCGAAACAAGCGAATTGAACGTAAGATATAATAAAACATCATGCTGAAAAATTGCTTCCTTAAGTTAAAATTTACTTTAGAAAGTAGTGAGAAAAGCGTAATTAATGTTAGAATTAAGACACGGAAAAGGTAAATCATACTGTACTGAAAAAAGCTATTTGCAACACATTTTTTTTTCTAGTTAAACTACTACGACTTATTTAACTGCACTAAATTTCGATATACGATCATCACTTTTTATTTTTTAACTTACCAACCTCATAATTATTAGACCCAAAAATACAAAATATGTAATTACCAGGAAAGTACGAGTCATCTAGACAACTTGGAATCAGAAAATGAACAGCAGTGGCGAACTGATTTCTTTTTTGTCACATGACTCTGGTGAATTTCACGGGATACGGCTCTCACACAAGTTGCATCTGGGTTTCATTCTAGTCGGAAATGCGCCATAATGAGATTCTTAAAAAAATAAGACACAGCCAGCGGCGGATTAATGCAAGTTTGTCCGGGGGGAGGGGGCGGTTAGTTAGGATATTGACATATACATCCATTCTATGGAAATAAAATAGGATCTTTTACATTAATTTCTTTTTTCTTTGCCCCCTTTAATCCGCCCTTGGATACAGCTTGAAAGGACGTAAATTCTTCATTTCCGTGTCTTAAGGGACTGTTTACGATATGCCTTGTATATTTCCACTGAAATTTTGACTGTGTAAGTGTTTTATAATATGTGAGAATTACAGCAGTTGTGTAAGATTCTGTACTTAGCGAACTGTTAAAAGCACGTTACTGTCTGATAGTGCTTGTGAATTTTGTACAGCTGATTGTTCGACGAAGTTCCAGAAGCAATAAAGTTCATGTTCCATCCTGACAAGTGGACTCTTTGCTAGAACTTTCTACACCAACTGGACTTTAGAACGACGAGCCCAGGAATTAACAGAGATATTCTGCAACAATACATATTAAATATTCATCTCACCTGCATTTTAAAATAAAAGATTGCAGTTTAAATTCAGAGATGGATTCTCACAAACAATAGCATTTTCCCTTCTGGGAAATAAAATTCATTATTAAAGAATATTCCCTCTGAATAATACTTTGCTACTGAATTTGTATTTAGCTGACCGATATAGAAATACTGATAGGCAGGGGCGTAGCCAGGGGGGGGGGATATCGGGATATATCCCCCCCCCCGAAATGTTTGGATTGGTGATGAAATTCCATCTATTTATACACATATAAGTTCATATCCCCACCCCCCCCCCGAAATGTTTGGATTAGTGATGAAATTCCATCTATTTATACACATATAAGTTCATATCCCCCCCCCGAAAAATTTTCCTGGCTACGCGCCTGCTGATAGGGTAGTCTATCGGATAATGTGGCAGCTTATCACTTTGACCAAATTGTAATTTTTACACCAAATCCTGCTATACTCACCTAAAATTAATGTTTACCTGCCGAACAATAAAAATTTGCATTTTGCTGCATGCTGCTGTTGTTTCTAATCCATTCTGGTTGACCACCTGTTAAATGTATATCCGTTAATTAGTGCGTGATTTATAAATCTTTGAAATTCCTTTGAATAACATTAAGGTTTGGCGACTTTTCATTATATGTAGGAGATAAAAATGCTAAATTGCGTAAATTCACATAAAAATTAATAGGTATTAGTTTTTAATTCCTACTTCAATTAAATCGCTCCTTGCTGTGTTAGGATTTATCCAAGTAAACACCCTTACTACATTTAGTAAGCCTAGGACTTTCTATTTCGGTGCTCATGACGAACACAAAAACACATATAGATAGTTATTTGCATCATCTTTATTTATACAGTGTGCCCGCTAAAGTCCGTTATCAGCCCAATAATTTCTGAACGGTAAGAGCTATAGTCATAAAAGTAGGGCTTAGGCTGAAGTAAAGTTGCCATGCGTTCGACAACAAAACCGCTTATAGTGTCACCTGGTGGCTAAATTTGTAGTCTTCTTATCTCAAAGACACTACGAGATACGGGAAAATGGTCAATTACAAATTTCTTCAGCATCATCGATTTAGTAAGAAAAGATACCTGCGCATATCATTATGCACAATAATACTACCAATGGAAGCAGGGGCGTAGCCAGAAATTTTTCATGGGGGGGGGGTTACGACTACTACAACTCATATATATGTATACGTGTGTGTGATAATGTAGTGAAGAATATACATTTTGTATGGCAAAATTTCTCATGGGGGGTGGGGTTATGACCACCCTAACCCCCCCACCTTGGCTACGCCCCTGAATGGAAGGCATAAAACCATTTTTATGGTCAAGTTTTCCAAAACTGCTCTTACCTTATACAGCAAGAGCCAGCGGCCGCCAGACCTTCGTCATAGTATAAAAGCTGAAACTTTCTCTGCGCATACCCCCCAACAGAGGTAGGAACAATCGGCCACTATAAAGTTTGGATGATCGTGGCTTTGACAGGTAACAGGTTGTAAAGGTGTATAAAATTGCCGAAAATTTCGTCATTTCATAAAGCTTAACTTTTTTTATATGTTCTTCTGCGCAGTAGTATAAATCACTTTATCCCTTGCCAGACACTTTTCCATCGTGGCAAACCCCCGCCAGACAATCTCAAAGTCATGGAAAACGTGATTCTATTACGAGCACGCTGCAACAAAGTTTGAGCGTAAGAAAGTTCAGAAGTAGCATATAAACTGTGCTTGGAACTTTGTGACAGCTTGACGTACTTCGTCGCGGGAGTTTACGAACATAATAGTTTTCCATGACTTTGAGGTTCCACTTTACGTCTTTCATTTTTAGTATTAATGTGCTCAAAATGTCTTTTATTACTAAATCAGTGATGTTGAACGACTTTTTAACTGGCTATTTTTCCATATTTCGTTCTGATTTTGAGATAAGAATGCTAACTCTAAGTCACGTTCTTATCTCAAAATCTTTCTCTCAAATCAATCTCTTTAGATGGCGCTGTAATTGGTTTTGTTGCGTAGCGGATGGTAACTTTACTATACCTACCTTAAAAAGTATACTATTCCTAGACCTTAGCAAATAATGTGATTACAGCCTTTGCCACCCAGAAATTATTGGAGTGACAACGGACTTTAGTGGGCCCACTATGCAATTTCTCCAGTTAAGTCCTGGTCTACAGGTCTATTTTTCAGCTATGAAACTACGACTCCATACACTTATTTATAATTAGCTGGAATAAATCGTGACCATGACAGTCCCGATGATTTATGGTAAACTGTAATTATTTTGTGCAAAAAAAAACCGCAACTAAATATGACTGATTAGAAATCGTCCTTCAATTTGAATAATTCAACTTTGTAACAAAAAATCCATTACTATTACTAGGCAACTGAAGCAATAATTATTCCAGAAAAGTCTGTAATGATATTTTGGGACAACCTGAAAATAGTACTTGTAGTCAATATCGGCACACCTGGAACGTCACATAACCACTATTTATAGTATTATTTATTAACCAAATTAAGGGACAGAGTTAGATTGTAGTTATGTTCTCCTACTTATTGAAATGTCATTGAAAATAAATGAGAAAATAGTGGGAAAATTTTCCAGTACAGCATTTATAATCAGGGAAATATAACACTTTAAAAATGATTTTTTAAAAGAGAAAAATCTGTGAGTTTCATTTTCAGATTCAGCGCGTAGGGGAGAGTGGTAACAAATGGGACACTAGTAGTATCTGAAAAAGTATTTATATTAATTAATATTAGGTGGTGTCAATGGATAGAACTAGTTTTACACAAAATTTTCAGTTGTTTACGACTAGCTACTTTCTCACTAGACGGGGATTTATAAAATTCTGCTTGTAAAGGAACTTCTCACTAAAATATCAGATACTTATAATTTACTTATTATTTCATGATAACTATGACTATTATTAGTTCTTTGTTTATTCGTGATAACTAAGACTGTTATTAGTTCTTTGTTTATTCATTTACTAATATTAAGATTTATTTAAAATGTGTTTCACAATAATTAGTCACAAAAATGTTATTATATTTGGAATGCAAGGCTGAATGTGTCACATGTCATGGTAATGAATGGGTCATTTTTGCCCTTACTGTGAACATGCTTTAGGTTAATTTATTTTTCTGGTTTCACTTTCTTACCGATATGAAACTATTTACTGAGTCTTGCAGATTTTCGATAATTATTTAAATAGTAATTTGGGATAAATTACGAAATCAATATGATTTTTTTGCCCGATAATAAAGATAAAATACAGTTGTTCTCAGTGGCGCACACAAGGATAGGTCCAAGTGTCTGGACCCCTCCCGAAAGAGCTATCAATTTTGCTTCGTTAAATCATGTGATTTTTGACATTTAAGTATGTTCGAAGGCTTTATCAAATTCTGTTTTTAGCAAATAAAACAGCTAAATAAAAGCACAATAAAAGGGGGTCACGATTAAAAAAACGAGAGAGAGAGAGAGTCATTTTTTCAAGTGGTTGGTGTCAAATCTTTTATGAGCTGCGGTTGGATCCGCTCCAAGAGCTGAGTGCGCCACTTGTTGTTTTTATAGAACTCTAAAACTTTTGAATTTTGCAATTTTCGATACAAGAAAGGCTGTACGAGTGTATTAGTATACAATTAGATTATACATATATATAACAATTACTATTCTGCCTTTTTGTGTTAATAATAAAAAAGTTATTTTTTAATATTTTCCTCAAATTTAATTTAGTGACGCATTCATTATCTGCAATGGCTTATTTAACCACATGGGTGGTGTTTAATGGGCCAAAGTTTTCCTATCAGGTTTTTCATTATCACTTTCTGTTAACAATTTTTATTCAACTTATTACTTTTGTTTTATGTAACCGAATAGTTTATGCAAACATCATTCTAAATTTGAGCTCATGAAAATGATTAAGAAAAAATACAAAAATAAAAACACAAAAATGGATATTTCTTTACCACTCTACCCTATATTTCAAATTCTTATGCTTCGATTAATTCTTTTATTTCATGTTTATTTATTAATTTATTATAATAGTAAGTAATTTTTAAAAGCAACGATTTTAACAATAAATTCGTTTAATATTCCTTTCGTTTGCGTCGTTCCAGATTAAAATTGCATTGCCGACAACTTTCCAACAAATATTTGTTCAGTACAAATTAATTAGTGTACAATTTGAAGAGAAGTTTTGATGGAAAACATCAAGAATGCTGAGCACGTTCAAAATAATGATTTAAGTAAATATCGGCCTGACATCTCTATGGATTAAGGATTGATTACGATTCCTATAAGCGGAATAAATTACAATTCAATATCATGTATAATACATAATGATGTGTGTGTTAGTCGATCATATATGCATTAGGGACTGCGATTGGTGTTTCCTTCGGAAGTTTATGAAACAATTTGCTATAGGAAAGTACATTTTAATAATGCAAAATAAGCTTAATAAAATTAAGAATTATTTACCATTTTAAAAATTTAGATCACGTAGACAATTATTTTCGCTGAGAAATAAGATTTTTTCTCTAACTGCTTAAATTAAATGTTTTGATACTATAGTTTGGTATTTATTCATGGTAATTCCATTTCTTTCACACTGACTTTCAAGTTTTAATGAATGATGATTAGGCAGTGTTTAAATAAAAGAATGAATTTGAAGAATAGTTATTTATTTCATTTTTTAAACAATTTTTTTTTGTTTTTAAATGTCAATTTAGCAATGCCTAAACTCCTTGTAAATGTATTTAAAATGCACAAAACTACAAAAAAAGCTGTAATATATTATTAATTTTATTTTTTACTGTACATATTTGGAGAAGACTAATTGCGCCCAAAGATTTATTCAACAGCAGTTGCTAAGGAAACATGACGTTTCAGCTTCTTCGATTATCCAGTTCTACCATACTATTTATTTATTATGAAAAATACTTTTGAAAAAGACTCTAAGAAGAAAGGCAAAGTTACGTTCTTCGTCATTCACCCATAAACACAGAAACATTTTCTAGAAAGACGTAGGATTTCTTTCATAAATATTCCTGTGATGACTGCAAAAACTCAAGATTCCTGAAAAAGCTTGCATTAAATCAAACTTGTAAGTAAAATAATACAGGTGAAATGTTTCCGTAGAAAAATGATTTTTTTAAGTCTATATTTTCAATTTTGCTTTTTATTGAAATATAATCCTCACGTAGTATTTAATTTAAATTATATTTAAATATAATTTTTAGTTAAATACATACACACACACACAAATACATACATATGTATACATATATATATGTATGTATAAAATCACCGACATTTTTCTTTTCACGAGGTTTATTTTTTCGATCATAAAAAATTTTAATTCTTAAAACATGCCGAGGGGGCGCTGTAGGCTAAAATATATTAAAAAGGCGCAGGTATGCACTTGTAAACAGGTCGTGACTTTATCAAATTTTTGAGATCGTTCTAAGAGGAGATTTTCGCGAGAAACAAGTTTCACAAAGGATCGGACCATATATACCCTTATTTAAAAGATACACACGATTGTGGAAGAACATTGGGAAGGCAAAATTATTGGCATGGTAGTCAAATACAGATACTACAGAAATATTGAAGGACAATATAAGTGAGATTTTATTAAGATCCACCCCGTGAAGTCTACAGAATGCAGTCTACAGAAGAGTCTTACAATATTTCTAGGAGAGACACCACCTGGAGCAGTATGCTTTTGTCAAGTTGGAGCATATCATTAAGCCAGATGGGCGGCCGAAGGAATATATTGCCTGAAAATTTGTTTAGGGATCAATTTAAATTAACTCAAGGAGAAGAAAACGCAGTAAAATGGTTGCTTCATAATCAAATGTTATATAAAAGCATGGATTTCGTCCACAAATGCAATCGAGGCCCCAATGAATGATATTAATTTCTTAAAAATACTGGTAGTTTATAAAAATGACGACAAATTAGTTGCAGAAAGAGCAATTGCAAAGTTTATTAATCATTTATGGTAATTAAGAGATGAATTGGTAGCTCTAGAACTATTTAACGAAAGAATAAGACCTGAAGATAGGAAGAATCTTGCTAAAAAAAAAAGCTGGTTGCAATGAATCCACAGATCTTAGAAAAACTTCAAATTTAAACAGATGATTTAGAATATTTTCTGAATAAAGATTTACCTGAAAAAATTATTATCATGAGCAAATCGATAAACTTTTTTGAAAGGTTCCAAATTTCAAAGGATTTTTTTTAAAATAGATTCTGCATTCATGCACCCCCATTCATATCGCTTTCTCTACTATTTCTAGCTTACGTAAATTAACATGAACATAGAATTCTGTTTATACACAATAATAAAAATCAACCGAAACGAATATTCTGCTAAGATAAATCAAATAACTTATTCAACTCTCAAGAAGAACTCAAAGTTCGTTCTCATTTCCAGTTTATGAAGCTGTACGACACAGAAATGCAAGCTGTTGTAGAAACTTTCTAAATTTGAAATGTTAGGTGCATAACATAATAAACAGCTACATTAAAAATCTATTTAAAAGATATTTCGAAAATTAGTTTTTCCAATAATGCGATTTTTAAATATACCATCAGAAGCAATTTGCGCATTTAATGTTTCTGAATAGTACTTCGCTTTCAAGTTCGAAAATCTCTGACAGTGCTCTGAGCAGTGGCAGCTGCTCCATTTGAGCACATGAGCACGTGAGCCCCCAAAGAAAAAAAAATAAACACATTAACAAATTAATAATTAGAAAATATTAACTAAACTTCTAGATTTTTGTGATTTTAAAATGTGAGTTTTACTCTCCTCCCACGCCCCGCTGCTTTTACATACGCTTATAGCTAACGCACTCACTTCTAACTGGAAAAATATCACTTCTAAACTGCTCTCTGAGAACAGAAGCGAAGAGTCCCGGCAGAAGTAAGGCGCTGCTGATATCATTCTGTTCGCACATTTTAGGTGTGCAGACGGTAAATTTTATTTGCGGTTATCTCTTCCGGATTCTCCCTTGTTTTTTATGTTTTTGTAGGATCATTTTCTTTATTCTCATCATTTTTCACTACAATATTTCTTACAAACTAGTGTAAATAATTAAGATGATAGTAAAATAAGTATTTCGGAGCTAAATCAATGGCATTTTTTAATATTATCCTTTGAAAAATAATTGAAATAAAATTAATCAAGACAACACCTTTGCTGAAACTAATCTTGGTGACGAGATGTAAGAACAGTGATGAGATTTGCAAAAAAAGCAAAACAACTGAAATCAAACGAGAGCAAAATATTTGTACACAAGATACGTGTATATAATATATGTGAAAGAAGTCTTGAGAAGCAAAAACATCAGAACATTCTACAAGATAAAAATATTACATAGTCAATTAATAACTACTATTAGAAATCGACAGAAGAAAATTGGAATTTTAAGAGAAAAAAGGCAAAAAGTGAATTCCTCTTAATCGACAAAATGCTGAAATCAGACTAAAAACTGAAGAATCTCATCCCTGTAAGTTAAAAGAATACTTGTGTTTTTTCTGTTGCATGCGCTGTTTTCCATTAACTGCTGGAAACGCAAATATATTTCAACGTGTAAGTTGCATCGTATCTGCGTACTCAATTTTCGAAATTGATCTTGTGGCAAATGCTCGTCCATAAATAAAATTTTATTGTTACAAATTTAAGTCGCTCTAAACGCAATTTCGGTTATATGGATATTAAAGATCGGGATATGCAGTTCACTACTTTCTATAGGTTAAATGTTGTTAAATGTAAGGCCCAAAGTGTTAAATAATGTTTTGTTGCGCTGGTAATTTACACTTGCAAGATAATAACCGTAAAAAAATTTGATGTTAAGCAACTTTGGCGTCCTATAGATAAAAATATCTAGGAGAAACAAAAATTCAGTCAAAAATGGACAATAATAACTCGTCTGGAATTTATTTGTATGTTTCTCTGATAATTCTCTCGAAAACCATTTGATTTTCCTGTTGGTTCTAATTACAAATATTCATTTTTTCATCTAAAGTGAATTGTTTACATTTTTATTATTGTTTTCATAATTCAAAAACTTTTAATAACATTTTAAGGTGAAAATATGAGGAAGGAAAGAAATCCTTTATCATAAGAAAAGTCAAAATACGAGGAAATACAGACATTGGGATAAAACCTAATTCCGGAACCAAACTCGGGCCAGCGCCAGACGGGCAACTATAGTATTTAGTAACTAAGACCATCTATATAAATAAAGCAATGTGTAAACTGTCCGTTAGTTTGTCTGTCTGTCTGTCTGTCTGTCTGCCTGTGTCTCGCGTAGCTCCGATACGGGTGATCGTAGACCTACCAAATTTTGTACGGAAATTCTCCAAGACGAGTCTCGACACACCTCGAAGCAATTTTTTCGAAATTCGAATTAGAAAATGTTTTATTTTATGTTTTGTCCGATTTTTAGCGATTTTTCTTGCGTAATACATAATAACGCCGGTCATTGCACTCGCAAGAAAACGATAGTTACATTATCGTATAGAGGAGAATCTTTTAAAAACTGTTTGTTCGGACTGTGTAACATAATTCGCAGATTTTTGGGAATTTTTCAAATAAAATTAAATTTGACGCTGACTTTCGTAGAATATTTTTAAAACTGCTGCATCTTGAATTCTATCTGTCATAACTTTTTTTTTATATTTGGGCGAAAGACGGAGCACACAATTCGCCCACTTTTAAAAGAAGAACGGAGAGAAAATATAAATTAGGAGAATTTTTACGAATTTTTAAGTAAAGAAGGATTTTCATTTCAGTAGCACCTGCTTATGAGTTTCGGTTTGATATCTTGCGGTTTAGTTGTCATGGATACAGTAACAATGATTAAAATTGCCAGTTGAAAAAAATAAATAAAAACGGGTCCCGCGAGCAGACGATTTCTTTGCTTGGCTCGATTTCCTTTTATAAATACTGGATTTATTTGTGAGAAGAAAAATTAAACTGCAAAATCTAGAAAAACAATTTTAAAGCCTTTATAAATAGCGCAGTCTTATCTCTTATCTCTTTTCTTTTTGTAAAAGGTTGCAAGAGAGGGTGACGTATTTTTAAAATAAAAAAAATGTCCATTTCATGTAGTGTCTGAGGTATTTAACGCTAAACGTGAACCTAAAAGACAGCATGTCTGAGGAAATAAAACATTTTGAAAGTGAGAAGTTCACTGCAAACGGTCCAGTTTCACTTTTTTGATACCGAATGACGCTGACATATTTTTTTTTTTTTTTTGTGGGTGTGTCATTATATAGCAATGATCTCAGGTTATTACATATATGACGCAAATTTTAAGTCAAAAGTGAAATAATTTTGCTTTTTCTAAATTCCACATCACTGGAATTAATTCGAATTACACATGTGAAGAAATTTTTCGTTTCCTACCGTGCGAAGAACGGGCACGCAGCTAGTAAAAGCAATAAACTATCATTCATAGTTCATCTTCAAATTTGGAATTTAGCATTATCATAAACACTTAAAGCATAAGAAAAGTCAAAATATGAGAAAATACAGACATTGGGAGAAAGCCCAACTCCGGAACTGAACCCAGATGTGCAACTACTGTATACACTTAAAAAGACGGGAAAAGTAAAACACTGTGATTCAGAGCTCCTCTTCAAATAGGTAATTTAACCCTTTGAGGAGCAGCCCGTTCCCAATGCTGAAAAAAGGGCAGCCATTGCTATCGCTCGACTTAACTATACCAGCACGATGGCGGACGATCGAAACGTTCATCGCGTTTCGATCGTCTGCCATCTTGCTGGTAGTTAAGTCGAGCGATGGCAACGGCTGTGCTTTTTTCAGTATTGGGAAAGGGTTGCGCCTCAAAGGGTTAATCACCCGCGGTATGCTACGTGCACACACACACACACACACACACACACACACATATATGATATATATTTTTGTTTTTTTGGGTTAGCGTCACAGAAGTGTTCAACAAAAGCCGTTCCATTAAAAGCACAAGTGGTTAAGTTTATCTCCCATTGCAACCGCGTGAATAGCAGCACTAGTTGCTGCGCAACACTGAATTTCATATGATAACCCTAAGAAAACTTTCAATACCTCAAAACTAGAAAAATGTAGTTACACCACTTGGGCTTTAAAAGGCTCACATATATCTATACAGAGTGTCCCAAAAACACTGACCTAGGCTTTTATTCCTTAAATATTGATGACACACATATAGGATAAATGACAAAGTTACGCAAAAGAAAAATACAGAGTTTTATGGTATCGATTGAAATTTTCAGGAAATTAAATCGAAAAAAAATGCAAAATTTAAATTTTTATACTGCCCAGTACAAAAGAATCCCAATTAGTGAAATATGTCATCATATATAATTTAAGAGATCTGCAAAATTTTACTCTTTCATCATAAATAGTCTCTGAGAAATGAAAATAAATATATGCTGCCTTATACTACTTTTCTAAGGCTCTTGAAGGGAAAAAATCGCATCGGTACATCGAAATACATAAATTACCAAATAAAACATTGATTGCATAAATGCATTCAACAGCATAAAAGTATGTACCATAAATCTATCCAGCTGTTCTCGCATTCTTCCATTTTTCAGCAGATATCAGTGCTGTTAAAAATAATCGTGACAATTTTTTTGACAGGAAAGGACGTGCTAAAAAGTAAAGGATTCTCGTGGAGCTCTGTCACCCGCAACTATTTTTATAGAAATCAAATCTATTCTTCGTGACTGGCAACAGTCAAAACGTCAGAGTTTGATGTTCCCAGAACGGAACACTGCGCATTAAATAGTTAAAATTAGTATCACGTTAAGGTCTGGCACATGATGATTATCATATGCCCTTACATGATTACTGTTACGATTATGATTTTTTTTACTTGTTTTACCTGGTCTGTGGAAATTGTTCATAGCTATTCTAATTACTTACACACTATTACATGAAAGAAAATGACAAATGCTTTTTCTTTGAAAAAAGTTTAAGTAAGCTCTTCCGTTTAAACTACCGTGAGATACGCAATAACTTAGAATTATTAATCATTTATTTAAATGTAAGGCACACATTGTAAAATGATGAAAACAGCATACACTTTTAATTTAATATACCAGAAGTATTTACTATCACGATATATTTTGCTTTAATCCACAGTATCCAACGATGGGAACTAATTTTCTGATAAACCGTTTCTCATTTAAATCTTGCATGGTTCATTGAAGAAAAGAGTAACTTTTGCGAAATATTGCAAAGAGTGTAATCTTGAGGAGCTATTTAGAATCGTACGAACTGCAAATGCGATTTTAATTTTTAATCAGAGTTTATAAATCTCTCGTAATTTTTAATTCATGACGTCATGTCCTTTATTTCCCTAAATGAAATCCCAGATATTTGAATCATTCCATCTGCTTATCTCAAATACTTAGTTAGAAATGATTGTAGGTAATATTAAAACATGCGTCGACGGTAAGGTTTTTTTTTTCTTTGAACAGGACCGTTACAGAGAAAGTAATCCGATAATAAAATTACTGTTGTTGTTGCTGTTGCCCGTAATAACTCATCTTGAGAAGCGTTATCTTACAGTAATGCAGTCGTGCTGTAATCTAACAATTTTTATAGGCAATCAAAAAAAAAAATCGAAGTGTGGCTGTGTCGTGAACTCGGTCGTGTGTTTAACGTGAATGCATGTACATAACGAGTAATATTTTCTTCCAGTTTGATCGGGTTCAGGAAAGAAATCAAGTAAACAAATAATTACTGCGTTATAACTTTATTAATGATAGGTCTGTGATATAGAAATTCGAAACATATGGCACACAAGATACATCGAAATTTCTGGCGAACGTTAAATCAATACAGGTATATCACTTACTGTTATTGGAGAAGTTTCGATGTAAGACAAATTAAACTCGCTGAGCATGAAGTCAGACAATCAGCGCTACTTCGAGGCATTAACATTAAATTCTCCGAATATCATAATTGGTGTAGTGTGATCTGACGCGTATTCGGGTTGAAACGTGCACTATCTACAGTCCAATGTGCCTTCATAATCGACGATAGCACACGAGCGATGTCAATTAAGCCCGGCGTTAGTATAGAAGCGATTATATTCTACTTGCATAGGCTCGGGCGCCCCAGCTGCAGATGTGCTGCCGCCATCGTTTTTCTCCTCGGACACATTCATTCTTTTACGTTCCCGACACCGCTGCACTCTGTCATATGGTGTTTGACGGGTATAACTGGATTGCTGTTGAGAAGCTCTTTCCAACCGTAAACGTTCTCTATATTCTGATCTTGCTTTTCGACGAGTATAGCTCGACATTTCATTATTTATTTTAATTTTTTACTTTAACACTAGATATATTAACTATAACTATTTCACACTAACGTTTTATCTGCGCAATCGTTAAATATTGACAAGAGCTGACGATCGAAACGCAAACGAACGTTCTAGCTTCTCTTAGTCAAAATTTATACTAAACGGACATTACGTGACGCAGCGAAACGACCTCAAAATGGCAGCGCTCCCACCCTCCGCCGGGAGCGATGCGTCACAATCCTCACTCAGAGTAACGAATTCTTTGATCCTTAAACTATCGAGTGGCGTAATTAAATTTTGGATGTCGTTGATGGATATGCAGCTGCAAGCTGTATTCCCCAATTTTGTTAGCATTAGTTTTCTGAATTGTCTCCCACTATGGAAGCAAATTTAAAGATGTATTCACGTCAAAAAATAATGAAATCACTTCCTAAATATTGTAAACTAAAGCATGACAATGTATTTATGTTGACATATGTAAGATCTAATAGAAAACCTAAATCTATTTGTAAAAGGTGATTACAATTAAGCTTCCCCTGTAAACAGTATTCTACAACTGAAAGGGGTGAAGGGATTGTAACCAAATTTAGTATATAGACTATACATGAGATATTCTCAAGGAATTTTGAAAAAAAAAAAATGCCCATTAGATGACGCTTTGCATAAAAAACAATGAAAATGGCTAATTTGTAACGTACAAACAATTTCAACTTTTATTCAATAGTTTTTGAACATTTATTAATTAATTTTGGTCACTTTTAGAACTGATTTCTCAATTTAAAGTGCCCCCTATTGGAAATTTTTTGAACGAAACATTTGACAAAATTTCTTGAGAGCATCTCGTGTACAGCGCAAATGCCAAACTTGGAGAAACGGGCAATCTGGCTCGCCCGTTCCATCTGCAGAATGCTGTTTATAGGGGAAGTTTAGTCATAACCACCCTGTATTAAAACAAAAATATTGCTTATCATAAACGCAAAACAATATGTATTAGTCATATCATCCAAATATTCCCGTTAGAATCGTACTGTACATAGCGCACTAAACTAGTCGCGCTAACGGCAAAGCCCATCATGTACTACATGCATTGTAAAATAAATTTCGTAAAATTACAGCATAAGGACTGTAAATTTTAGAGTACTTGTACACAGTAAAAAAATTCGGAAACGTTACATACTTATAGCGGAAAGGTTTCCGAAAGTATAGCGTAACCTACCGATGCTCTACTCGAACTCACGATTTCGGAAACATAACCCATATTTCGGGGTAAAGTATTTACGGGGGAGAGGAAATCTTTATTTGGGACTTCGCGCGCATGCGCCAAGTGCCATGAGACGGATAAGAGTGAACGCGTTTTCCCTAATAGCACAGATGGTCACAAGAGTTGCTGTGACGTCACAGAGGGTCACAATTGTCACAGGACTGTCACATTGTAACTTCTTGCACAGCCCGATTATGACCAACAGGGGGCCCGGGCATTGATGAATTTGGGGGTCCCCATCTATAAAATTTGTTTTCTTTTTCATAATATTTTGACATATAAAAGAATATTTCAGAACAACATTTGAAACTGGGGGACCTGGGCAAAGTCCCGATTTGCCCATGCGATAATAAGGGTCTGGTAACTTGTGAGTGATGTAACTTCACTGTGTGTGGTCACTGTGAAGTTTATTTGTGACCAGTCACCAGGTGACGTCGCCGGATGAATACTTAAATAAAACGGGTGAATACTTAAATAAAACAGCACATTATCTCCTGAAAATAATTTATGTGGAAGAAAAAAGATTTAAGATTTTTAATTTATATTTATTAATTATGGTATTTTCTCTCCATTTACAAAATACTTCAAAAAAATTTTAAGTTTCCAAAACAAGCCGTACCACAAATAACTTTTGCAGCAGTCAGTTTACTTTTAAAGCAAAATTCGGCAAGAAAACCGCAGCGTCGTGGTACCGTGCTTTCTTCCGATTACGTAGGTCCAGCGTTCGATTCTGGCTCTGGTCGCTAGTCCTCACCGCTCCTTCCGACAGAGTTTGGTGCTGCCATCTAGATTAAGATACTCGAAACGCTTCATCTAGTGCATGTTACTTTTTTCTAAAAAACTCGGAAAGGTTACTCGTTAATTCGGAAACCTTTCCGAAAACTCGAACCTTCCGAAATACACGGAGAGGTTACTCAATATTTAACCAAAATATACAGAAACGTTACCCACCTTTTCCAGAAACCTTACCTAAAATGCAGGAAAATAGGTAAATATGTTTCCGACATATGCAGAAACGTTTCTAAATACTTTACCCGTATGGTTCGGAAACGTTTCCGCAATTTTGAACTACAAGAGCTGCCCCATTTTTTGGGGTAACGTTTTCGAATTTTTTTTTACCGTGTACCATTCTTCTTCTTACGGTAAAACTACCGTAATTCTACAGTATTTCATATGTATGAAGATGGACCGTTAATTTACGCCTATGTTCCTATGCGCATGGGCAATATTTGGAATGCATAAGATTTTGGCTAGGTGGAGGGGAGGGGGGGGGAACTCATCCAGTTGAATCTAAAAAAAAAAAAAAAAATTCTGTATGAAATGGAACTCAGGAAAATTCGAATTTAAAAAAAGAATTCCCTCTCACAAAGGGTGTTTCAAATAACATTGAGAAAAATGGAATGGTTTAGTAATTTTTCTGTTTTTTCAAGTTTCAAAGAGGGAACGGAAAGTCAGTAAAAATAATTTTTAGATATTTTTAGCTGTCAATATATTTTTTTTTCCTTTCTTTCCCAATGTTTGCCTGCATATTTCAAAAATTCGAAAGTCATTAGTCAAGCAGCTAAAGAGTAACCCAGCAAACACAGCCGTATCGGGTAAGGGATGGGCCGACATCGGCAGTGCCGTTTCGATGTCGGCATTGGCATGATGGTAACTGGAGCGGTGTCGGTTCTGTGTCGGCAAAATGCGTTGGCGTAGGCAAAAGAAAGGTGATTTCGGTCATGCAACGGTCCGATTGCGGCAAGTCTTTTAGGGTTAACATGCGATTTCGGCGTTGTACCGCATAACCGATATCGGCCCAGAAGTGTAATTTCTAAACTTAACGGTATAAAACCAGCAAGCAGCACATATATATTGTTATAGTAATACTTTTTAATTTATGTTTCGATACTTACTATTTATCCCACCATGGCCGAGAGGATAAGGCACTGAACATGGTTGAAATGTGAAGGTCCAAGGTTCTGGTCTACCGCGTATCTGTCAATCCACAGTTTGGATTTTGGAGGATTTTCTCCAAATGTAATGTGAATGTGCGTTAGACAACGTAAACAGATTTTTGAACATATAATTGAGGATAAATCACCGTTGTATCCCCAATTCTAGAACAGAATTTGGGGGAATTTTATAAAATTTTTATAAATTCAAAAGATTATCTAATATTCATAAAATGAAAGAAATATGATTGATTTTTATAAAATTAGGGAATAAATAATTACTATGACTAATGTTCAACCCCAATTTTATTGTTTATTAATTGTTTTATAGTTTGGAATTTATAGTTTTTTTTTTTTTTAAAGCTTAATTTACTTATTTTACCCCAACCCTCCTGTGGCGGATACAGAAAAATTGGTTGCCGACCATGTCCGAGTGGATAAGACACCCAACATGGTAGATGGCCGAAGAGTGAAGGTCAAGGTTACTGGTATACCGCGAGGCTGTCGATTTAATGGTCTGGAGTTTAGGGAGATTTTCTCCAGGTGTAACGTAAATACGCGTTTGAACATTCTAAAAGTTTCTCCGCTTAAGGCATCCCCATTTAAGCAGATAGCCTTCGCGTAGCTTTGCCATAACTACAAAATCATATGAAATCAAATCAGAAAATTGGTCTTCGAGTCACAAAAAAAGAGACTTGCTAATTTGGTTGAAATGAAGTGTACAATAAAGAAAAATATCACATTAAAGCAAAATAATTTAATGGGAGGAGCCAGTTTAATGAAAAAGCTCATTTGATTAAAACAAAATGCACAGTGAAAAGAAGGATTGAGGGGGGGGGGGGCTGGGTGTCAAGTTCCCAAACACCTTCCTAGGATCCGCCATATTGCGCTTTGTCCGATTTTATTCCACATCTGAACCCGGGTTTAACAGGATCGCTCTGATCATTGAAAATATGCACTGGTTTAATTTTTTTTTGTGTGACATTGCTCTGATTTTCGGTTCAAGCGGAGCGTTGAATAATTTAAGCTGGGTAGCATTAGTGCTCATACATGAGCTTTAATTTAATCTGAATGCCTTAAAAAGAAAACGAAAATAAGAAACTTATGGAATAGTACACATTTCACGTTGTGTATTGGGGGATTTAAAATGTAATCTATGCCTATAAATTGCCGCACCCTACTGGAAGGTCCCTTAACAATTTTTTATAAAATGTAAATGAAAATATCACTTCGTGACTGTTCATTAATTTTTTCTTTATGGTGTTTCTTTTGTAACATTATGTTAGATTTGAAAACAGTTTGTTTTTTCAGCGAAATATTCTATAATTGTACAGACACTATTGAGTCTTCAAAATATTATTTTCTCATACAGTTTAATTCAGTATAATGTAATTTTTGATTTCGTTGAAGCTCTTAAGAAATTGCAGTACTTAAGATCCCATACCGAAACGGAACGTCCCTACCGAAACGATAGCCTGTTTTTCGACGCAACACATTGGTCACTGTTCTGTTTTGCGGGTCAGAGTTCATGCTCAAGGGCACAGCCAGGCACGTCCAGATAGTGTTTTTTTTCCCTTGCCTCTCCCCCCTTCCCTTAACACAGAGAAGGCTATTGTGAGGGGGGGGGGAGGGAAGAGTGGTTTTACCTGCCAGATTTGGCGACTAATGAATTCAGAGGCTGTGGACTAGGAACACATTTTTTTTTTTTTTTTTGAAATTCGAAACGTCACCATGTGCAATACTTGCGACCATGTGCAATACTTGAGGGGGAGAGACGCGAACGACGTGGGCAACCGCCCACGGCCTCGAACTGACGATTACTCTTATTAACGAGACGACGATTATTAAAAGAGGTGCATTTTTTAATACATAGCAACTTTTGATGAAATTAGTTAAATAGTTTTCAAGACTTTTAACATTCATTTTAATTCTTCAAGAAAATTCCTCATAGCCAAAATGTAAATGTACTGGATATTTTTGTTATTGCTGAGATTACTGACCAATAATTGAAAAAAAAAATGTCCGGCTATTGAAAACTGACTATCTGAAACAGCACAGATGATATGGTTAGCATAAACTGTCGGGTTATTACAACATCGGGTCATTACAACTGTTAAAACATTTATTTATTTATTTATTTATTTTTTCAAATGGCACTTGCCGTATAAGCATTGGAACCACTAGGCCGGAATTCTTGGACACTTTATTACGGAGGCAACTATTAAGTGGACCAGCGTTAATCGAACCCGGACCCGTGATATGGTAGAATGGTTCTTTAGTCACTGCACAACCCGAACGGCACGTCGAATTAAAACTTCCATATTAAATTTTATCTTAGAGCATTTCATATCACTTCCGAATGCAATGTCATGGTTGAGTCTTCTGTAAATATAACCCCTTAAAAAGTCTTCCGCTCCAGGAAGCCTCCCTAGACAGATAAACCTGTGGCAGACCTGTCATAACGCACGAGCAAAACAAACATCTTAGTTAATGCAGATACACAACAATGCTTCTACATCAACAAAAGCCTTTTTTATTTTTATTTTTTTTGGAAGGGGGCTTCATTTAACCCTTTGAGGCGCAACTCTTTCCCAATGCTGAAAAAAGGGCAGCCGTTGCCATCGCTCGACTTAACTACCAGAAAGATGGCGGACGATCGAAACGTTCATCGCGTGCCACAGATCTAGAGACCCCTTTTTGACGACAGCTGGCTGTGCCGGCACAGAGCTGTTAAAAAAAATCGTGACAATTTTTTATGCAAAATGACGTGCTAAAATGTAAAGGATTCTCGTGGAGCTATGTCACCCGCAACTATTTTTATAGAAATCCAATCTATTCTTCGTGACTGGCAACAGTCAAAACGTCAAAGTTTGGTGGTCTCAGAGAGGGAACACTGCGCGTTAAAGGGTTAATGTATTTATTCGACATTCTTGTGGGAATTTAACACAAATTAAAGTCTCTCTCTGCGCAGATTACGATCAAGGCATCTGTGGGTCCTGGGCAAAAGAAAAATATTGGGCCCCACGCGATAACTTTCCCCCTTCTAAAAAACCACTTACGATTGGTTTATTCTGAAAAATTTTAAATATCTTCCCCCTCTCTCCAAACACGAGAAATTTTATTTTAAGTAAAGTGAAATAAACGAATATAAATATGATGAACGAATATATATGATATCAATGAAACAGATAACGTCAGTGAAACGCTACGTCTAACTGCAACTGCTATATCATAGTTGCCAAAATGTACGGGATATAATAAACCACATTTAAAAAAAAAAATATTTTTTTTTAATAACAGTTAACCAACAGATTTAATTACAAAAATTTTGTTACTTTCAAACTTTAAAAATACTGTTTACGAAAAGGTAGTTAATCAGATTCTACAAATGTTGGCAGCCATGGGCGCCGGCAGCATAGGGCAAGGGGGGGCAATGCCCTCCCCCTAGATTTTTGTATGCAGTGATTTCCCTTGCTTTTTTGCTCTTTCCAACATGGTAACCATACGTTAAAGTAGTCTTTGGCCCCCCTTGAGTAGTCTTTGCACCCCCCCCCGCTGGGAAATATTCTGCCGGCGCCCATGTTGTCAGCTATGCTATATATCGACTAAGCCTTTTGACGAATTGAAAAGAAGTTTAAATTAATTTATACAGATGTAAATTTGAATTATTTTCATTGTTCATAGTTTATAATTGAAAAACAATACAAACTTTTGACGCTTTTTTCCTTTGTTATCTTATTGTGAAATTATAAAAAGTGTAACATATAACATTTTTGGGCCCCTAAAATCTTGGGGCTCTGTGCAGTTGCCCCGTTTGCCCTGCCAGTAATATGACACTGTCTCTGTGACTAAGCTTCCCAGAACGGGAATTTCTTTCAATGCTCGACTGGACATTGAAAGACCTGGTCTAGGAAGCAATACTGGTCACAGAAGGAGAGTATTCTCCATTGCGTCTTTTCAATTATAAAAGCGAACAGGTTAAGCATCTGTAGACTTTTGTTTTAATCTGTTTTCTATCTGCGTGTATTTAAAAACAACATAGTACTAATTTGGTAAAAAAATAGATTAAATTGTCTAATAATTATGCGTTCTTATTATTTTAAGTACTATTTAATCAATCAAATAATATCGATGGTAATTTCGAAAAATAACTTTCGTACTACAGCTTTTTAGAAAATTCGAAATTTTCACTTTTCTCAAATTTTTCAGGTCAGAGTGGTGAGGTAAAATATTGAGAGAAATTTATTTATTTTTGGTAGGCTCTAACTGACCTATTATGTAACATTTTCGTGGTATGCCAGTATAAAAATTCACATTTTTTTCCAAAGATATTTTTTCATAAAATTTGATTCCCCCCCCCCTCTTATTTCTGTTTTACGGTGTCGCAAATTGGGCGGATGGGGGGGGAGGGTTAAATAGTGAATAATATTGTTGGAGCTGTTTGCGAATTCTAACTTTCTAACTATCCCATTTTGCAAGTTTTCCGTACTGTTCCAAAATTGATTCCGAAATCCAAATATTTTTGCTTATTTCGCCCCATCTTAATCCAGATGCCAGTATCTTAAAAAATGCACACAGCCTGAGGGTCAGCAGAAAAGCGTGGGAAAGGCATATATTGTTTGCTCCGTTGGCGAAAGGGGAAGGGTTGTTCTAAACTAAATTCCCGCCAATAGACTATCTTTGAGGGGCGGAGTGATTCATCAGGGCGAGTGCCTTTCAAAACTCTCCTATTATACTAGTGCGTACCCACAGCCTGTTGGGGAAAAAAGAAAGAAAAAAAAAGACTTCGGCGCTTCGTGTGTTTTCACTGAAAAATACGTTGAAAAGCTTTATTTGCACGGATACTAGTGAGATGCCAGGGTGTGATTATTTCTGAAAAGATTAGAATAAATATTTTTGCTATAGACCAGCTGGATTAAAATATTTGTTAAATGACATAATTAAGTTCATTAACAATGTTTTAATCTGTTTGGTTGTCTTATAAGGCTGAAGATCCAAAATTAAGGAAAAAAATGGTAAGTTAAATATTTACTTAACTATTGTATAAAATATTGTTTTGCCTTTTCTTTGTAAAGTATATTGGGTAACAACTTTCAACTTTTTTAATTTTCTTGTAAATTATGCTTGTTTATATTTTTACTCAGATGAATTTCTAGTTTAATTGTTACTTTAATTTTTTTCATATCTTTGAACGATTTAAAAATTTAGCAATGTACTTTCATGTCTGTATATCCTATTACTAATAAGCATATTAAGCTTGATTATTATACAAAAGGAGGAACATGCATAAATATAAATAGGATATTATTTTTTATTCTTTTGCGCAAATAAACATCAATATTGTATTGAAAAGGATCTTGCTAATAATACGCAAAAAATTACAATGTATATTGTTAAAAAGTTTAAAAAAAAAAACTCTCTACAGTAGGTGATATAGGTAGAAGAACATAAATATAGACACATATCAGAAACATACTGTATATTTTCTCATAAGAAACCTAGTTTCATTATTTCAATGCATAATGATATAAGTCCACTTTATTCTTGTATTATGGCATAACTTGCAATATAATTAATGTAAACTTATTTATTTATCTTTTTTAATGTGTTTGATTGCATGTACTATTTTCTTGGACTCTAAAATATTAAAAATATATGTATATTACTATCAAAACGAATGAAATAAACAAATATTTGGTCAGTTACTAAAACTTTGCTTAAAAGCAATTAAATATTTGGTTAAATATGAAAAATGTCTAATTAAGTGGTTGATTTGACAAAATAATTTAGTAAATAAATGAAACACTTTTTAAATTAATCAAAACAGTTTATTTAAAGAAAATTTTTATTATTTCATAAGTACTTTCAGCAAAATCAGTCCTAGGGGCATACAGTCGTTAATTTAGTTAAATAAATAAATATATATATATATATATATATATATATATATATATATATAATATAGTTTTTGCCCCTGGAAACTAATTATAAGCTTATTTGAGAATTCAATGGGACAGCGATTTTTTTTCGTTTTTTTATCGTTGCCGGTACCATACCATTTGCGGAAAGTTATCACTTTAAGGCCGGCGTAAAGCTGGGCCGATATCGTTGTCGTTATAGCCGACACCGATCCAAAACCACCCCATCCTTCCGGCCCGACACACGCCCAGGCGGACGCAAATTTGTCGTTTTCGGCACCGGCTGAGCGATATCGCCCCGGCACATTCTGCGTCGGCATGCCGATGTCGGCCCAAAACTTATCCGATAGGGCTGTGTTTGCTGGGAAATGTTGAACATACATTTGTGAAAATTCAAATGACTTTCTTGCTAACTCAATAATTTAACTGTGTTAATAATAAATGGACATCACTTTCTCTTGAATTTCAAATAGTAAACCTTTCTTTTTTCTCCAATGCAGTTGGCACAAGACATTATCATCGGCCAATCAAATTGTACAAATCTCCTCAAATACTGTTCTTCTGTTCCTTCTCTCAAATTTGTAAATCTCCTTAAAAGCGTTTCCCCTATCCAAGTTTCAATTTATGAGACTAACACAAGCTTCACTTCAACGTTTAGTCATCCGCGAGCAAGTTGAATAGAGCCCAGTGGAGAAGAGCAACAGCCACTCACTCCGAAGGTCGAGGGTTCCATTCTAGTGTTGCAAAATAAGAAATGTTGAAAACAAAAATATTGTTATGCATCGCAGTTAGATAATGTTTTGCTAGTTCAAAACGACTTTTAGGGTATATATATATATATTACAGTGTATATACTACAAAATATTTTACGGAACATATACCTATACCATGTATGAAATTTACGTTATATATACTGGTTCCACTACTGCCAGTATATATAAAGTAAACTTCAACGTACACGCAATACATAACTCGTTGCACTGCTGCCAGTATATATACCGTTATTTGGGATGGAAATTTTTTCCAGTGTCTATACTAGATCTTTTGAATAGTAAATGGTAACTATATTATGAGTAATATGTTTCACATATATTTAAGTTAAACATTGTCGCATGTCATATTTTGCAGAAGATTAAAACTAAGCATGCCCTTTTTTTTTGCATGACATAGACGTAAAAGAGTGTTATAATCTCTTAAGTTATCATACATGTCAGTTACCATAAGTACAGGAAAATTTCTTTACACACCCCGTTCCTTCCGTTATAGAGGTTGCTATGCGCTTCAACATAGACAGACTATCAGGAACAAAACCTACGGAAATGAATGTTATAAAATACTTTCAAAAGCATTGAATCTTATTCTATTTCCCGAACTATGGTATGTCTTCAGACTTCCTTCTTGAGAAAACTGTTATTGGCGGTAGTTAAAGGCAAGCAAATTTTTATTCTGGCCGTGACTGTACACGGCCGTTTACTTCCCTATTCTGAAGTCGTCATTTTGAAGGTTTAAATTCAAATAAAAAATTTGTTCAAGGTACAGTCTAAAAAACTTAGCCCATTACTAAGGAATCTAGTAATCAGGGCTTTCATGTATTTTCTTAGGATTATTACTAAAGAAAGTCATGTACACTAATACCCCGAACTTGCGCGATAGGTGGGACCAAGCGATAACCGCGAAAGTCGGCGTATAATTTCACGCATAAATCTATACATACAAATTACTTTTAAATGGGGCCGGAGATGAACAAAAACAATAATTTAGAAAAAAATTGTAAAGTCTTAGATAATACATATGTATAGCAATTACATTATAAAAATAGTAACTGAAATTATTTTGGCAGTATACAAAAGAAGAATAGACTAGATTTGAAAATCGCGTAACTCTGGGTTCGCGTAAGTCCGGTTAGCGTAAGTCGAGGTATAATTGCGTAGTCAAGAATACTTTTATTGATATACTTGACTTTTTTTAATAATAATACAAAGAAAATTCGCGGAAGCCTTGATCCCTAGAGATTTCTTAGTTATCGACCGATTTTTGTATCGTGTATTTTTCTAAAAGTATTTTTCTATTATACTTGTTTATTTCTTGAAATTAGTAAAAATTTTTAATGTCAAACCGTACGTGAAAAGGGACCAATTCAAAGAAAATCATAAAGAGTAAAAGTGCCGGTTTAAATACATTTAGTAATTGTGATGGTATTTAAGTTCACTGTGCAAGAACAGAAATAATCATAGGGTTCATACAACCGAAAGAAACTATCCTGTAAATTTGGCAGTTTATAACTTAATTGGACATTGTTTCTTGTAAAAAGTCTTTCAGTGGCAACGTTTCATTCAGTAGGCTTCACTGTTATACCACCAATATCAGACGAAAAATTTGTTTTTAAAAGGACAGAGTTCCACTGCATTTTATTAAAGTGGAGAGGGATTATTTGGTCCCTAAATACCTTATGAAAAATCTAGTTAATATTAACAATCGCTTATAATTTTACTAAAAATAAACAACAAATTTTACTTAAGAATAATATAAACTTCGTAAAAATCTAACAGGTAGACAAATATTTCTTTTTTTATGCACTTTGAAAATGAAATAAAATATTGAATCATAAAAAAGACCATCTGTTAAATATGAAAATTCATATGAGACATTTTTAAATATCTCATATGCGTAAAATTTTAATATCTAGGAACAACTGAAAACAAAAATATAACATGTTTTACCGTTAAAAACAGATTTGAAAGTGAATTTGAAAACTTCACCAAATTACGAAATTCATTTTACGTACCTATTATTCAGTCTGATATATTAGCAATTCCACTCAAATGACTGATACGTAATTGGGACAAAAATACTCCAAGCGAAATTCAGGCGGAAGCTTATATTACTCCCATCATGATTTACAAATAGCTGCAACGCCATTTAAGAACAAAAGGTTGTCATTTAAACTTTTATAAGATTTCCGAGTTCCGAAAAATATCCAGAAGTAGAAACGTAATTCTCATAAATGCGCAATTTTCAAACAGCTTCTGATTGCGAATGTTAAGAGAAGTTGCATTATACATATTGCTTTCTAAAATAGCTTTAAAGTAGTTCCAAATGCAATTGCTTTAATCAGATTGTTCATATAAATTCTCAGTTCTCTGAAGGTTTGGATTTTAGTTTTCGCTGTTACGCAGCTGGATGAATGTGAAACATAATGAAACTTTTAAGTATTTTAGAGTAAAGATGTTGCGTAGGTTTGAATTACGGTTCCAAAATATTAGTCCGAAGTTGAATTATATTTGAAGCGAGTGCACTCATTTTGTGTATAAGAGTAATGACTTATAATAGAATATATGCTTTTCGTATCGGATAAAGAATTATATAAAAAGTACTGCAGATAGAGCTCATATTATTAGAGATAGTATGCTCAAAGAGCGGTACAAAACTGGTTAATTCCCATTCTGTAGTCCCTTTATGGATTGGCATTCTTAAACATCTGCGATAAATAAAATATTTTTAAAAGCCTCAATTTTCTTGCTAAAGAGGTTTTTTTTCATACATTATTGTTTTCTAAACTTCTGATTTTTTTTTTTTTATCTTTGAGCATCTTTACCTTAATAATTTAAAAATAGAACAATTTACCTTTTTGATTCTTAATGTTGAATTAAAAGAAAATATCTATGAAATACTCAAAATCACTTTATTTAAAAAGTATTTTTGATTACTTATTTTGATAATTATTCTAATGCATGTTTCTCAGTAATAATGAATAAAAATAATTTACTGTCCATAAAAATTATTGAAATGTCCAAAAAAGCTGCTTTATTGTAGAAGCTTTTTTCAGCCCGTAGCAATCAAATCTACAAATTTGTGGACTAAGATGGCCGCTACAAAAGTAAATCTACGTCAAATCGGATTTGCCCCTTTATTTTTCTTTTCCATTGTTACTAGAGTGAAAATAGATGAGGGGAAGATGTCCAATTCCAACAGGCTTAGTGGATGTCCGCTCTCAAGACGGCCACACCGAACACGACACTCTACAAATACCTTGTCTATCTTCCATGAAGAGTGAATGGATTTCCCATCAAAAGAGGGGATAGAAATCTTGGATACAGCATTTGTACTAGCGCCGTTCTTTAGTCACATAATTTTTTGGTACAACTGTT
Source organism: Cheiracanthium punctorium (assembly GCA_038373885.1). Taxonomy (NCBI): domain Eukaryota; kingdom Metazoa; phylum Arthropoda; class Arachnida; order Araneae; family Cheiracanthiidae; genus Cheiracanthium; species Cheiracanthium punctorium. Next base: position 292,456 of record JAWZYV010001640.1, read on the forward strand.
GCACCGCCGGTGTCAGTAGGTTAATGTTCATCAAAATTTATTAATTCACTAGCTGCGTGCACGTTCTTCGCACGGTAGGAAACGAATAGTTTCCTAAAGTGTGATCGTAACTACCCGTGCAAAATTAAAAATCTCAAAAAAAAAACTCAAGTATTCCCTTTGTTGAAACTGCCGAGGGATATATTAACGCAACGTAGGATTATAGTTTAGTTAGTTGTAAGACGATCGTTGAAAAATGGTGAACAGAACACTTTTAATTTCACAAAATATTTATTAACATGATATACAGTGCAGTAATCATATTAACCTAACAATTCTACTATTAATATCTATTACTTATATTAATATTATCTTCGTTTCTCTCTCTTTAATGCTCAATTTAAAGAAGCAGATTAGATATTTTAAACCAATGGTGCCTTTCTAGTCTTTGATGATTCTTTGGAATTTATGTATTGCCATTAAAACAGCTCTCCGTGTAAAGTAAATAAAAAACTTTGTAAAAAACACACATAAGATGTTATAGGTTAAGCTCTCCATGTATTTTTAAGCATAATTCTTGTCAGACTGACGTATTTAGAAGAGCAAAAAATATTTCATCTCGCTGTGCTGGAAAATATCCAAGCTGTACCAGTTTAAATATTTAAATCCTCCATGGTCCAGACTTGTGAAAAAGATCAAGCTGTGTAACCTCGAGGAACTACTTAGAACCTCTCAAATTGCGAATAGGACGTTAAATTGTGTTGCAGAGTTTACAAATTTCATGCGACTTTTAATTTATGATGTGACGTTCTGACCCCTATTACTTGAGTCTAGTTATTTCACGCAGTTAGTTTTCAAACGGAGTAATATTAAAACATCTGACGTTGAAAAACTCTTACTGGCAACAAAACTTAATTAATTAAAGTTAATTTGAAAGATGTTGGGGTTATTCCTAGCTAATCGGTATTTCAAATATTTTCGAGCTATTTTGCTACTGTTGTAATTTTTGTGCAAGAGCTTGTTAAGTTGCTAGAATTTAAACCAAAAAAAAGAGTATATCTAATATATATATATATATATATAATATACCGCGAAAAGTCGTCCAAACTTGGCGACATTTTGCACGACTTTTGGGAATACATACGACGACCGTCGTCAAACCGATAGCGAATGCTATGTATTATGTTAATTAGAATTTTGCATCTTGAGGCGACAATTCGAGTTTCCCGAGTCAAAAAAAAAATGCAAGATTCCTTTTGTTATTATGGTTGCTGAAAAATCACATCATTAAGAAATTGCCAAGGATAGCTCGCGCATTAAACAAAATACTTTGGATTTTTATAATAGTAAATTTTTACGTCAAAGCTTTTTAACTAAGGCTTGACAGATTCTAGTTTTATTATTGGTTTAAAAACTGGAATGGTCAATAAAACTGGTTTATAATGACGGTCAATATAGGTCTGCATCACAGCCGTAATTAGATTTCTAACTCATTTTTAAACGCGTGACGTCAAAATGACATTATTCTCAGTTGCGACATCTAACATGAATTAGTGAATAAAGAAGAAGACACCAAGTTATTTCGCTCGTGGTGTAGTTTCTCTTAAAAGCTTCTTAACCTAATTACGATTTCTAATGCATTTTTACACTCGTGACATCAAAATGACGTCTTCTCACTTGATTTATTGAAAGTAATAACTTTGTTAATTATGCTTAGTAATGTGCTGTGCTGAGATCGGACGTTTGAGTAGCTTTCTACCCTGAAAATTGCTCGAAAAGTCTTTATAAATTAGGGCACAGGTGGATTTCCAGAATTATAAAGCAGCCTACGACCTCTCCTGTAGCGTTATACATGTCTGTGAAAATTTCAAGCCGATCGGTCGAACGGTGTGGGAGGAGTTCCCGGATAAACAAACAAGCAAACTTTCACATTTATACTATAGATAACATCATCAAATGCTGTTGAAAGTTTTTACTAAAGTTATACTTTTTTTTAATAACATAGAACTTATGAATTTATTTACTTTTTAAAGCATACCAAGTCTGTAGAGTCTGTATGATGGCAACCATCCATCTAAAGTGTTCCGTTGAAAGATAATATTCGAGCATGCGAACTCCCTTGTCGAATTCGTACGCGTTGTACCTCCTTACCCTCTCTAAAAGGTGGACTTAGACTCGGTTTTCGTCTGGCGCTCTCCTGATCATCAATCTCATTGCCACTTCTCAATTCACAGTGACAAGCCTTCAGTTGGCTAGCATGGGTGGTGGATGAAAAATTTCAACCATGTTCTATCTATCTTGAAGAGTTTGATGCGCATCATAGAGTAATTCTTGTGAACTGTAAAATGTGACTTGGGTTTTCGTGGGTTATCCGATAGGTTTTAGCCCACATCTAACTGCATCTACATCCCGTGGTTCATACAGTATCGTTAGATTGTTTTCCCGTCATAACTCTTTTCGTTTACTTAGTTTCTGTTTCTGTCTTGCATTTTATGGATGATAGGGCGGGCCGAAAACACACGTTTGCTCCGATTTTCAAATCGATGAGTTGTCCCTTAGGTTGTTAACAACAGTGTTTTTTTTTTTTTTTTTTTTTTTTTTTTTTTTTTTTTTTTTTTAATCTTAAAATATCTTCAGTCGGCGCCGAGACCTTCAAAATCGGGGATTTGGGCCAAAATAGACATTTTTTCCACGGAAGCACATTTTTTGCGAATTTTCGAAATCGCTATCAGCCGACTGCGAAAACGTTCTTTACATGGTACACTCTAAAGATAAGGAGAAGGTTTGCCTCACGAGTGGATAAATCCGGTAAATTATATTTTTGGAGAAAAAAGTCTGTTTGGGCCCAAATACCCGATAATAAAGGAGCCTGCGCCACCTGAAGATATTGTGAGATTAAAAAAAATAAAACATTGCGCGATTATTAACTATTTCAAGGAACAACTATGTACTCGGCTGGTATCGATTTCGAAAACTGTCAAACATTGTGTTTTCGGGGGGGGACTGTCTCTTTTGGCCCAAATTCCCGAATTTTAAAAGCACCACCAGAAGATATCTATAGTCCGATTACAAAAAGAAAAAAAAAATACACAGTTATTAACCAGCCTAAGAAACAACTTCCCCGTACTCGGTTGATATCAATTTTGAAAATTCGCCAAAATTGTGTTGTCGGAAAAAATGTCTATTTTGATCCAAATTATCGATTTTAAAAGTCTCCGGCTCCGACTGAAGATATTGTCCGATTTCAAAAAAATTTTACTCACTTATTAACCAACCCAAGGGACAACTTTTCCGTACTTAGGCTTTCATCGATTTCGGAAATCGGTGCGAAAGTGCATTTTCGGCCCGCCCCACACAGGCGGATTTTCCAATATTCACAGTCAAAACTCGAATATACGAAGTTGGCCATGACAGTCATGCTACTTATTTCTTCGATTCTTATTAGTTTCTTGAATCCAATAACAGCCTGCATAATATTTGAATCGAATGTTTTAACGGTCTACCACTATTGAAAAGTTTGTCGTCTCCTAAATAACAACTGATAATTGTTTAAATTTGAAGTTATTAAAAAACAAAATGCCTCGTGTTTTATGAGTGTTTGGTGCAACTTTTGTAATGGATTGGGAACCTGGGCGTTCATATTTGTGTATTTAAAATATATGTTGAAATTTTCTTTAGTTATTTTTCCAAAACCCAAATTAAAAAAAAAAAATCTTTGAGTTAAATTTCATGCAATGTTTGACTGTATTGAGTTATAAAGTTATAAATTCATTAGAATGAGACTACGTTATAAAGATTATAATAAAGTTCCTCATCGTAAATTAATGTCAACGTTAATTGTAGTTGCTAATATTTGCTACTCTCCTTATTATTGGATAATTAAGAACAAAAATAAAAAATAACGAATTTTTTTTTAGTTTAAAAAAATTTTTAGGTTCATCTTCTGTGAATGTTGTTATACGTCGTCGGCAATTGACTAAATATTATAGAGACTGTAACTAAAAAGATAATGATAAAACATTTTAAAGTTTGGTCGGCAAAGTAAACTTTTTTGCGGTGTTAAGGATGATTTAACGCATGACCGAAAACAATTATTATCGATGTTTTCACTGATTTCTTTAGCTGTCTGTCTGTCTGTTTTGTTTTCATGCTCTATGGGGGCTTAGTCACTTGTCCTTTTACAGCATTTTGTACCAATCCCAATTCCAGATTAGATCGATAGAGGCAGTACCTGCCAAGGCTGTTAATTTCTACAACAAACTCCCGAAGAGTTCATTCTACCTCATTCGGGAGCTGATAGATGGCAGCACTACCAATCGTCAACGGGGCTTCTTAATTTTGAAGCAAGTACCGAGCATAAGTCCCCAATCCATATAAAACGATACCCCTAAGGATGGCAAAACTAAGGATGGCAAAATTAAGGATGGCTTAGTTTTGCCATTCTTAGATTTATCGTTTTACATGGAAACTTGGAGGACATTGCTTTCTTTAGTTAGTATTCTGGCTATTCCGTGAAATTCAGATAGATAACCACGTACTATATTTTCAATGGAAAATTTATAAACACTCAAAATGGTAAGTTCGGTGACGTCAGTCTTTCATCTCTCTGAATGAGTACTCATTATAGTACTCATCATGAGTACTACGTTCATGAGTACTACGTTCATGATGAGTACTCTCATGAGTACTCATCATGAGTACTACGTTCTCTCTATATGAATACGATTAAAATGTTTTTGTGGGCATTTTAAGTATTTGAAGAAGTTCATTTTAAAGAAGCTGAACAAGTGTTCCTCTTGAGACTCACATGAAGTATGACTTTTTCAATTTCATCACAATTTTGTAATGCTGATGCCGCATTAGACAACTTAAATGAGCTGATAAATATTCATATTTAACAAAAGCATAGAAATACCACAGGGGTGACGATAAAATCACAATTTCCATTTAAACGCAAATATTACCTGTATCATTCTGGAAGAATCAGTTTCCGAAGCTGAGAGTGTTTACGAACTCTCTAAAGACTTCTTTAGTTATTTCAATGACTCAATTCGAATATTAAATTTCAAGGACTCAAATAAGTATGCATATAAAGCACTTTTCAAAGCAGCGCAACTTCAAATGTAATTACTGAACAGATCGCATTATATGCCAAATTGCTAAAGTTTTAGAAATAACTCTTGTGATATGTCGGTGAAAATGGAAAGCACGTATAAATTGAAATAATTTTGAATAAATTCACTCTATAGTTAAAACTATTATGCATAAAATTAATCCTTCATGTGAAATATTTCAAATACCTTAGCTTTATTAATATATTCCGTGGGGTATTAAAAATCACGTTAATGTGCCAGAGAAAAGTCTGTGAAAATATGTGGCGTCTTAGATTATATATAAAGTAATATTTCTTGAAAATAATTTTAAAATAGATTCTCAAATAATTTTCCTGGAGCTGGTGGAGCACATACACACTAGGTCAAATTTACTCACCTTTAAATTGTACTTTAAATGCCGATGTACGAGTACGTTCGTACTTGCAAAGTGACAATCTACTGTATTTTTCCTACTTGTTGGGGAACTGCGATATATTTTTGAAAGATTTATGGAAACATTTCTTCTCTTTGCACTTTTTATATCTTTAGAACATCAATTTGCTTTTAGCCTATATTTAAAGTGCAAATACTGTTTTGAATGAAAAGCTTAGGAAAAGGAGAGAGAGAGAGAACAAATATTTTTCATGTAACTTTTAACTGATAGTATATGTGATTTAAAAGACATTGTTATATAATAATAAAAATGAATATGTGTAAATCTATATGCATGCGATCTCCAGACAAATCTACAGCAGGCAGAGCTCTGAAAATTTAAACATATAAGCCTATGACTTCGGAAATGCGCACCTAAGAGGCTGTAGTGTCTGAAGAACTGTTTACCACACGTTGGGTCCGCGTTTGAATCCTGGCTTGGGCATGCTTGTTAATTGTGTGTCCTTTCAGAGGGGGTAACTCTGGCCGCTCATTGGGTGCTACCATAATAAAATGGTCAGTGGTTCGGGCCTTAGAAGTGGCGAATGATTGATGAGCAAATGCCCGCCCATTGGGGAAAAAAATGCAGAACCGTATGCATTTGAAAAACATGAAATGGCATGGAAATTACGGGAGTTTTGCGCCAAATTGAAAAGCATAAAAAAGGATTTGCTTCTTAAAGTTCATAAATTTTCAAATCCTGCTAATATTATACATCTGAAATTTTGTATGTTTGTGTGATTGGATGTTTGAGACACAATAACGCAAAAACGGCTGAATTTCGAATGAAGATAGCATATACGTTGGATTAACATACAAGTTACCTTTCATTCAAATAGCATAAATAATCCTTTTACAGGGACATTCAAAATAACTTTAATACATTACGCTGTAGGGGCATCTGTGTGTGAGTCGATTGTACAACTTTTTTCACTGATAGAAAGCTGCACTATTCCTGAGTAATATAGGACAACTTTCATGCATATATCGCAATTATTTCCTTTACAGGGACTTTCATAAGAATTACATTATGCTCTGCGGTATCTCTGTAACCACTGAATAGGTTCTTTTTTTTTCATTAACAAAAAGATACACTATTCTTGAGTATTATAGGCTACGTTTCATGCTTACAGCATAAATATTTCTTTCACAGTGACACTCAAACGAATTCTAATTCATTGGACATGTGTATTTTAACTATGCAAAATGTATGCTGTGGAATGACTCGATATCGGATTATGTTATAAACACGAAGAGATATTGCAAATGAGTTCAACTTCATTTTGATGTCACAGGTTGAATATGGATTTCGTTTAATGTCAGCTTGCGTAGGTGATGTCAATTTAGTTTGCTCAGTTCGTGTTAGAGGTTTTAACAATATCCATTCCCGTTCAAAGAAGGGGAAATAAATACTTGATCTGTATTTTTTTATCTGAAATTTATACTTAATATTGATGTATTCAAATAAAAATGAAATAAATAAGAAGTTAACTACTAGCATTATTTAATGATATTTCTGATAACCTCCTCCACATTTTTTTGCAAATACATATTTTTCCTGTTTTTCGTACGGACCATTTAGCAAGTCAATCCTTTTAATACTATAAATGTGAAAGTTTGTATGTTTGTATATTTGTGTGTTTGGATGTCTGGATGTTTTTTTACTCAATCATTCAAAAACAGCTGAACGGATTGAATAAAATTTGAAATGAAGATATCGTATTTCCTGGATTAACATATAGAAATTTTACAGGGACACTCAAAATAATTCTAAATCAATACGCTCTATGGGCATCTCTGTAACCACTGAATCGATTCTAAAGATTTTTTCACTGATAGCAGGCTACACTATTCTTGAGTAACATAAAATGAAATCTATGCATATAGCATAAATAATTCTTTTATTGGAACAGAAAATAATTTTACTCAAACTAATTCTAATACATTGCGCTCTATAGGCATCGCTCTAACTACTGAACCTATTCTAAAACTTTTTTCCCTGATAGAAAGTTACAGTATTCCTGAGTATTACAGGCTATCTTTCATGCATGTCAAGGCCAGGTCTGCAAAGCCCTCGCGAATGACGAAACACCACTGACTCAACATCCACCAGCACCTAAAAGCGACAACCCGTAAAGGCCCCAATAGCTTTCCCCCCTGATTAATAAAATGAAGACGACCTCAGCCCGAAAAAACTCTCACCCCTTTTTTTAGGAACAGACATTCGAGGAAGAGCTGCGGTACTAAGCAGATGATTGCTGTATGCTCATGTACGATGATACGAATAATAATGTAAACTCGATCATGTAAATTACTTGTAAATATAATTTTTTCTTTAATATTAAGTGAAATAGTAATTATTCATCCCTAGACACCAGCCTAATACTCTCTCTTTTAGTATTTATGGGGGCTCGCCTCCAGAGAACCGTTTTGCGATAAGTGAACGATATGACGCAGTTTTTTTTTCTTATGACGCAGTTTATCTTTCGTCGTGGTGCTTAAGAGTGCAATACGGATAACGCACTTTGAAGTAAGTGAACTAACTTTGTTATTACATTAAAATGTCACTAGTCGACATTCCAGAATTGGCGGTTGCCATTAAGACGGAAAAAACAGCAAAAATTAAGCTACTTCATCAACTAATTTTCGAAAATACTGGAGATAGAAAAAATAGAGATCGGCTCAGATCGTTCCCTGGCTTTGCCTTCCCACCAGACGGTGACGAATTGAAAAATAAAATCGCAAAAACCAAAACAGAGTTTACGGTTAATAATTTGATTACTTTGGCTAATATACTGCAAATTTCTAATGAAGGTACGGGTGATGAGCTAGCCACTCGAATTGTCTCTTGCTTAAACAATTTAGAAGTACTTAGAGATAATCTTGTTCACGATGATTTAACTGATAATGAGTCTGAGACTGAGTTCAGTCACACTGAAGTTCAAGGGAGCAAATGTAACGTGCTTTCCCAAACCGAAAGTGTTAATACTAATAATTTAAAAATAGCTGAAAATGTTGTGATAAATACTAGTATGCCAACAAGAGATAATTTTAGTGCATTCGAACATTACAGGCAACCACCAATACATGGCAATTTTATAAACTCTCACGTCTCGTTTTCTGACTTGGAAAGTTTTATTGGGCCATTTGAAGGCAAGAATTTCGAAAGCGTTGAAGCCTGGTTAGAAAACTTTGAAGATGCTGCATGTTTGTTGCAATTAACTGAGCTTCAAAAAGTAATATTTGCTAAACGCTGCATGCAGGGAAAGGCCAAATTGTTCCTTGCTAGCGAATCGAAAATTCATTCTTATGAGATATTTAAAAAAATCATGCTTGAGGAATTCGGCGATACATCTAACTCTGCCGAAATTCATGAAACGCTTTCTAAAAGGAAAATGAGATGTGACGAGACCATTGATGAATACTTTTTGAATATGAAACGATTAGCCAATAAAGGCAAGGTAGAAGATGCCGCATTGATGAAATACGTAATAAATGGTATCAATGAAGATGTTTATAAAAAAGCTTCTCTGTACGGATGCCGAAATTTGGTTGAATTTAAGAACAGGTTAAAAATTTTTGAGCAAATGCAGTCAGATGAACAAAAAAATAAAATTCCTAAGAGTAAATTTGAGCAAAAACAAAAAGTGTATGATGCTAAAGCTAAACCGAATCTCGAAAATACTAAAATACCTGTTTCGTCCCAAATTCGTTGTTTTTCCTGTGGTATGTTGGGACATAAGTCAAAATTTTGCAAACATAAAGATAAAGGCCTTAAATGTTTTGCTTGTAATTCCTTCGGACATAAATCTAATGACTGTGTAAAACGTACTGTTAAGATAGAAACTAAATCAGAAGCTATTCATGAAGTTGAAGTACAACCAAATTTTTTCTCAGAAATGCAAAAGCAAATATCAATTCTAAATATCCCCATAAACTCTCTTTTTGATACAGGAAGTAAAGTTACAATTATAAAAGAGCATATTTATAACAAATTACGTAAACCGACTTTAACCCCCACAAACATGATTTTTGCCGGAATCGGCGCAGGCGAAATGAAACCCTTTGGCTATTTTAATACAACTATTTCTATTGATAACCACACATTCCAAACCGATGTATTCGTTGTCGGTAATAATTTAATTGCTCCAGACGCTATAGTCGGAACCGACGTTATTAAGCAAGGCGAATTCACGTTTAGTGCTGAAGGCATCCAAATTAAGACCAATGAAAAATCTTTCATCCATGCAATTACTGCTATCGAAAATAAAGACGAAGTGGATCTAACTCACATTCAATGTCCTGAATTGCGAGCCGAAGCTGCGCAAATAATTTATTCATACAAACCACACAAAACAAAACACGTTAACGTCAGCATGCACATTGTCGTAAAAGATGATATTCCAGTAGCTCAACGACCGCGTAGATTTTCCCATGCCGAGAACGACGAGATTCGACGTCAGGTGCGTAAATTATTAGATGAAAACATAATCAAACCTTCAACTTCCGACTACGCATCGCCGGTTGTATTAACAAAAAAGAAAAATGGCGAATATAGAATGTGCATCGATTACCGGAAAATAAATAAGAAAATTATTCTAGTTTTGAATTGGAAGTATTAGCTATCGTTGAAGCACTTAAAAAATTCCGTCACTACTTACATGGAACACATTTTCAAATTTTTACAGATTGTGCCGCATTTCAAAAAACCATGAGTAAGCGTGACATCGTACCCAAAATCGCCAGATACGCTCTTTTTCTCCAAGAGTTCGACTACGAAATTTTACATCGTCCAAGACATCAAATGAAACATGCTGATGCATTAAGTCGATCGCCTGTCATGTTTATCGCGTGCGATGAAATCACAGCCAAAATTAAAGCCGCACAAAACATTGATGAGTACATTAAAACTCTTAAGCGTCTATTAGAAGATGGAGACACACAGGAATACAACATTCGCAATGAAGTCTTATACAAAATTGTAAATGGTAAAGAGTTACTAGTTGTACCAGCTTCGATGCAAACCAACCTAATTAAAAAAATTCATGACAAAGGACATTTTGCGGTTCAAAAAACAGAAGACATTTTAAAACTTGACTATTATTTTCCTCAAATGCGAAGTAAAATTGAGCATGTCCTAGCTAATTGCATTCACTGCATTCTAATAAACAAGAAACGAGGCAAGGGAGAAGGTTTCTTGCACCCAATCCCCAAAGGTGACACGCCACTACACACATACCATCTCGATTTTCTGGGACCCTTACCATCGACTAACAAAAATTATAACCACCTATTCACTGTCATAGATGCTTTTAGCAAATTCACGTGGATTTATCCTGTCAAATCGACTTCTACAGCGGACGCATTGACCAAGTTAGAGATTCAGAAAAGTACATTTGGCAACCCATCACGCGTAATTACGGACCGTGGAGCGGCGTTTACATCAAATGCTTTCCAAGAGTACTGCAATAACGAATCTATTGAGCACGTAAAGATCACTACAGGTATACCACGTGCAAACGGGCAAGTAGAACGAATCCATGAAACTTTAATCCCTGTGTTAAGCAAGCTTTCAATAGATGAACCCGAGAAATGGTACAAACATGTCCCAAACCTACAAAGAATCCTAAATAGTACCATAAGTTCGTCCACCAAATGGTCCCCATTTGAAGTGCTTATCGGCACTAAAATGAAGAATAAGGAAGACAACAAAATACTCGAAATTTTGAACGAAGAATATACATCGCACTTTATTCAGGAAAGAGAAAAGCTGCGTGACGACGCTAAAAAGAACACCTTAAAAGTCCAGGAAACGAGTAAGAAACACTTTGACAAAAAAAGGAAGACACCCACTAAGTACAAAAAAGGTGATTTGGTAGCCATCCAACGGACGCAATTCGGCACTGGCCTTAAATTGAGACCCAAATATTACGGGCCATACCGAATTAAAGCATGCAAACCGAACGATAGGTATGATGTGGAAAAAATCGGGAACCATGAGGGACCGAATTCAACTTCAACCGCCGTGGACTTTATGAAGAAATGGTCCACCGATATCACCTAATTATCTTCCGCTTCTGACTCGAAAAACTCCCGACCGTGACTTTTTATTCCCGGACTTGACAACTTTCCCAAATATCACTGTTGAAGACAATCGCATTTTTTTTTCTCACTTTTCTAGCACAGCTCCAAGACGTATTTCGTGACGATGTCGAAGAAGACGAAGGGCAGCCTCACGACGATTTGATTAGAAGCCTAGCCCACATGTTTTTCCCTTTTTCTCGTTTTTTTTCTTTTTATTTTCAGGACCTCAGACGATAATTGGGTCCCCGATGCCTACTGATGACGTCGACGATGAGGTGGATAACGCCCGGCCAAAGACGAGGACAACGTAGTGCCCACGAGAGCCGAGGACGTCTCCGAGCAGGATGGCCGAATGTCAAGGCCAGGCCTGCAAAGCCCTCGCGAATGACTCAACATCCACCAGCACCTAAAAGCGACAACCCGTAAAGGCCTCAATAGCTTTCCCCCCTGATTAATAAAATGAAGACGACCTCAGCCCGAAAGAACTCTCACCCCTTTTTTTAGGAATAGACATTCGAGGAAGAGCTGCGGCACTAAGCAGTTGATAGCTGTAAGCTCATGTACGACGATACGAAGAATAATGTAAACTCCAGCATGTAAATTACTTGTAAATATATTTTTTTCTTTAATATTAAGTGAAATAGTAATTATTCATCCCTAGACACCAGCCTAATACTCTCTCTTTTAATATGCATATAGCATAAATAGTTCTTTAACAGGGACACTTGAAATATTTCTAATATATTATGCTATGTGGATATCTTTGTAACTACAGAATCGATTCTAAAAGTTTTTTCACCGATAAAAATCTACATTATCCCTGAGTGACATAGGCTATAATTCATACATATAGCATAAATAATTATTTTAAGGGAACACTCAAAAGAATTTCAACACAATATGAAAGTTAGTTATCTTTGTAACTTCTGAACCAATTCTAAATTTTTTTTCACTGATAGAATAAGCTACACTATTCCGGAATAATATAGGCTGCCTTTCATGTACATATCACAAATAGTTCTTTTACAGGGACGCTCATAGGAAACTCTACGGGCTTCTCTGTAAGCAATGAATTGATTCTAAATATGTTTTCGCAGATAGAAAGCTGCAATATACCGGAATAATATAATCTAAAATTCATGCATATAGCATAAATAGTTCCTTTACAGGAACACTCAAAAAAAATTCTAATAAATAAAGCTCTGTGGACATGTATATTTTAAAGATGCAATATATGCTGTGGAATAAATAGATTGACTCGCTCGACTGACATCTGAACATAACATCAACAACATGATATTAGAAAAGTTAGTTGGCGTATCAAAACTATACTCATCTATAGACACGGTTATTAGCTGTCATGACAATTCAACTTCCTGTGAATCTCTTAACTCCTTGGAATTAAGGGGCGTGCCTTTCACTAAATTGCAGGTAAAGGTTGACGTTCCAGCTTTGCGGATGCACAATCCTGATGCACAGAGATTGTGCAATGCCATTTAAGTTGCATGTCACAGAGCAGGGGAGGAATGTCATAAAGGCCACTATTCTTACTGAAGCACCTAGAGAAGAGAACTTATTAATTCCCGGAATCCTAATTATTTCTAATAATTCACCACTTCATTTTAAGAGCCTGTAATTTACTTTAAAGTTGGTATTTAATATGACAATTAATAAGGCTCAGGGCCAAACGCTGAAAGTGGCAGGAAATCATTTGGGCACACCTTGTTTCCCTCATGGTCAGCTTTACGTCGATTGTCCTAGAGTATCAAGTGCGTAAAATTTACACGTATTGTCGGAAAAAAACAAATCAAGCAATTTAATCTATAGATGCATATTCAGTAAAACTAATATGCACGTAGCGGCACTACGCTACAAGAAGCAGACAACATTAAGGACAAAGCAACTGTCAATCAGAAGCGCGGGTCTAAAACACAGTCTGAAAGTTCCATGGCTCTTCGCTACATATATCAGCTCCGAGCATTTACATGGGACCTCAATCTCCTGATCATAACACCTGATCAAGTGTGTAGCCACAATTTTCCCTCCTGTATTCATTATCCAGTTGTCGTAACTGTCTCTATTCGCCAAATGCGTATACAGAAATGATTTAAATTGAGTAACTCTATATATATTATTCAAAAAATAAATAAATAAAAATACTCCAAATTACTAAAAAAAAAATATCTAAATTTCCTTCAGATTTTATTTACGCACCAGAGTGCTTGCTGGGTCCAGTTTTGTTATTAGTCAATTCTCCCATATAAAGGGAAGTGATAGCTGTAGGTACTCATGTAAAGTCTGTTCTCATACTTTGATTTCAAAATACTGCATCTATTGTTGTGGATTCTTTTGAAGAATAATGTTTCGGATTTTTCGTAACTCCAAATGTTTTTCCTTCAGAATTGAAATCTATGTTGAAATTCCCTACCAAAACTGTTTTACATTCTTCGTCTTCTATCAGCGCACTCCAGAAAAGTGATTCTAAAGTAGAGTAAAATAACCACCTAAAACGCATGAATATAGATTGGAAACTAAAAAAAACCCTACACAAGTCCTTAAAAAAACACATTTGAAAAGTGATACACCGCTCGTGTCTACACACACAAAAAAAAAGTATGTACAAAATAGGGTAAAAAACAACGTAAAAGGGAAAAAACCCACATAAACCGCAAGAATATAGATTGGAAACTAAGGAAAACCCTACACAAGTCCTTAAAAAACCCACATTTGAAAAGTGACTCGACGCGAAAATTGTACCAAAATCGTGTCTACACAAAAAGCAAGGTTGAAATTAATAGCACTCTGTTGCTAATAATAAATAAATAATATTTTAATGCATTTATTTTTATCTGTAGCGCAAGTGTCATCAGACTATTTCTCTTTCTTTTCTTTTCTTTTTTCCTTTTTTTTTTTTTTTTTTTTTTTTTTTTTGGCTATTCATACATGCTTCATTTCTCTCTGGAACTTCTAAAGCCAACGGTGACGAAGCCGCGGGTTGAAGCTAATAAATACAAATAAATGATAATGGTATAGTGAATTTAAATTGCTTTTTAATAATTACATTATACACTAATTGCCGCATTTAGTTTGAATGTGTTTAAAAGTGTGCGTCCCCCCACTCTTAAGGTAACAATGTCCTAAAACGTTATTGAAAAGAAAAAAATATCAAAATAGCGGTAAAAGTACGATTTCAAAATAAATAAAAAATAATAATATCACTAATTTTTTTCAATAATTTTTAATGTATAAAAAATAAGAATTAAAATCCGGAAGAATATTCTGAAGTGTTATGCTGAAAAAATATTCACAGAAAAACACATTTACTCCCCCCAAGTTCAACAAAAATGATCCATCAATCTGTCATTTAACCACAAACCCTCAACCAAAAGAGAGAATTCCACGACTGTACTTGGCGGAAAAAATGCTTTTTGCCGCCAGCTCCCTTTTTTTATTATTTTTTTTGTCCATATCTGTAAGAAATCCGCGTAATTTCTTTATTTTTCTTGAATGAATGTAGCAGCTTAAGACTGATGACCCCGTAATCAATTTAATGCAAATTTATCGCGAAATAAATTGTTGAGAATGAAACACAGAAGGCTCACGAATGCATAGAAAATAAAGCAGTTGTGAACCGCATAGCAAAGATGTGGCCCCGAAATGTCGGATGCGTTAGCTCTCATTTACAGTAGTCCTATTCCAGATTTTAGTCCGTTTTCTGCGCAAGGAAGCTTAGACCTCATTTTATCGACCCACTCAAGGGATGAAAGACAGCACCAACTTTGCTCAGAAACGGAATTTAACCAGGGACCAATACTGGCACGACATTGCAATGAGCTAATGGTTACACTACAAGGCTTCATTTTTACTTTACGAAATTGTTCCACGTAAGGAAAGTATTGTAATCATGAAAAAATTTGACTTGGAGGTTTTTATGTATTTACACGTTTTGAGGTCTTCTGAATTCATTTGTGCTATTTTTACGAGATGTATGTCTGTGTGTGTGTGAGTGAACGCGATAACTCCTAAACGGTACATTCGATTGATCTCAAATTCGATATATATGTTATAGATCACCGTCGCAAGACCTGTATTGATTTTGTTATGTATAGGACACGTAGTTTTTTTACAGGTCTACAAAAAACTTTCTTTTTCATTATGGCCAATGTACGAAAATTCTTGAAAGTGCGCTCACCTCTAAACGATGCATTCGATTGAGCACAAATTGATCATGTATATAAAAGGTCGGGGTCACATGATCTGCATCGATTTTGGTGTATGTAGAATTGATAATTTATTCACAGGATTGTTAAAAATAACTCTTATATGCAGGGTGATCAGCGAATAAGCCCTGATTTCAAAATTAAATATCTCTACAACAAAGATCGATAGAATTATGCGGTAAACTGTACGTTTATTAGCAAAACTTTAAAAATGATGCACAAAAGTTTAGAAAATTTAGTTACGAAAATCTTCAACAGATGGCACTCTAATCGCAATGATCAATCAATAGATTTTAAAATGTGCTTCGAAGTCTAAAGCGATCTGTACGACTGTTAGATAGTGAAAAGAGGCTAGCTTAGAAAGTGAAATAATGTATTCCATTGAAGAACGTGTGTTTTTGGTAATGGAATTTCACCGATTACAACACAGTCCTACGGCAACACGTCCCAGTTTTCAAAACCGATTCAATGTTCCACTTGGACCCGATGTGAAAACCATTCGCACCTCATTGTTTCGAACGGTGAACACATTGAAAAAATTGTATTCTGACTGCAAAGACTGCTTCACTTTATTGTTTTTTTGTTTTTTTTAAACTCCTTTCAGAGAAAGAGTTTTAAGCGCAGAGTGCCATCTGTTGACGATTTTCGTAACTAAATTTTCTAAACTTTTGTGACGCATTTTGACAGTTTTGCTAATAAACGTATAGTTTACCGCATAATTCTATCGATCTTTGCTGTAAAGATATTTAATTTTGAAATCAGGGGTTATTCGCTGATCATCCTGTACATATATATTTTTATATGTATACGGCCTATGGATGCAAATCATTTAAAATTAGCTAGTGTATAAATAATGATTCGAAGTTCAAATTGGGTATATGTATTATAGGTCACCGTCACACTACATGTATAGACTTTGCTGTGTATAAGACATAAAGGTTTGGAACAGGTCAACAAATGAGTGTTCTTTTGCATTCTAGCTCGTGGGCAAAAATTCTTCAAAGTGAGCTAGTGTCTATAGGATGCATTCGATAGAGCTCAAATTGGGTATTCATATAACAGTTCACGGTCTCATGACCTGCATAGATTTTTGTGTGCATAGAGCTCATAGTTTGCACACTTCACAGGCTTGCAAAAAGTAATTCTTATATATTACGGCCTAAGGACGTAAATCATTTAAAATGAGCAAGTGCCTAAATGGTGCTTTAGATTGACGTGAAATCTGCTACGCATATTATCGGTCGCTGTCTTACGTACAACATAAATTTTAGCGATTGTACGACCTATAGTTTTTATAGGGCTACAAAAATGTATTTTGACACATTACGGCCTATGCACTGGAATAATTTTAAGTGTTTTAATGCCTGAACACTGGATCCGATTGAGTTGAATGAAATGTATTTAAACATTCGGAAAGTTAAGTTGAGTCACTCCAGATTTTGTAAACTTTCTCTACAGGATGATCTAAAAATATAAAATATTTAATTTTGTTACGTAATGTTTATTGACATTAAAAAGTACACTTTAAAGTTAAAAAGCATTTATAAAATGTATTTTTAAAATACATTTAATATCTGCTAAGTATAAATTATTTTTTTGTAGAAAAGGGATTTCTTTTAGCTTTAGAGACTTTCTTTACGTGCCACAAAGTATTCTTTTCGAATATTCTTATTCAGTTCGAAATATGACGAAAATAAAATTCCAGGCCTTTATTCCATTTATGAAAGGCTTTTACAATGACTATAAGCTTTTTCTAACTTTTGAAACTCATGCTTTCTTGTTGAAAGCCAGATAAAACTCGCATTCATTGATATTTTCTGTTTCCAAAATAAAAAGCACACATTCATTCAATTTTGAATCTGTTGCTTTTCTCTGTATAAATATCTACAGTTTTTATGGTTGTGTAAGGTTACATACACAAAAACGTTGTTTTGATTTTAAATTGTTAAAGAACAGTACTTATGCAATTTCTGTAGTGTAAAATACTATCCAATAATATTGTTTTTCGTTTCTACATTGAGAGTATTTAAAATATCTTTCAAAATAATTTGTTTGTTCTTTAAAAAAACCCAATTGTTTTGGATTTTAGGAGTTTTAAAAGATGTATGAAATCCGAGAAATTTCTACTCTATTTTTCTCAAAATGTGGTCCATGAAATTTTAGTGCTCTGAAGAAAATAAAAAAATATCTTGTTGCCTTAGCTTCACCTTCAAATTCACGTGACTCATGCTTACAAAATGTGACCCCCAAAGTGCTTTTTTCCAAGAAAAAGTTTTGAGACCAATATATAGCACAATGGTTAAAGCCACTGACATTGGGAGATTGCTCAAGTGGAGGAACAGGGTTCTGTCCTCACGTGGGGCCGTCGGTCTAGCGGTCTGGAGTTTTGGGCGGTTTTCTCCAGATGTAACGTGAATACGCGCTAGATACTCAGAAAAGTCCTCCCCCAAGGCATTCCCCCTTGTGTTTGCCCTTTCTTTGATGTGGATTTATAAGCGGTTCCTCGTGAAGAGCACACAAATCCGAATACATGTTCCAACAGCTAAAAGTTTTGAGAAACTCCGCTGTAACAATCAAAATTTATTACTGAGACTATCTGCGTACCCGTTCTCCGCACGGTAGGAAATGAATATTTTCCTTACACATATAATTCGAATTAAAGCTGGTGATAAGAATCTCTAATAGTGAAAAATTATTTTAATCATGACGAAAAGCTGACGCCGTGACTGTAAATTTGAGAGTACTGTAACATGATGACACAAGAATTACCTCAGTATCACTGGCGATCAAAAACGAAAGATCTTTACGGTATGCAGACGAAAATTTTCTCTTTCAAAATGCCTTATTTATACATCATACAATTCTGTTTTTTTAGGTTTAATTTATAGCATTAATATATACCGCATAAATAACTTTGCATGATGTTGACAACTATTTTATTTTATCTTGCATTTCGTAAAGCACGGACAATGCATTAGCTCAGTTATGTTGCAGATGAGTTTATTGATTTACCTAAATTTAAAAAAAAAACTACATGAAACAATCGATGCATCATGCTAGAAGCCAAAAATTCCCCCTGTGTGCACCGCGTCACTTTTGTAAATGAAAACGTTCGTGACGTAACTTAAGCGAAAAAACTTATAACCCTTACTGAACTCTTAATGCAATTTCACATGTGTTACATAAAACTTTCATTGATCTCACTGTGAACTCTCACTAAATAAATAAATAATTTCATATTTTTTAAACAGATAGCTGTCATAGTCTGAAATGTAATATTTAAACGAAATCTGAAGTCCTTTCTAGAGTTCTTGGCCCTGCAACTTGAAAATATATGAAAAAAGAAATAGATCTTTAAGTCATTTCTAGAGAAATATTCTAAGCACCTCGGATCCCGTTACTCGGAAAGAATCCCCAAACGCCATGATAATAGCGATTAATTTCACGTTGTATTTTGCATTCCTTTGGAGTGCCTTTCTTGCGCACATGATGGTAGAATCAGTCGCATGCACATTATATATCCTAAACGCTATTGTGATTTATTTTTGACTTTCATTTCATATTCCTGACTTTTCCTACTCTCGAAATTTTAGGCGCTTTGCTTTCCAATTCGTAAAACAAAAAATATGTTAGACCAGGGACGTAGCCAGGGGGGGGGGATATCGGGATATATCCCCCCCGAAATGTTTGGATTAGTGATGAAATTCCGTCTATTTATACACATATAAGTTCATATCCCCCCCCCCCACCGAAAAATTTTCCTGGCTACGCGCCTGTGTTAGACAGTATTAATTACGTCTGTTTCTAACAGTTTCCAATAAAAGAAACGTAGCGCTGCTTTAACATATAAGAATTTATTATTTATTACACGTAGTATAGTACTTCAATCGCCAAAATGCCAACAAACACCATTTTGCGAGATTTTTATTTTTATTTTTTCAGCGAATTATTCGAAGCATTTATTTAACAGCAATCAAAATGGGAAATAGTGATCTATCATTTAAATGGTTTGATCGCCAAAATTTAATGCAGGCATCTAATTGATAAGTATCAGTTATTTAAAATATTGACTATAGCGTGTTTTATTCACCGTTAACTACGATGTACAAAATGCGAGAATTTCAATTTTCTGAAACATGGCGGAATTCCCCTAACTTAAATCAATTTACTTAATTTGGTGAAAATTCTGAAGATAGATCGTTTAAAATTGTCTTAATAACTGCATTATTTCTCTATGAAAAATTGAAGTATGACGCCGTAGTCTAATAAAACCTATACTTGTTTTTAATAATATATTTCGTTACGCTCTCAGTAATTTGCGCCAAGCCTAAAACTGGGCAAATCGCTAGAACCTACTACTCTCTCAAAATCGGTATATCAGCCATTTTATTTTACGCCAAACTAAAAAATTATACATATTGATCTGAGAAATATCCTAATCCTTATTCTTTTACGTATAAAAAACATTTTATTCCTAAGATTTCACATGCGCACGACACCTTAATTAAAAAATAACCTTGCAAATAATTAAAAAAAATTATTATTTTATATTTTTAGATCAGCAGACTAAATCATTTAATAAAATTGCCAAACATGGCAATCATGATGCTTATTTCTCACTTTTTTTTTACTACAGGGGTTACAATTGCGGAATTATGGAGAACCAAAATTATCGTTTTTGACGGGTTTTTTATCTATATCTCCTAAAATAATTCGAAATTTGAAATTCAAGTTAGCGGAGGTCCTTCCTCGAAATTCTCCGAATTCATGGATACCTTGGTCGAAACTCAACTCCCAACCGTTTCGAAGGAGCTGGTGCTACAATCACACGGACGCACAGTCGCTCATAGATTTTAATCGTAAAGATTTTTCTTTTTTTGGTCGTAATTATGAAATTATACTGAACAGATATTGAAACAGCGGTCAGTCGATCATAAGTGGACCAGTTATTCCAATGGCTCTCTCTCTCTCAAAAAAAAAAAAAAAAAAAAAAAAAAAAATTGCTTTTAATTATAATCCACTGTTTGTGGTCCCTGAAGATGGTGACAGTGGTTATGATTTCCGTTCCATTCTGTTTTCACATTTGTTCTTGCACATTATTTGGCTTAGTTTTTATTTATTTTCTTTTCAAAATGTGGTTTCTAGTTCTTGCTTAAAGCTGTTATATTTATATGCGAGGTATGTCTTATTTGCAGTATGTTTTGTGTTTTACTTATTAGTTATATATACATATATATCACATCATTCCAGACACATTCATTATAAAGCATTTCACCACGGCAATTAACTTCCATATACTTAAATTAGGGCGTAATTTATTAATTAAATCAAATAAAGCACTACCATTAAAGTATTCTGCATAGACACCGTCCTTACATTCTAATATATGTGACATTTGTTTTAACCGTAGAATCTTAGCCTTTTTTAGCTGAGTTATTTTTTAGTGTAAAAAAATTGGTTGGTTGGAGGAAAAATGGACGTAATTAACAAATTTCCCACAATTTAACGAAATTTAACTAAAACTGGAACTTATTTATTATGTAGCTTTATTTAGAATAATAGAAGAAAATTAGCGCAGTTAAAAATTATGAAAATTTTCAGATTTCGCCCGTTTTCAAAAGAAGACAGATTTTATAAGGTTCACTATAATAGAACTATCATGTACTCTCCTTTTCAAAAAAGGAATGGGACGCAACAGCTGATCTCCTTACAAACCGTTCTCTCTCGTGAAACACTGTGGGAACAGTAACCTTTAAAACTCGGCTTCCTGTGGTTGCACAGATATAAGGTAAGAACTGAAAAGCTGTAGAATTCTTGCTGCACCTCGCTATAATTAGATAATAGCAATCTTCTTTTGCTGCAGTAGTTCTTAGACGACCTCGCCCATGCTTACCTCCGGTGGATTTGATATTCTGAAATCGTTTTCATACGTCAGACCAGACACTAAGCTTAATAATGAAAACCCTACAAATGCGAACTTAAGAATAGCCTGCTTGAACTTCTTCATGAATCGGCAGGTCTTTTTATCATCTGAACGCCCATGCTTACTCATTTTTACCGTTTGAAAATGAATTGAAGTGACTGCTAGGAAAAAAAAAAAAATCTGATGTGGACAACACATGACTTCCTTGCACGTCTATTAAATCAAAAATATTTTCGACGCACTTCATCTAAACTTATTTCTTTGAAAGAGATAAAATATCAGTAAAAGTAAGGTTTAGCGATTTCTATCCAAATATTTCGATATCGCCAAGCAGAATTCAGTTTGAAAGATTTCCTTCTGACACTTCATTTGGCGATATTTCACCAAAACCCGACAAACTTGAGATAGTTTGCGAGATTTTGGGGATAGACAAAGTAGTCATTGACCACAGACTTTCAATGAATTGAATGCATCCATACACCTCAATGTATTTAAAGTCATTTGGCTCACCCTGTATATAAATTCCTAGTCGATTGCAGTCAAAAAAGATATTGAAAACAGTTAGATATTACAATAGTTCTAAAGACAAAAGTTCAAAATTCTACGGGTTAAAGTTTTAGAGTTATACGAAATAATTTTTGGCGCCACATTTGGCGATATATCGCCAAAAGTCGCCAAGAACGATGAAAAATGGCGATATTTTGGGCATGGAACAAATTACTGACTATCGCCAAATTTGGTGATATTTCGACAAAACTCGCCGAGGTCGACGACAGACGGCGAGATTTTGGGCATGTACCAAACACTGACTGTCTACAGTTGTATTATATTAATGTCCATAGATGTCTAAGATGTCCATAGACATTAAAGTATTGAAATTCTTTTCGGTGGTCCTGTAAATAAACTCTCCAGTAGATTGGAACCAAAAATCGAGATGCACAACTGGATGTTACAAAAATCTTATATATCAAATTTTAACATTCTACGACAAATAGTTTTTGAGATTTGAGAGTTAAATACACACACACGTACACCAAAAGTCGCCAAGCTTGGCGACTTTTGGCGTAGATTTTCAGGGAAGCAAGTGACCGTGGTCGGACCATTACCTAACTTATATGTTAGGATAGTATTGTGCTTGAAATGGATGAATGCCCCTAAAATTGCCATTGACCATAATGTATTGGAAATCTTTTGAGTGTTCCTGTAGCAGAACTATAAATGATAAAGACACTTTTTTAAATGGAGAAATTCATTTTGTAACTCTTAACTGCATATACCACATCTGAGTTGTTTGAAATAGCCCAGTACCCCTAAAATACGCTTTAATGAATTTCGGCCCATACAGCGTAATGTATTTAGAATCTCTTGGGCGGCCCTGTAGATAAACTATCCAGTCGAATGGAACCGAAAGGGGACGTGCCCACCTAGATATTACAAAAATCCTAAATATAAAGTTTCAGCATTCTACGACGAATAGTTTTTGAGATATGCGAGTTTCATGAATTTCGGCCCATAGAGCGTAATCTATTTCGAATCTTTTGGGCGGTCCTGTACATAAACTATCCAGTCGAATGGAGCCGAAAGGGGAAGTGCAAAACTAGATGTTACAGCAATCCAAAATATAAAGTTTCAACATTCTACACTTAATAGTTTTTGAGATATGCGAGTTTAATGAATTTCGGCCTTTTGAATGAAAAATTTGAAGCCTAGAATTTAAGTTGAGTGGCAACCTATTTATGTCACCCAAATTCGTTTCATTCCCTGCAGTCTTTATTTCGTGATGCTGGAACAAATTTTCAGCATTTTAAAACGATTTTCGAAAAATCTCAAAATGTAAGCAAAATATTTTTAAAATTCAACGCCTAAAATTAAGATTAGCAACTACCTATCATATCACTCAATTTCGTATCATTCGTATTAGTCGTTATTACGTGAAGTTTGAAGAAATCATCATTCAACGTATTTTGAGAGAATTTTCACAAAATCTCAAAATCTAATAAAAATGTTTAAAAAATTGGACTCCTTTAGTTTATGTTGAGCAACCATCGTGTGACCAAATTTCATATCATTCGCCTTAGTCGCTATTACGTAATGCGGGAACAAAGATTCACTCAGTTTTAAACGATTTTCACAAAATCTCGAAATCTGATCGATTTTTTTTAATTAGATGCTTATAGTTTAAGGTTAGTGACCACCTATCATTTCACCAAATATCATTTTTTTTCACCTTTGCAGTTATTATGTGATGCTTGAACACAAATTTACGCAGTTTGAAAGGATTTTCGCAAAATTTCAAAATCTAATCAAGATTTTTTAAAAATTCGACGACAATGTTTTAAGTTGAGGGACCACCTATCATGACACCCAATTTCATATCATTCGCTTCAGTCGTTTTTACGTGATGCTTGAACACATATTTACGCAGTCTGAAAGCATTTTCGCAAAATCTCAAAATCCAATCAAAATTAAAAAAAAATTGAACGCCTATGTTTTAAGTTGAGTGACCACCTATCATGACACCCAATTTCATATCATTCGCTTCAGTCGTTTTTACGTGATGCTTAAACAAAAAAAGCGTCACGGACAGAATGACAGAATGACAGACAGACAAACTTTTGTTTGAGGGTCGCATCGGATTCCCGGGTGCTTGAAACGGATAGAAATCGCAAAATTTTTGAATTCCAAGAAATGTACAGACAAAAGTCTAATTTTATTTATATAGATATTTATGAATACCATTTACCGGCTTCACTTTTGACCATACATTCCTATACAAAATGTGATTGTTACAATGTTCTGTACCAGCCCTCAAATTTTGTACCATGATTCAACAGTCACCCTGTATAACATGACTAGCTGCGTGCCCGTTCTTCGCACGGTAGGAAACGAATATTTTACTAAAATCTAATCGTAACTATCTATGCAAAAGCAAAATGTCAAAAAGTTCAAGTAGTCCTTTTGTTGAAACTACCGTGGAATATATTACGCAACGTAGGATTATGGTTTAGTTAGTTATAAGACGATCGTTGAAAAATAATGAATATAACACTTTTAATTTCACGAAATAGTTATTAACGTGGTATACTGTTCTTTAATCCATATTATCCAAACAAATCTACTATTACTACCAAAGATAAAAATGAGAATACTATCTATTACTTATATTAATATTATCTATCTTTGTTTCTCGGTCTTTAATGCTCAATTTAAAGAAACAGATTAGATATTTTAAACCAATGATGCCTTTCTACTTTTTGGTGATTCTGTGAAATTTATGCATTGCCATTAAAACAGATCTCCATATATTTTTAAGCATAATTCTTGTCTGATTGGCGTATTTAGCACAGCAAAATATTTCATCTCGCAGTGGTGGAAAACATCCAAGCTGTACCAATTTAAATATTATTTAAATCCACCATGGTTTAGACTCGTGAAAACATCAAACTGTGTAATCTCGAGGAACTATTTGGAATCGCTCAAATTGCGAATAGGGCGTTAAAATTGTGTTGCAGAGTTTACGAATTTCAGACAACTTTTAATATATGACGTCACGTTCTGACCAGGGTAGTCGAATTTAGTCATTTCGCGCAGTAGTTTTCAAACGGAGTAATATTGAAACATACGACGTTGAAAAACTCTCGCTTGCAACAGAACTTTATTAAAGTTAATTTGAGAGATATTGGGGTTATTCCTAGCTAATCGGTATTTCAAATATTTTCCGTATCCATATTGCTAATGATATAACTTTTCTGCAAGAGCTTGTTAAGTTGCTAAAATTTAACAAAAAAAGAGTATATCTAATATAGATAATATACCGCCAAAAGTCGTCCAAATTTGGCGACATTTTGCACGATTTTTGGGAATACATACAACGACCGTCGTCAAACCGATAGCGAATACTATGAATTATGTTAATAAGTATTTTGCATCATGTGCCGACATTTGAATTTCCCACGATTTAAAAAAAATGCAAGATTCCTTTCGTTATTATGGTTTCTGAAAAATCACAAAGCTCAAAAATCGCTAAGGGTAACACGCGCATTAAACAAAATACTTTGAATTTTTATATTAGTAATTTTTGCGTCAAAACCTTTTAATGTAATTAGATTTCTAACTCACTTTCATGAGGTCAAAATGACATCATTCTTAGTTGCGATACCTAACATGAATTAGTGAAAGAAGAAAAAGAAAGAAAAAGCATGTTATTTTATTTTCAACAAAATCTAATAATCTGGGTGCAAGTTTATTATTTCGCTCGTGGTGTAATTTTTTGTCAAAACTTGTTAACCAGTATTTTTAATGCATTTTTACAGTGACATAAAAATTACGTCAGTCTCACTTTAATGATTGAAAGTAATAAATAAATAAATCTAACTTTGTTAACTATGCTCACGAATGTGCTGAAATCGGTTATTTGAGTAGCTTTCTACCCTCAAATTGCGAAAAATCGTAAAAAGTTAGAAGCCGGACGAACAAACAAACAACCATACTTTCACATTTATATAAGAGATTGCATGAAAACTTCGATTATTTTTAAAGAAGCGCAGATATGTTAATGTTCTATTTTTTCATATTTAATGCCTTTTCATTTTTCGAGTTTTAAGAGATGTAGATATTAATGATTTCACTTATTGTCATATTTAACAACTTAAGTGGCAACAATGGATTCCGTTACTACGGAAACTGTAGCAATCTTTAAAATAGAACATGAAATGAATTATTCATGTTTACTTTGCTAGAACTGCCATATTGGCGTAATTAACGCCACAAATTGATGGTAAATAGCTAAAATGAATCACAAATTAAACTTAACAACAAATTCAAAAATTTACTTTCAATCCTTACAATACCCACAATTTTTAACGGGCTGAAAAACCATTCTTATTCACCTCCAAAAGCAAAGGAAAGAGAAAAGAATTCCGATTTTATTACACCTTGTTTGGTGGGATTAAAAAAAAATATCCAAGCATACGCTCATAATATCGACTCATTCCAATCGTGGAATGTAATTAGCAGCATAAACGCGAGAACACACTCTATTAAACACAGCGTTACACTATATTTGAATATTTTTCGCCAGCTTTGCTAAGAAAGGTAAAGTAGGAATCAACATACATTTTAATTTGTAAAGCAAAAAATTTATTAGACAGTATTAGTTATATGCCATTCTAACAGTTACCAGAAAAAGAAATTTCCGTAGCACTGCTTTAACGAAAAAGAATCAACGATTTTTTACACATTCGATCGCCAAAGTGCCAACATACACCATTTTGCGAGATTTTTTTCAAGGAATCATTCCAATCATTGAAATAACGGCAACCAAAATTGGAAATAGTAATCTATCAATCACATATTTTGATCGCCAAAGTACAACAGGCATCTACTTGAAAAGGAGCAGTATTTTAAATTATTAACTATGTGTTAATGTGTTTTATTCATCGTTAACTATGATGTACAAAATGCGAGAATTTCAATTACCTTAAATTTGGCGGAATTTCCCCTTACTTTAATCAATTTACTTAATTTCGGGAAAATTCTCAAGTTAGATCGTTTAAATTCGCCTTAATAACTGCATTATTTCTGGACTAATCACTGCTAAATTAAAAAAATTAAAGCTAAACTCTAATAAAACCTACACTTGTTTTTAAAAATACTATTTCGGTACGCTCTCAGTAAATTGCGCCAAGCTTAAAACTGTGCAAATCGATAGAACCTACTACTTTCTCAAAATCGCCAAATCAGCCATTTTTTTCCTCCAAAGTAAAAAATATACATATTAGTCTGGGAAATCTCCCAATCCCTTATTCTTTTACACACAAAAATAATTGAATTCCTCCTCTGATTTCACATGCACGCAATACTTTAATTAAAAATAACTTTGTAAATAATCTAAACAGAAAAAAAATCATTATATTTTTATTTTTACTGCAGGAGTCTAAATAATTTAATAAAATAGCCAAACATGGGAACCTCGATGCATATTTCTCACTTTTTTGACTGCAGGGGTTACAATTGCGGAATTACGGAGATCAAAAATTAGCGTTTTTGACGGGTTTTTTATCAATATCTTCTAAAATAATTCGAATTTCGAAATTTAAATTAGCGGAGGTTCTTTCTCGAAATTTTCCGAATTCGTGGACACCTCGTTCGAAACTCAACTCCCAGCCGTTTAGGAGGAGATGATGTTACACACAGACACACAGACAGACGCACACAGATTTTAATAGTATAGACTAGCTGCGTGCCCGTTCTTCGCACGGTAGGAAACGAATATTTTACTAAAATTTAATCGTAACTATCTATGCAAAAGCAAAATGTGAAAAAGTTCAAGCAGTCCTTTTGTTGAAACTACCGTGGAATATATTACGCAACGTAGGATTATGGTTTAGTTAGTTATAAGACGATCGTTGAAAAATAATGAATATAACACTTTTAATTTAAGGAAATAGTTATTAACGTGGTATACTGTTTTTTAATCCATATTATCCAAACAAATCTACTATTACTACCAAAGATAAAAATGAGAATACTATCTATTACTTGTATTAATATTATCTATCTTCGTTTCTAGGTCTTTAATGCTCAATTTAAAGAAACAGATTAGATATTTTAAACCAATGATGCCTTTCTACTTTTTGGTGATTCTGTGAAATTTATGCATTGCCATTAAAACAGATCTCCATATATTTTTAAGCATAATTCTTGTCTGATTGGCGTATTTAGCACAGGAAAATATTTCATCTCGCGGTGGTGGAAAACATCCAAGCTGTACCAATTTAAATATTATTTAAATCCACCATGGTTTAGACTCGTGAAAACATCAAACTGTGTAATCTCGAGGAACTATTTGGAATCGCTCAAATTGCGAATAGGGCGTTAAAATTGTGTTGCAGAGTTTACGAATTTCAGACAACTTTTAATATATGACGTCACGTTCTGACCAGGGTAGTCAAATTTAGTCATTTCGCGCAGTAGTTTTCAAACGGAGTAATATTGAAACATACGATGTTGAAAAACTCTCGCTTGCAACAGAACTTTATTAAAGTTAATTTGAGAGATATTGAGGTTATTCCTAGCTAATCGGCATTTCCAATATTTTCCGTATCCATATGGCTAATGATGAAACTTTTCTCCAAGAGCTTGTTAAGTTGCTAAAATTTAACAAAAAAAAGAGTATATCTAATATTGATAATATACCGCCAAAAGTCGTCCAAATTTGGCGACATTTTGCACGATTTTTGGGAATACATACAACGACCGTCGTCAAACCGATAGCGAATAATATGAATTATGTTAATTAGTATTTTGCATCTTGTGCCGTCATTTGAATTTCCCAAGATTTAAAAAAAATGCAAGATTCCTTTCGTTTTTATGGTTTCTGAAAAATCACAAAGCTCAAAAATCGCTAAGGGTAACACGCGCATTAAACAAAATACTTTGAATTTTTATAATAGTAATTTTTGCGTCAAAACCTTTTAATGTAATTAGATTTCTAACTCATTTTCATGAGGTCAAAATGGCATCATTCTCAGTTGCGATATCTAGCATGAATTAGTGGAAGAAGAAAAAGAAAGAAAAAACACATTATTTTATTTTCTACAAAATCTGATAATCTGGGTGGAAGTTTATTATTTTGCTCGTGGTGTAATTTTTTGTCAAAACTTGTTAACCAGGATTTTTAATGCATTTTTACACTCGTGACATAAAAATGACGTCAGTCTCACTTGGATTATTGAAAGTAATAAATAAATAAATCTATGTTAACTATGCTCACGAATGTGCTGAAATCGGTTATTTGAGTAGCTTTCTACCCTCAAAATTGCGAAAAATCGTAAAAAGTTAGAGAATCCGTCGGCATGGCATCAGTAGGCATGGACGCGAGACGCGAGAATTCTCGCATTGTCTCGCATTGTCTCGCGAGACGAGACGCGAGACGAGAAAGAAAATATTTTTCCGGACGAGACGCGAGACGAGACAGAGTCTTGTCTCGCGCGAGATTTCTCGCGAGAATTCTCGCATTTTTTTCCGTCTCGCATAAATACGATCTGAAAAGCGACAATTTGCCTGAAGCCTCTACCGTTTAACTTGCGTCTCCTTCGTTTTCGGTCCTGGTATACTATCAGCACTCCACAATACCCACAAACACGTAACATTTAAAATTAGAACAGACGAGAGATATACAAAACACACAAAGGAGAGGATAAAGAAAGAGGCGGGAAAAAAAGAAAACAGAGAAGAGTTGAAAGAAAAATAATAAATAAATAGGAAAGGCGGTACGGTATGTTCAAATCTGACCACTTTTAGAGGGAGGACGGGGCATTAAGTTGGGGCTCCCCTTACTATCCCCTTTTTTACGCATTAAGCCCCTTTACTGAGCTCCCCTTTTTTAAGCATTTTAACCCAGTTTTGACCGCTGTTGTACTCGAAAATTGCATTTCAGTTAACTGTAGTTTTTGTACTTTAATCAAGTCGTATTTATCACCCCAAAAATATATCTCTAACTTGATCTAGTGATAGACAATTAGGTAATACCTATGTTATAGAGGAAATTCAGTTTTTCCCCACAATTACTATTTCAGTACATATGAATTTATAATTTAGATAATCGGGATATATATGGGCCCCCTTTTTCTTCGGGGGCACCGGACTACCGCCCCCCTTGCCCCTGTGATAATCGGGTTTCGGGTATATCAGAGAGAGATAAGAAGTAGAGCAACTTGCATTCGCATTGATGCTTAGTCTGAGAGGTTGAAATATGGTTGAATATCCTTGGTTGAAATATCCTTGTACCGATATTATCCTCAAACTTTCCCGCACGCCGCAACGTGCGGAGGGGGGGGGGCGCCCACCCTGGTGACAACTTTCTAGGGGCGGTTAAATCCCTATCGTTGGCCTATATTAAAGAGATTAAAATGACATTTTTTATTCTTATATATTAATATCGGACGGAAAGAAATGCAAGCAATTTTTTTAAAAACTATTTCTCTTTTCGTTTATATTATCATGTTTTCCCTTCCTTCGGCTGGCAAAACTTTTATACATTTTTTTCCTCCCCATCATTTTATCTTGCAGTTCCGTTCGTATTCTAAAATTATCTTCGCCTGTTAGATGTCGTTAGATGAGCATTTTTTTAAAAAATCCATACTGGATATACATTAGGGAGATTATGGTTTAATTTTTCTGTAAACAGGGCGACCATAAGACTGTAGTACTCTCGCAAAAATTATTATGGAAAAGTACAAACGGATAGTCGTCAACAAATTAACTGATCAGTAATCAAAATATAAACAAAAAATAAGACGTCTATTAACCAAGTGAGATACTATAATGAAATCTAAAAATGCGCACACGGTAATGTCATTGGAAATATTAGGCAAACAATTATAATTATCGTTAAGATAATCTTGTTTTCATTAATATAAAAATTACACATATTTTAGAGACTTGAAATTGACGTTAAAGTAAATAGTAGAGATTTAATAAAGACGTACTATATCCGCTTTATTCGTAATATTGCTATTAGGTGTACCGGAAAATAATGTCATTTACACTCAATTCAAACAAATAAGTTTTTAATTACCAAAAAGCTCTGTCTAAACATAGGATTTGTATTTTTTATATTTTAACGCAAGATACAGATATTTTGTTTTCTTTGAGAGGGCGGCCATTGATCCTTTTTAGAGAACCAATTTCAGAATGTCCATAAATTGATTTTTAGGTATTCGCGGGGACTGTATTTTACATCAAGAATGATATATATATATATATATATTTTTTTTTTCTTAGAGATTGAGGGATATGTGAAAAGAACGTTTTGGTCGCCTATCCCCCTCTTCCGTTCCACAAGTTACGAATATTAATTATAAGAATAAATGTTTTAGTCTATTCTATAACTAACTTATTTTGGTCAATGACCTTTTACCTTATACCTAAACTTCAAAAATTGAAAAGAATTAAGTATCAGTACATGTTACGCACTGCAGTACACAGTTGTTTAAATGTGAGTTTTGCAAAACAAGGGTTTGCAGCTTTTACTCTTAGTAAAGGCGAAGCGCGGGAAAGCTGATTTATAGGATCTGGAAAAAAAAAAAAAAAAGGGAAGGAAGATGTAGCAAAGTGCATGACAAATTTTGTTTACAACAAGTCTGGGAACAGACTCAAATTTAAACAAAAATCAGATTGTTTGTTCTATTCAATAATAGATACACGATCTACGTACAATGCCATTCCTTTTAAAGGAAACGGGCGCTCATCTTCACTCTTCCATAGTAGGAGAGGAGAAAAAACTTTCAGTAAAAGAAAGCCTCGCCTATTTTGTTTGGACAACAGTCATTATCTGGACAACAGTCAACATCAGGACAACAGTCATTATCGAATTCTGGGAAAACTCGTGTGTGTGAAGGGGATCTGCCGAAAATCTCCTCTCTTGGTAATTCCAAGACCTCATGCCCGGGGGCGCTTTGGCACCTCTAGCGACATTTTACACGGGAGCCATATCACCGTTCGAAAGAAAGACTGATGGGCTTTACAGTAATGCACATCGTATAGTCGTTCATTTTTAAAGGATTTAACTTGCTAGAGCAAGTTTCCCGTACATTCTGAACACATTGAATTAATTTTAGGTAACTGAACACACACACACACCAAAAAAAAAAAAAAAAAAAACGAGAATTTGGTCATCTTATGGTATGGAAACGAAATTCGATGGTTTTCACTCACAGTCGTACTACAGATAAATGCTTTGGCCACACAGTGGTTGTGATGAGTGGTTTTTAACCTTGTATTTGATCCTGTGCTTTGCAGTTGCAGTGCAATTTTGCTTTTAACGTTACAAACGCAAAACAACTGTAAAGGTGTGTTTGTCCTAGCCTCTGTACGAGGTTATTAACATCTGCGCACGTTTTATATACATCGTCTCACGATAGGACGACCTCCACGGGACCTCGGCAAGTTGGACGTTAAATCAAATATTCGTTAAATCGAAA
This sequence comes from Cheiracanthium punctorium, assembly GCA_038373885.1. NCBI lineage: Eukaryota > Metazoa > Arthropoda > Arachnida > Araneae > Cheiracanthiidae > Cheiracanthium > Cheiracanthium punctorium. The sequence goes on from JAWZYV010001640.1 coordinate 325,172, forward strand.
GCTTGGAAAAGGTATTGGAAAACGGTCAGGACTTCATCAGAGGGTCGTTAAATCGGGAAGTGTCGCAAAATCGCGAGTTGACTGTATTTTAAAAGATTTTTCAGCGGTAAGATGGATTTTGTATGACCACGGTTTTTCATACATAAATATAAACTTTGTCAATTTAACATGTCATCTACTTTTGAAGAATCTAATTTTGCTTTACTTCATGAGTGGATGTGGAAAGAAGCACATATTTCAATTAAAAAGTTTTGTTTAAATTGTTCTGTACAATTAAAAAAAAGCATTTTAAGATTAAAAATTTATGTTACTAATAATCACTCCAGTTTTCAAAATTATTTATTTGTAAACCACTATCTTAAAGCAAGCAAACAGACCAGAACGATATAAGGCCTCACAGATTTTGTGTGCATATTCAAGTTTAGAAAAGCTCTGTTTTTTCAACCTGTCGATAGAGTTTGTAAACGGGGGAGCGGATTTTCAAATCGCAATGAAATCTCCTTCTGTGGCGCAAAATGCTTTAAGATATGGAAGACTTCCCGTTCTGTAAATACGTAAAAATTACACCACACGCCACGATCTTAATGCAATTTATTCCACCGCTCATTTTTAACACAAGCAGAAGACATTTTGATTAAAACTTGCGATAGACATATAGGGGAAAATTCACGGTTATTATTATAAGTGGTATTTTAATTCGTTGCTTAGATTTAAAAATTGAAATATTTTAACGCGGCTGAAAATGTTCATTTTAAAAGTTACAAAATTCGTTTTAAAAAACGCGATATATTAAATATGCTTCCTAACATATGCATGTTGCGAGTATAGTTTTATTTTAACGTTGGATTACGTTCCTCCATAGTGGTCCTGTACAAAGCGAAAAACATTTTTCAACGTCGCTGTAAGTTTCAATATTATGCCGTTTGAAAACTACTGTGCAACTGTTTGAAAACTGCCTCAACTATCCGGGATAACTTTTGCGTTAAACTGTGACGTCATAAATAAAAAAATGCGTGAAATTTGTATACTCTGCCACACTGATGCCCTATTCCCAATTAGAGCTATTCCAAACATCTCCTCAAGATTACACAGCTTGATGTTTTTTACGAAACAGAACCATTGAGGATTTATAGTATCGCTATATTGGATACGTGGATATTTAAATTGGTACAGATTGGATATTTTCCGCCACGGCCACATGAAATGTTCCGCGATGCTAAATACGTCAATCTGAAAGAATTATGCATAAATTAAATATATATGGAGAGCTTCCTTAATGGCAACCGTATTGCTAATGCGTAAATGGCAAAGAATCACCATAGAATAAAAAGTTTCCATTGGTGCAAAATATCTAAGCTGTTTCTTTAAATTCAGCAACAAAGAGAGGGAGGAGTGAAAATACATAGTATTAATATTATAAGTCATAGGTAGTATTAATATATTTGTAAGGAAAATATGAATAAATTCCAATGTATCACGTTAATAAATATTCCATGAAATTAAAAGTGTTCTATTCACGCTTTTTCAACAATTGTCTTACAACTAACTAAACGATAAGAAATTCTTCTTTGCGTTAGTATATCCCGCAATAGTTTGAACAGAAAAGTTTGCCTAACTTTTTTTTTCTTTTTGAGATTCTGTTTTGTCACATGTAGTTATGATCATATTTTAGTAAAATATTTGCTTCCTCAAGTATGAAAAGCGGGTGAGCAGCTATTTTGAAATAAATCGCTTCTCCACATCATGCATAGAGTCTGAGCTATTAATGCTATAAATTAAACCTAAAAAACAGTGTGTAGAAATAAGACATTTTGAAAGTGAGGAGTTTTCGCTGCAAACCGGCTAGCTTTTCATCTTTCGATCGCGAATGACACTGACATACTTTTCATGTCATCATATTGCAATGATTAGTACCAATGACGCAAATTGCACGTCAAGAGTAAAACAATTTTGCTGTTTTATAGATTCCACATCACTGGAATTAATTCGAATTACACATGAAAGAAAAATTTTCATTTCTTACCGTGCGAAGAACGGGCCCGCAGCTGATAAAAATAAAAAATAAATATTTTTTCGGTGTCATGTCACATTAAATATACGGATTAAATTTTAATTTTTATCACTTCAAATGCACATATGAGTTAATATGGTAACTAATATATGTACTAGTATAGTAATATGTATAACTAATTGTTATTATTAATATTAATTTTCAATAAAATAGCATTAATGTTACTAAAAATATGGTAACAAAATCGCAGTCCTTAAAATGCGAGACGTCTCGCGCGAGACGAGACAGCAATTTCTCCGCGAGACGCGAAACGAGACAAAGTGTTTGCGAGACGAGACGAGACAGAGGTTTACCACTGCGAGACGAGACGAGACAGACCTGTTTCTCGTCGTCTCGCGTCCATCCTTACTCATCAGGTGTCATGGAAATGCCACATTTTGAGAAAAAAAAGTATTTTTGTCTCAAATTGGGGCATATCGCAACGAGATTTAAGACTACTTCGAATAAATCCATCTCTTGCTTTTTCACCAGAAACACTCGCTGAGGCTTCAGTTTACCAATTTTTTAAATTTGTCCTCATTTAAATATTGAGTAACTGGAGGCTCGCTCCAACATTCATCTGACCAGTTGATTAGATCAAAATATTCTTCTGCATCAAAATTTAATTTTGGTATTTCGAATATACGTATTTTCAGAAGTTGCTGTTTTTCTCTTGCTTCCATAATGCGGCTTAGTGATAGCTCGCGAATATGTTTCCATTTGTCTTGCAGCATAGCAAGCAAAATATTTCCAGAATGTGCGAAAAAGGCATTTCTTTGAATCAACTTATGCACAATCCCTTTCAGATGTTCAGATAAGTAATCTGACCTATCTGACTTTTTTATCATCCCAATCAACTGTGTTGGAGCCAATTGCACAAGCGTACGTGTTTTTACGTCAAACTAAGTAAGCGCATAAACTTTCATAACGAAATCTGCTAGAATTTTTCACTCTTCCGATGGATTTTCAGTGCATACATAGAGCCGTAGTATATTAGCTGTAATTAACCATCTTGAGTGTGATATTTTACCTGGTTGTCTATTTGCCCGATCTGATGGTAATTTACCGTCTGAAATGGCGAGGCAAATATCATACAGATACAGCTCTCTGTTTAATGATGTTCTACTTAACGACTATCTCTATTTAAAGACAATATTTCATAGTCCCTCCCAGCCCCTCATAGTCCCAGTCATTTCACAGTCCCAGTCCCAGCCCTTTGAGTAATTTCTACTCAAAGACGATGTTGTTTCTATTTACCTGCGGTGTTTTTAATTTTTTTAATATTAAACTTTTTTTAACCTCTTAACTTTAGCGATCTTAGAAGCAATACGCATGAAAACAACATCCTGGTAGGAAGTTTCTACATCCACAATCGGAAACCGCTTTCACGTTCCTGGAATTCACAGGGGAGATCTCGGAACCGCTTTTGGCGTGGAACTGATGTAGAAATCAACGATGACATTGCCCGTTAAAACTGGAAAAGTCTTGTCGTAGATGATGTTTCAGTGCAAGATTTCTACAATTAAGGTACAAGATTTAAGTAAACTTATACTTTGCCTAAGCAGTTTTAAAACAACTATTGAATAATTTGCTAACAGCATTGTGTAAGGTAACAGAAAGGCTAATTGGATCTTTCCAGGATCTCAAAACTTTTTATGGTAAAAGTGTTCCAATACATACATACATAAATACTTATATACGTGCATTGCAAAATTATGGTTGAAAAATATGCTTTATAATGAAGATTTGTTTTAGAAATATACATAGAAAAAAAATGATTTCACTACGTTTTAAAAAAATCCATATTTATTTTCAAACAAAATTCTTTTTTGGCTTATTTCAAAATTATAGAGTGTATCAAATAATATAAAACACCTTGAAATGCATTAACATATATAAATTTAATAATCAGTAATTCGCACAGAAAGATTTATTACTTAAAGACGATTTTGCATACTTTCACATAAGTTTGAGTACACATTAGCAGCAATAGAGTTGCAAGATGCAGTAATAGCATTTTAACTCATCTATACTATCGTATTGTTTGTTTCCAGAACAAAAGTCTCGAACTATGTTCTTCCATAGATTCTTTACTGGATTTAGATCAGGAGACCAAGGTGTTCAATCAAGATTTGCTATTTTTTTTTTTTTTTTTTTCTGTTAGAATTTTTTTTTCAGCACTCTTGTGGGAATAAGCATTATCTTGTTGGAAAAATAATTTCTTACGTCGAATTCTTCGAGAAAATGGTAACAGAGCAGATTTGAGTACTGTTATGTAGTCCAACCTATTCATTCTATTTTAGTGGATATAAAAGGGATAGCAAGCTTTCCCGAAGACGAAAAAGCAGCCCAGACCATGACGTTAGTGCCATCGAAATTTCGCTTCAGAAAAAAAAAAAGTATTTCTTTACTCACGTCTCGCCAATATCCATTAAATCCGTCGGGACCATCTAGATTGAACATTTTTCATCTGAACAAACGACCTAGAAGAAGAGAAATTAATCCTTTATTTAGAATTTAAACATATGATATTGGGGAGTATGTTTTTTTTTTTTTTTGAGACATTTAAATTATAAATTTCCAGTCACGGTCCATGTTTTGGCGGGCGAATACTAGTCAACTATCTTTATGACGTTTTAGCAATCGAGCTGAGACGTCATTTGCTCATGTGAGATAAAAGAATTTCGCTTAAGGCTTCTCCAAATCGTGGTTTTGTGGACATCTAATTTAAATTCGCTTTTAATTTGTGCGAGACTTTTTGTAGAATTCGATGATTTAAGAGCAATTGCTCTTTCCTCTTGTTTGAAGAGAGTTCTTTTACGTCCTGAAGAATGTTTTTTTTTTTTTTTTTTTTTTTTTTTTGCATAAGCACATAGATCTTTCAGATAACTTTAAATTACATGGCGAGATCTTTTAAGTTCTCCAGATATTCTCTTTATTGAAATATTTTTATTGCCCAACACTTTCATTTTACCTATTTATTTTTCTGTAGGCATTTTACCTCTTGGCATTTTCTTAAAAATACAGTAAAACTATAAAATAAATTAATTTATTGTTAATAATAACATAGAAATTAAAAGTGTTCTATAATTTTTGAACACGAAATATTTCAATTTTCCTTTTTAAATTTTGCAAATTTATTTAAATTTGCAATGTTTAATATTAAAACTAGCTGCGTACCCGTTCTCCGCACGGTAGGGAATGAAACTTTTTCTTACATGTATAGTTCGAATTGATTCCAGAGATTTCGAATCTAAAAATAAGCAAAATGATTTGACTCTTCGCGTAAAGTTACTTATTACTTATTCGTAAAGTTAGTATACGTACTGACCAGTGACCGTTGTTAATATTATGACGCAAAAAACTATGTCGGTGTCATTCACGATCAGAAAGGAAAAGCGTGACGGTTTGCAGTGAAAATTCCTAATTTTCAAAGTGTCTTATTTCTGCATCATACTCTTTTTAAGATTTAAGTTATGCCATTAATACCTTATATACTACATGATGTGGAGAATCGTTTTATTTTATAATTAAATAGTTGTGTACCCGCTCTTCGCAAAGCAACAGGAGAACATTTTCCTAAAAAATGTGATCATAACTACTTGTGACAAAACAGAATCTCCAAGAAAAAAGAAAGTTCTATTACAGTCTTTTCTGTTGAAACTACAGCGGAATATATTAACGCGACGTAAAATTACTTAATGTTTTGATAGCTGTGATTTAATACGGCTGTTGAAAAATGAATAGGAGACTTACTTTCACTAAATATTTATTAATGCGGTATATTGTGCTTTGATCAATATTGCCTTATCATATCTACTTACTATTACTTATACTTTTACTGATACCATTACAATATACTGTCGTTTTGCAACCGTTAATGCTTAATTTAAAGAAACGGTTTAGATATTTGCCACGAATGTAGGCTTATACTCTTTGGTAATTGTTTGCAATTTACGCATTAGCATAAACGATAATCATATTTCAGTTTATGGCTGCCACTAAATCAGCTCTCCATAAATTTTTACGCATAGTTCTTGTGAGATTGGTGTATTTAGCACCAGGGGCCTATTATCGCACGGGCAAATCGGGACTTTGCCCAGGGGCGAAATAGCCCCTAATTTCAAATGTTGTTCTTTTTTTACAAAAAAATTTATGAAAAATAAAACAAATTTCATACATGGGAGCCCCCAAAATTCATCAATGCCCGGGGTCCCTTGTTGGTCATAATCAGGCCCTGTTTAATACCGCAATATATTTCCTGCTATTCGAAAACGTGACCCGTTTAATATCTCAATCGAAAATAATGCTGGATAATTTACTGGTGAAAAAACAGCATTCAATTATTTATCTGGCAATGTAAAGTAAATTATAGAATTATTTCATATGTGGCGTATGCTTTGCTTGTGAGTCCGTTATTCTGATTGAGTTTCGAAAGAGGTTTTAAACATATGACATCAAAATTTTAATTTATTTTAAAGTAATTTATTAGTTTTAAGTTATTTTAAAGTAATTTTTTTTTCAACTGGCAATTTTAATCATTGTTACTGTCTCCAAGACAACCAAACCGCACGATATCATACCGAAAATTTTAAGCTGCTGCTACTGAAATGAAAATAATTCTTTACTTAAAAATTCGTAAAAAATCTCCTAATTTATATTTTCTTCTGGTTTTTCTTTTAAAAGAGGGCGAAATGTATGCTCCGTCCTTTGACAAAATATAAAAAAAGTTATGACGGATAGAATTCAAGATGCAGCAATTTTAAAAATATTTTACGAAAGTCAGCGTCAAATTTAATTTCATTTGCAAAATTCCCAAAAACCTGAAAATTAAGTTACACAGTCCGAACAAACAATTTTTAAAAGAAAATTTTCTCCTCTATTCGATGATGTAAATTTCGTTTTCTTGCGTGTGTAATTACCGGCATTATTACGTATTAAGCGTGAAAAATCGCAAAAAATCGGACAAAACATAAAATAAGACATTTTCTAATTAGAATTTCAAAAAAACGCTCCGAGGCGTGTTAGGATCTGTCCTAGTGAAGCCGTATGCAAAATTCGGTGGGTCTGCGACCAACCGTCTCGGCGCAATGCGATCGAGAGACGCGCACAAGAAGATCGGTGGTCACAAACTTGCCTACCTACCTACCTACATACCTACAAACATAGCTACATACAATGTTTACTCTCGGATTTTATTATATACTAGCTGCGTACCCGTTCTCCGCACGGTGGGAAACGCATATTTTCCTTACGCATATATAATTCGATTAAACCTAATAATGCGGAATCTCAAAACGGAAAGACTAAAAGTTGACGTCATTTGTGCAAATTTTAGACTATTGCAACAGGACACAAAAACTACGTCAATGTGACTGGTGATCAAAAAAGAAAGAACTTTATGGTATGCAGAGAAAACTTTTCTCTGTCGAAAAATGCCTGATTTCTACATCATATAATTCTCTTTGTGAGGTTTAATTTATAGCATTAATATATAGCATATACCACATAAATAACATTACATGATGTTGACAACAATTTTATCTTGCATTTTTCAAAGCGTGGACAATGCATTAGCGCAGTTATGTTACACACGACTTTATTAAATTTTACCTAAATTAAAAAAACTTACATGAAACAATGAATGCATCATTTATGTTTAAAAGCCAAAAATGTACCCTGCTCCGGTGAAAATCATGTCGCTTTTGTAAATGAAAACTTTCTTGATGTAACTTCTGAGAAAAAACTTATTACCCTTATTGAACTCTTAATGCAGTATCACACTTGTTACATAAAACTGACGTTTATCTCACTGTCAATTCGCCCTAAATAAATAACTGATTTCATTTTTCATTTGTTACATATTACAGTTGACCCCTTTATAACATGGGTCTACAACACGAATTCTTAGAACATGACGAAAACATTACGATTGTTTTTCGTGTAACACGTTAAAAGAGACTCGTACAGCACGGTAAAAGGAGACTATGTTCTGCTATTATGACGCCTTAGCTCCTGTAATTAACATTCCTTTTGAATGGCAACACCAAACATCATTGCATTTTTACGGAGCGCAAATAAGTTTTGCCGCGATTATACCGCGCAGTCCGCACTCCAGGTGGAGTATAGCGCAGGACCCGTACAACACGGATTCTTATAACACGGAACGTATCTACCGTGTTATAGAGAATTTACTGTAGTCGCATAGTGTCAAATTCAATAGTTAAGAAAATTCTGGTTTGCCGTATTTAGTAATATTTCATCTTACCTTGGTGGCCGAAATTTATTAAAACCAAATATTCGAACTGTATCAAAAGTAAAATTTACTAAAAGTAAAATTCTTAATTTTGTATAACCCTCAGAACAACTTCGGAGTTTGCCATCTATGACGGTTTTTCATGACGTGACAACTTATGCTTGCGTACAGTGGTGTAGCCAAGGAGGGGATAGAGGGTTACAACCCCCCCAATCGGAGTTTTTTGCCATACAAAATGTATATTCTTCACTCCCTTATCGCACACACGTGTACATATGTGTGAGTTGCGGTAGTCGTAACATTCCCATGAAAAATTTCTGGCTACTCCTGCTTAATCAATATACTTCAGGATCGGAATCTCCGCGGTAAAAAAATGGTCTAAAAAATGTGACACCAGAAACTTCTGATTAACACAATGGGGTTACACAAATACGCGCCGGACATACGCTCTTGCTTCCGGAGGAGCAAATACATTAGAGGGTATGTGCTGCTCCGGATAATCTGCCAGCAAAACAGCAAAAATGACGTAAAAAATGACATCGACACTCGAAGGAAATAAAATTAAAGGTATGTAGAATTGCATAAAAACTTCGATTATTTTTAAGGTGCAAGTCTGTTACAGTTCTATTTGTTTCACAATTGATGCGTTTTCACTTTTTCGATTCTTAAAAGCTGTAGAAATGAGTGGTTTCACATAATTGTAAAATTTAACAACTTAAGTGGCAACAATGGATTCCGTTGCTACGGAAACTATAGCAATGTTAAAAATAGAACATGAAATGAGTTATTCATGTTTACTTTGCTAGAACTGCCATATTGGCGAAATTAACACCGCCAGTCGATGGCAAATAGCTCAAACCACAAATTAAACTTGACACTAAAGGCAATACGCAATACTCTGTTTGGCGGAATTAAAAAAAATATATATATCTATGCATACGCTAGTGACATCGGCTCATCTGATTTGTGGAATGGAATTAATAATATGTACAGAGTTGCACTACATTTGAATATTTTTCGCCAACTTTGCTAAGAAATGTACTAAATATTAGGAATCAACAAACATTTCAATTCGTAAAACAAAAAATATATTAGATAGTATTAATTACGCCTTTCTAACAGCTTCTAGTAAAAGAAACTTCCGTAGCGCTGCTTTAACAAATAAGAATCAATTATTTATTACACAGTACTTCGATCGCCAAAATGCCAACATACACCATTTTGCGAGATTTTTTTGTTTTCAGGGAATCATTCGAAGCATTGATTTAACAGCAATCAAAATGGGAAATAATTATCTATCATTTATATGGTTCGATCGGCAAAATTTAATGCAGGCTTATTATTGATAAGTAGCAGTTATTTAAATTATTATTAACTATAACGGGTTTTAATCACCGTTAACTACCATTTACAAAATGTGAGAATTTCAATTTTCTGAAATTTGGCGGAATTCCTCTAACTTAAATCAGTTTACTTAATTTGGTGAAAATTCTATGGATCGTTTAAAATCGCTTTAATAACTGCATTATTTCTATATGAAACATCGAAGTATAGCGCCGTAAAACTTATACTTGTTATTAAAAATACTATTTCGTTACGCTCTCAGTAATTTGCGCCAAGCCCAAAACTGTGCAAATCGGTAGAACCTACTACTTTCTCAAAATCGCCAAATGAGCCATTTTTATTTCGCCAAACTAAAAAATATACATATTAGTCTCGGAAATCTCTCAATCCCTTATTCTTTTACACATAAAAAACATTGAATTCCTGCTCTGATTTAACATGAACGCAATATTTTAATTAAAAAATAACTTTGTAAATAATCTAAACAGAAAAGAATCATTATTCTTTTATTTTTACTGCAGGAGTCTAAATAATTTAATAAAATAGCCAAACATGGCAACCTCGATGGTTATTTCTCACTTTTTTGACTACAGGGGTTACAATCACGGAATTGCGGAGAGCAAAAATTAGCGTTTTTGATGGGGTTTTTTATCAATATCTCCTAAACTAATTCGAATTTCGAAATTTAAATTAGCGGAGGTTCTTTCTCGAATTTTTCCGAATTCGTGGATACCTCGGTCGAAACTCAACTCTCAGCCGTTTAGGAGGAGATGATGCTACATACACACACACACACACACACACACACACAGAGAGAGACAGACGCGCACAGATTTTAATAGTATAGAAGATTAGTTTATTAAAGGTATAACATTTTATTTTAATAGATTTAGTTACTAGCGGATTATAAATATTTAAAAACTGCAGAAAACCGTAAGTGCCTTCGTAATCGTAAGAGCAATGAAAAACCATAAAAAAGGCATATATATATATATATATATATATATATATATAGTGACGGGATACTGAGCCATGCTCAGAATTTAAAAATTTCATAAGTGTAAAATAATGGGTACGTGAATGGCTGGAATATTATCAATGAACTTCATGATTACTAAAGATTTACATCGCTATCGGATCTCTCATTATCAGGAAAGCTTCGGTCAGCATTCAGTGTTACAATGGCACATACTTTGTTTTGAAGAGGGATGCTAAATATTCGAAGTTTGGTGCCATCAGAGTTGAGCAAAAAGTAGTTTAACGTAAGGTGCCTTCTTTCCTTCTGCATCAGAGAGTGCATCAGCGAGGGTATCAGCGAAGATCTTTGGCTGATACAAAGGAGATTGTTCATGCGTTCACTAACAGCGTCTTGATCATCTCAGAAATATATCTGTCTATAAGAGGGCGTTCAAATTCAGCATCAGGATTTTGAGTTGAATGCAGGGCCCGATTATGACCAACAGGTGCCCGGGCATTTATGAATTTTGGGGCCCCCTCTGTGAATTTTTTTCATAAAATTTTGATATAAAAAAGAATATTTTAGAACAAAATTTGAAATTGGGGAATTTTCGAGCCAGGGGCCTTGGACAAAGTCCCGATTTGCCCATGCGATAATTAAGCCCTGAATGGATGAGCTGTCAACTGAATGCTTTAACTCATCAAGTCTGTTTTAGACTGTTTTCAACGTAGCTGTACACATCTCGATCGTTAATAGTGTTGCGGAATTACTCTGCTACTCCTGAGGTTCGTCGTTCTAAAGTCCAGTTGGTGTAAAAAGTTCAAGTAAAAAGTCACTTGTCAGGATGGAATATAACTTTATTGCTTCCAGAACTTCGTGGAACAATCAGCTGTACAAAATTCACAAGCACAATTAAACAGTAATGTGCTTTTAACAGTTCACTTAGATCAGAAGCTCCCACAAATGATGTATTTCTCACACAAAATAAGTCACTTTCACAGGCAAAAATTCAGTGAAAATATTCAAGAGATATCGTACACAATCCCTTAAGACACAGCAATGAAGAATTTACACACAGCACTTTGAAAACAGCTTCGTAAAGCAAGCTAAAACACGGCTTCTATAGCGCTATCAATTCACAAGGCAAGCGTACTCTCACTGACAGCTCTTCACACATTGAGCGTTCAACTCGCACTGAACTGTCGGGGCAGCGCGCCGGTTTATATAGAGGAGGCAGAAACTGCGGGAAGCTTCTAGAGGAGTATATTTCTTGAAGATTCTACATAAAGCGAGAATATTGATTACGTCATAGAAGAGAAATGTTAGGTTATTAGGCGTTTTTAATGCAGGAAAAACAACTTTCAAGCCCCATTGGGAAAATCGCGCCAAATGACCAAAAAGTCGCCAAGTTTGGCGACTTTTGGCGAAAGATCGCCAATTTGGCGCCAAAAATAAGTCCTCAAAAGTGAAGAGATCTAAGCTCTAGGACCAATATTTCTCGAGTTTTCTAGAACCTTCATTGAAAAACAATGGAAAACCGAAACCTCTAAATCTCCGGTTCTAATTGGCCGATTTTGATGCAACAAAAAGCAAAATGTATGTATTTGAAGCGAAGAATACGAATTTTAAAACATTTTAAGACCCAGAGCAGCGGGTTGCCCCGAAAATTCGTAACCATAGTTTCAGCTGTCATATATTGTGAACAAAGCCATTGCAAGGCATGCAGATGTGGATGGCATCGTAGGGAACAACCGCACCAATTCATTAGGAAATTCCGGATGCCCTAAATCAATCTTACCATGCAAATAACAGTCCCCAAAGTAATTTCTGTTAATTAGATATTTTTGCTCTTTCTTCGGGAAATGCAAATTTCTACGGTGAATGCAACCATGTTAAAAGGTTGTAAACTATGATAGGACGCGTAGCCACATTTGTGGCAGCTTTGTAGATACTTAGACTGTTTACTCGAAGTGCTTGTCGACGTCTGGCTACTCTACGTCGTTCTCCTTCCAAATGCTGATCGTGTTTTCGATCAGCTCGTGTTTGAGCTACTCGTGCATTTGAGTCAAGCACAGTTGCCGGTGATCAAATGTTTCCGTATCTCGTTTTTGAGCTACATGTTCATGCAATTACGTTAACGTTCCTCAGCAGTTTCATCATTTATTTGCTTAGTGACAGATCGTTTTTTAGGACGTTATTAAGAACTTAGCACGCATGAACTTAGCATCTTATATTTCATCCTTATAAATAAAATGAAATTCTGTTTGTTTTTTTGTTTGTTTGTTTGTGGATTTGATTCGTATACAAATCCACAAAAATGGACCTATCGGCCTGAAATTTAGCACAGATATGTAAAATAATATAGAATAAATCGTAGTCCACTTTAAAACTTTGAAAGTCCACCCGTTCCCGGAATTTAAGAGATTTTTTATGCTCTCCACGCAAAAAGCTTTCCGTAATTGTAACCCCTGTAGTGAAAAAAGTGTGAAATAAGGATAGTGGTTGCCATGTGTGGCGATTTTGCCGAATAAAATGTTTTAAATTCTCAAAGTAAAAATAAAAGAATAATAATGATTTTTTTTGTTAGTTTATATTCGTAAGGTTATTTTTTTTTAAATTATAATATCGTGTGCATGGGAAATCGGAGCAGGAATTAAATGTTTTATACGGAAAACAATAAGAATTGAAGATTTCCGAGGCTAATAGGTATTTTTTTTTAGTTTGGCGAAAAAATAAAATGGCTAAATGCCGATTTGGAGAAAGTGAGTTCTAGCGGTTTGCACAGATTTCGGCTTGGTGCAATTTATTGAGAGCTGAAGGAAATAGATTTTTGAAAACAAGTGCAAAGGTTTTATTAGAATACAGCGTTAAATTTTAATGATCCGTGAAGAAATAATGCAGTTGTTAAGGGATTTCAAGCGATCTATCTCCAGCATTCTCGCCAATTGAGTGCATTGATTTAAGTTGGGGGAATTCCGCCAAATTTCAGATAATTGAAATCTTCGCATATTAGTACATCGGAGTAACGATGAATAAAACACGTTATATAGTTGATAATTTTAAAAAATGCGGCTGTATTAAGGGATTCCACTTTTCAAATAAAGGCTTGCTTTACTTTTTAACGGTCGAACCATTTCCCAAATTGATTGCTGCTAAGTCAATGCTTCGAATGATTTCCTGAAAAAACTCTTGCAAAATGGCGTATGTTGGCTCTTTGGCGAGGCTTAAATTTGAAACTGGATTTTATTTGAGACTGGTAGCTATATTAATAAAAGAATGTGTGTAAACTGTTAGTTTGTTTGTCTGTGTCTCGCGTAGCTCGCAAACGGGTGATCGTAGACCTACCAAATTTTGAATGGAAATTCTCCATGACAGGCCCCGACACATCTCGAAGCGATTTTTTCAAAATTCGAACTATTTTAGGAAATATCGATAAAAACGTATCGCAAAAGGCTAATTTTTGCTTTCCGCCATTTCGTAATTGTAACCCCACAGTGCATTAAGCGACGATTAAGCTTATCTAGGTTGCCACATTCGCCACATTCGGCAGTTCATTAAATGATTCAGACTCTTGAAGTAAAAATAAAAGAATAACGATTTTTTTTAATTTTGTCTAGATTATTTGTAAGGTTGTTTTCAAATTAAAATATCGTGTGCATGTGAAATCAGAGCGGGAATGAAATGATTTATACTCAAAAGAAAAATAGAATTTGGAAATTTTCCGGAAATAAATGTGCAACTTTTTAATTGGTCGAAAAATAAAAGGGGTTGATGTGCGATTTTGAGGAGGATTCTAACGCTTGGCGCTATTTATCGTAATTTAATCGTCTGCTATTTGGGTTATGAATACACCTGCGTATAAGTTTTTGAAATTTTCATTCAGTTGGAATTGTGCATTTTTCTGAGCAGCTTTTCTGCATCTATTTCTAATGTATTACATCCAGAAAAAAGGATGTTAGAAATATCAATTTTAATTTTGTTTAATCACACTCATGAATAATGATACACTTTCCAACTTAATGAAAGAAGGAATGAAAATAGGGAAGACCCATGGATTATATATATAGCACTTTAGTGCGTATTTAAAATCTGAAAGTGTGTCAGATTTTCTATGATTCTAGCGCTTGGCGCAATTTAATGAGAGGGTATTTTTAAAAACAAGCGTAGGTTATCTTATAAATAAAAATGAAATTCTGTTTGTCAATTTGTTGATTTGGGTAGTATACAATTCCACAACAGTGGACCTGTCAGCCTGAAATTTTACAAAGATATGTAAAATAATATAGAATAAATGATAGTCCACTTTAAAACTTTGAAAGTCCACCCGTTCCCGGAATTTAAGAGATTTTTTATGTTCTCCACGCAGAAAGCTTTACGTAATTGTAACCCCTGTAGTGAAAAAAGTGTGTGAAATAAACATCTTGGTTGCCATGTGTGGCGATTTTGCCGAATAAAATGTTTTAAATTCTCAAAGTACAAAATAAAAGAATAATAATGATTTTTTTAGTTTATATTTGTAAGGTTATTTTTTTAATTATAATATCGTGTGCGCATAAGAAATGAGAGCAGGAATGAAATGTTTTATACGCAAAACAATGAGGATCGAAGATATCCGAGACTAATATGTAATTTTTTTTAGTTTGGCGAAAAATAAAATGGCTGATAGGCCGATTTTTAGAAAATGAGTTCTAGCGGTTTGCACAGTTTTAGGCTTTTTAGCGCAATTTACTGAGAGCTTAAGGGAATAACATTTTTGAAAACAAGTGTATAGGTTTTCTTAGAATAGAGCTTTAAATTTTAACTATCCGTGCAGAAATAATGCAGTTATTAGGGCATTTCAAGCGATGTAGCTTCAGAATTCTCGCCAATTGAGTACATTGATTTAACTTGGGGGAAATCCGCCAAATTTCAGAAGATTGAAATCTTCGCATGCAACGCATCAACTTCTATACCGTTCGACCGATCGGCATAAAATTTTTTATACTTACACATTTGAGCACGAAGAATATATTCTAACTGTGTTTCTTTTGATGTTACTCACCACTAGATGGCACTGCAATGCATTATTATTTTAACTCGCCACGAGATGACGCTGCAGCAGGCCAAATTCTTGACCATTCAAACGGTGGCTATGAAAATCAGTATACATAGCTATTTGAACAATGAGAATATTTTGGCGTTATCCATTTTGCTATAACTCGCCACTTGACGGCGCTGTAGGAAATCATTACTTTAATTAACCACTAGATGGCCCTGCGTCAGCACATGAACTTCAGGACTATTCAGCCCATCGTCATGAAAATTCGTATACATCGATATCTGAATGCGAAGAATATTTTCGCCGTATCCGTTTTGCTAAAACTCGCCACTAGATTGCGCTACGCCGCATCGCCTTCAGCACCGTAAAAACGATTACCTTGAAATTCAGTATGCATGATTATTGAACACAATATAACGCGATATCCATTTTCCTATATCTCTTTATTACAATAAGTAGTAATCACAACAAATATTAATATCAAAAAGTCCATTCATTCCCGTGCGAAGAACGGGTACTTCAGCTAGTTAATAATAAAATGCTTTTATTTAAAATGTATTTTTAAAGGTGTGAAAAATGATGGGATATAGTATTATAATATTAGCATATATGCTAATTCTTAAGATTGAAATTGTATAAATTTCTCTATAGTGTTTCCACACACACATTTAAACATAAAATACTTATTATTTTCTAATTCAAAGAAGATAATTCTTACATAAATACATTCTATAAACATAAATTCTATCTTTCTACATAAATACAGATGCTATAAAAGTATAATCTTATATAAATATGCTTTAAACATATTTTTTATAAGCTCACACTTCAGGGAATAAAAAACTGTAACGCAATTTAAATTATTAGAATAAAACACATTTCAAAATCATATGAAATAAACCCCGGAATAGATAGGAAATATTTTTTTTTACAGTAACTTTATAATAACCTTAACAACTTCTTAAACGTTGACAATAATAGAACAAGTGAATGGACTGAAAAAAAAGAAACTCCTAACCTCGAAGAAATCTAAAATATATCGTATCCTACTATACGGTTACGCTGGTCCATGACTCACTGACTCTGTCACAATTCTCACTGACTCTGTCACACCCTTCAAATATAAAACTTCTGCCTTCATTAATCCAAATAGATTAAAAAGTTATCGTCTAATAACGGAAAATGCACCCCGTTCGTGGTGCGATCGTTACTAAAACTAATGATATAAATAACTTACAAGGCTGAAATACGCAAAGGAAGACAATTTCAGAAGTTGCTACAAGTCATAGAAAAGCGCAAGTTGTGTATATGAGAGTTACGGAGCGACTTTAAAACTTACAAGGAGAATGCATAGGAAATGATAAAGCATTTGTATACCCTTTTGTTGTCGGAATGAATCAAGGCATTTTACATCTACAGAGTTTCTAACCATGGCCGTATTCTTAGGTTATATCAATTCGTAATGTTTTGATTCCTGTGTAAATTTCTCAGAAAATCTTTCTTTTCTTTCTTTACCGCAGAAAAGTATGCCAATACTAACATGTAAACCGTATGAAATGTATCGGTCCAGTCCTTTTAATATACACGGTCATAAGAAAACTTTCCGGATATATGGACCTCTAGCCACCCTTCCGTTCGGCAGTCGAGATGAGATTTCAAGTACAGTTATTCTGAGGTAAGCGCTCGAGGTTGAGATTGTTAAACAATAATGCACACACGGTCACTTTACGGTAACAGTGAAAATATTTCAAAAATTTCCAATGGTAACATTCATTATTTTTCTGTGAAAGTTGATCAGAGCGTTGAAAATCCATAAATGACGTTGATATTGCACTGCTCGTGGCTGAGGAGAAAGAAAGCTGTGGCTATCTCGGACCAAGATGGCCACACCTCCTAAGTCACATGACTCTGCGAGTGCAAAAGGGGTGTGATCAATTGTCAGCACCGCAGCCTGTCTTTCCCGTCAGCCACGTGTGCTGCTGGGTGATATTGAGCTGATTATGGTCAAACTGGTATATAATGTCACAATCTTCCCTCTTCTCTGCAGCCGCAGTTTCTTGATCTCTGCACCTTTAATCGATGGTGTTTGTGAAATGGTTCGTGCCTCCAGAAGAAATTTGTGAGTTTCAGTATGAGATTTTACTGGTGAAGGGAAGGCGGAGGGAAGGGGGGGGATCAGCTACGTTAATTACACAACGCCCCTTTGTTCTGTTAGCCCACTGGAATTGGACAGTCCAAATTTTCATGTGGTTTGCCGTTTTATTGTTGAATGGGACGCAGTTTGAAGTTGTGTTGTGGATAAAGTTGTCGTTTCTTTTGCCAGAGGGTCCGCTAATTTGTTCCCTTCTATTCCGACTTGGGCTTTCACGTGTCTAAGAGTGACAGCTTGTTGAGTGTGCAACTGTTTTTTGATCGCTTGGAATTGAGGGTGTCTTGTGAGATGCTGCGCAGCTTCAATCAGTGCTGACTGGCTGACGCTGTACACTGATTGCTGCTCAGGTGAGGTAACCTTAACAAATTAATCCATAACCCGACTTTTTTTCAGCTTAATCGCCAATTTATGTTGATGCCAGAAGTGGTAATTAAATTTCCGACGTTTGTGGGGTTTGAAGAATGCAATTATTTTTCTAAAATATGAATAAGACAGTAAAAGATTCTCATTTTACTTATGGGTGCATTCGTAAACGACAAACTCGTTGATCGAGTTTTCGTAAGAAAACTTTAATGAGTTTGTTCAGTGCTATCAGTTTCATTTGCCTAAGAGATGACGAAGAAATTCAGTTTACGAATAACTTCAGTTTATTCAGTTTCTTCTCCTATAAGATGCGTTTGTTTACAATTTGCGTGGGTGGTAATTTTCCTTGAGGAGTTCTTAGTATATACTCAGTATAAAATCAACAGGTTTTTAAAAGAAAGAATGGCCATCATTGAAGTGGACTGATCAAAATTTAGAAATGTCAACTTAAACTTGCATTTTTCCAAAAGCATTTAGCAAGAGAATTCAAATTTCGCTAATAACGGTTTAAATCAACTCCAATCTCAACACTAAAATTATGCATTTTTGAATTTACTAAAACGGAAAATACAAAAAAAATAATTACCTTTGAAAAATGCTGTACCTCCGTGGAAGTTTCTAGCGTATGCATGAATTTCCTCCTCGAACAAATAGTATTTACAGCTTCAGCAAACGTAATTTTCATAACGACGGACGCCATTTCATAACAACAACAACGTGCAGCAAGTGTGTCTTCTCAACAACTGGATGAACCTGCTCCGTGTTCAGTTTATTTAGTTTGAAACTAATCGCACTCAGTTTTGTATACGAACGTTCTAGTTTATAAACTGAATGCACTCAGTTTCGTTTGCGAAGAACTTATAGGGAAACTCGTAGCACGAGTGTAATTGGTTTGTCGTTTATGAATACGGCCATTGTTATCTCTGAGTATTTTGTGCACATCAGATTTATTATTCGAGAAATTAAAACAGAAAAATAAATTAATGCTTGAACATTTTTGCAACTTACAAGTTTTGCGACCGTCTAAAAACTGATCCCTGGGTGTTAATGGGTTAAGGACCGCATACATTTTAAATTCTAAAAGTTGTTGATAATGACTTCTAAGATTCACTAATGAATAAATAAGACAGCAAAAATATTTTCAAAAATATTATGTTTATTTAAATACTAAAAAAGGAAATATTCATTTGTTATAATTTCTACTTTTACTTCCTTAAAGATATTTTTTATTCCGTAAAAAAATATCAATGAAAATTAAATCTTACACATTAGACATCCTTTTAGACATACATTTTCAGAGAATATAATTATGTTATTCGCAAAATTAAAGTTGGAATGTTCGCTAATATCCTAAATCGTTATTATTTGTTTACGAAAAACAACGAGTATGTATATGTGTTAGTGATGAAAATATGTAGATAATATTAAATAAAAAGACAATTTAACAAGTTCTAAAACACAAAATCGCATTTAAAACGATTGTCAATATACAACAAACTTTAAAATTTAATTTTAATTTTTAAATTTTATTTAACTTTCTGTTGCAAAAATGGAAAATCAGTAAAAAGGGGTTAAGGTTGTTTTACGCAGTTTCAAAGCCTGTTTTCAAGCTTCTTCGTTTAACTTTTACCTTTAGGTGTGATTTTATGCTAGTTCAGCATTCGCCATCTATAGCAGTACCAGCAGCAGCGGCATCTTTGACTGATCTTCAAAACTAATTTTTTTCAATTGATATCAAATAATTTCTCAGGAAACGCGCTTTGAATAAATTTCTGTCTATTATGTTCTTTTGCAAGTATATAACAATGTTTCTTTTGATTATAATATTTGACAGCCTCTATAATATTTTCTATTAATGTGAATCAAATTCATTCGCTGATGAGGTATTTTGCTTCTAATGGTAGACATTAGCCGTTTAAATGGATTAGTCACCAAAGTCGGAAGTGCTGGTCACTATGTAGTCGGAAGTGCTGGTCACTATGTAGGCACCCAATAGGCGGATCAGGGTTGCCTCCTTTGAATAGAAGGACGAAGTGACACCCAAGCCAATGCCGGAAATCAAACACGGACCCGTGATGTAATGGAATGGTTCTCTAGCCACTGCATTGCCCGAGCGGCTGTAATTTTTTATAATGTAGCAATCTGAATAGTTTTTTTCAAGCTGTTTATAAATGATTTCATCATATGTATAAATTTCAATCGAAACCTTTTTTAATTACATATGTCATGTCAAATTTTGAGTGTTCAAAGTAATGTTTTATTTTTACAACATTAAATTAAAATACATATTTGCACGATTTATAAACTTACTTTTGAGGAAAAGAATTATATTATAATATTATACCTTAAATAGTCCATTAAAGAGACGAAACCCTCTCATCAAGAAACAGCTATTTTAAAAGTCAAAAAATCTGATATAAAAAATATTTTCTTTACTCTTTACTTTCAAGTAGACCAATGTTTTAACCCATAATCGAAAGCTTCCCGCGGAGTATATTAAAGAAACTGATGTGTTCTACACAACGCAATGTTTCTTCCTCAAGGCAAATATTTTAATTAATGAAAAGCCTATCCAAGTATGAAAAGATACCTTATTTAAACAGGGTATGTCACTGACAGTACGGGTTGAGCGTTTCATGATTAATGCAGATTAGCGTTGAATAAGAAAGTAAATTTACTTTGGGAAGTAATGTAACACAAGAAAGGTCTAAAAAAGCATGTCTTGAGTTATTAGAAAATAATCGCTTTAGTAAAAACGGAATTTTCAAAGTATTTACAATGTGCAAGAAAAAAAGAAAATTAATTTTCTTTGCTGGGTATTTGTTTTGCACTCAGGAAATTCTGCTTTAAGTGAAAAACAAAAAAAGCCAATAAAGCTTTAAAAAAAAATGACAAAAAAATAATTTTTTCAGCCTCCTCGCCAAAAGACATTCCTAAAATGTAGCATTCTGAATTATTATATACAATGAATTGATAAAATGAGCTTTTTCAAATAAACTAGCCCGTCCCAAAATTTTCTACATGTGTTTAAAGTAGCATTTTCCTTTTTATTACACTTTAATTGGGTCAAATATGCTTTTATTAAAAATTAGACACCCTGCAGAAAAAAGTTCTGGATCCACCTCTGAGCCTAAATATTGAGAATTGCTTTATGTGCCCTTCAAAATGGAGTAAACTTTTTTATTCCCTTGTGCGAGGCTTTTACTATTCTCGATATTATTATCTTGATTAAAATATGTAGCAAAAGCTGGATATTTATTGAAAATGAAGAGAATATGTAGAAAATCCAGCGTCCCAAATTATTTAAACCTAAATAATGGAAAAGTAAAACTATGATGTAAAACTGCATATTACACTTTCCTATGGAATTATAGCTATTAATATGATACACCTGCGAAATTTCACTTTGCCTGATGTAAGGTATATGCATTTTTACTTTCATAAAGATTGAATATAGAAATATCAGAAAAGCACTTTACAAGGGTCTAGCATGTTAAAATTACTATCAGCATAGAATATTTCCTAGCTCAATATTCATGATTCATTATATAAATTAAGAAAATGAGAATTATAAGTCACATTCTTAGTGATAACTAATTAGTTAATTAAAAAAACAGTACCACTAACTCACTAAAATATCTTAAACCTTTGAATTAGCTTGAAAGCTCTTCTTTTAAAAATACGAAATGTCACGCAGCTTTTAAGTAGTTAGAATATAACCAAATTACATAAGATGTTTAAAAACTTTCAAAACGTTTTCGTCACAATACGTAGAAGTTATCAATATCTTATTTAAATATTTCTTCAGAAAATTTTCTAATCATTTGAAAGAATGAAAATTTTATCATATTAAGACAAAAAAAAAAGGAAAAAAATTGAATTATATATCACTTTTGTATCAGCCTGTCATTTATAAATAAAATTAAAGGGAGTCAAAATCTATTTAACTTTAAATATTAAACAAAACTAAAACAAATTATGACAAAAACTTGCGGTTTACAGAATATGATTTTTTTTACGGACAAACAAAGCTGGCTTCCGATAGATGGTGCTATACATAATATTAAATAAATTTTCTAACCAGACGAATTCTCCCTGTCTCATAAATGCAAACTGCATTTTTAAAAATAATTATTTGTTCTCTTTTTTTAATGAATTTTTGAAGTTTTTATGAACTTTTAACGCTCCCTTTGAGCGCCAAAATTTAAAAACTCATCAAAGACCTCTAAAACTTTTGCTAATTTAAGAACCTCCAATCAAAATAGCTTCAACTGCAAATTATTAAAGTACCTATCCCAGCAAACACACACGGATTCTCTGAACGTCTATTAACGTTCAGAAAACGTCTTCTGAACGTTAATAGACGTTCAGAGAACATGTGTGTGTTTGCTGGAATGTATAAAAACACCCAGTAAATAAATAAATAATCAAAGCAAAAAATATATTTTGAATTCTATGTATAACAAGTTTGCTTATACCATAAAATAATCTAATATATGCCATATTTTTCATTTTAGAAGAAATGCTTTATTAACGCTGTGGTTTACAACAAAATTATATTGTTTGAAATAAAAAATTAGCATATTTAAGTAAGAGTTAAAACAATTTTATCCGTTATTTTTTAATTCTGCAAACTGAATTTTTTAAATTTAAAATAAAATTTTGCGCATATTTTAGTTAGAAACATTTAGTAGATATTGTGGAAAATAATTAAGGGTAATTTTTATGTAATGAAATTCTTTCCTCTTTAAAAGATACTCCACTATATTTTTAATATAGGGAAAAAAATTGTCGTACAGTCATGAGAATCATGAGCCTGTGTATGCATATCATGTATGAATGCAGGTTCAATGCAGGTCCACTAATAAACAAAATGTATAGGAGGGTCTCTTGTAAATATTATTGTTATAGTTAGTTCACTTATAATATTGGAACGAAAATAAGCATAAATAGAATCAGACAAGTGAAAAACTCCAAAATTATTGCAAAAGGTATTTAATTTTCTATAATTTATTAAAATTACAGCTCTAAAAAATTTGGCATAGAATTCGAAATTACGTAGTTCATAGATTACAGAGTTTACTACATAAATTTATCTACTTATTCACTCTAAAATATAACAAATTGTTTAATTGAAATGGCTCAAAAATAAACTAAATTATCACATAAATTTATATTTTGCCATCTATTTAGGGAAATGAATTAATAAAAATCAAAATATCCACCTTTGAATCATATATCAAAGTACTTAATTATATCTCCTTTGTGTAATAGTTTTTTATTCGAGAAATATATCTTAAATAATGAAAAGATCGGCTCAGTATCTTAACATAAACTTATTTAAATACAAAGCTTCGTTGACCGGAAAGAAAATTGATTAATGCAAATTTGCCTTTGATAAATGGAGTTTACTTAATTCTTCCAGACATTTGATGTTATAGAAGTGAGGAAGAAAACACTGTACAAATGTGTTACTGTGGAAAACATATTTGCATATTTTATAAATCTAATGAAATGAGGTGTATAGAGTCAAATTAGATGTTAAAGTTATTGGAATATTAAAAATAAGCTTTTGCGCTTAAGAGATGCACAAGCAAGCAGTCCTGAAGATAAAAAGAGTAAATAAAATGATTTTATATTCCCTAAGTGAAAAGGATTATTTATTTATGTCAAACAGAGTAACTACTTCTGGGAGAAATTTTATGAATGAATACTAGCTTTAAAAATAACGGAGACTTGGATTTCGGTAATATTTTAAACCTTTGACAAAAAATTCTATAATTCATTCTTATTATTTAAATTTAAATAATGCGATTTTATGATGTATATTCCAAATTATTACGTATACATAAACTATGCACAAACTTTGAGAGTTGTTGTGTATGTATTTTTTTAAGGAAAAAGGAAAGTTTCAAATTACTTGTTTCAATACATAATTTATCTTTGAAATCTATTTTATAAATATTATTCGTAAGCTTTAATATATAGGATGATAATATTCAAAATTCATTTTTCAAGAAGCTGAAAAAGGGAGCAACTGCTCAGAAAAAATAAGATTTGAACTGAATATAGTAGAATAAAGAAATTAATATGGTATAAGAATAAAATATGTTCAAAATTTTAGCAATATAGAAGTCAAGTGTGTCATTCCATGTCAAATCAACACAATTTTGGGAGGTTTTCCGAATTGATGTCACAGATTTTCAAGATTTTTGGTATGCAGCAATATATCACAGACTTACGAAAAAATACCAAATTTCAGTTATGTAGCACAATTATTTTTGAAGTTATTAGTTTTTAAAGATTTAAATTTTTATGAAAAAAAGTCATGTTTTGGCACCTTTAAATACCTATAGGCTGGCAACCAGTGATGGTATAAAGCTGAGAGTGGTCTCATTTTAAAGCTGTTGAATGGAGCTTTAATATGATAAGCCACAAGATAAGGGTTACAATTTTAAAAAATTGAAAATTTTAAAATTTAAATTGAAAATTTAAATTTCTCAAAAAGTGGCAATTTTAAAAATTCCAAAATATTATCAAATATAGTTTGTAATGTCTTAGTACATACAGCAAAATTCTATCATGGGATCTCAATGTGATTAGGAGATACTGGGCTTCAGAAATACACATGTTGTGTTTTGCTTGTTTCATTCAATAAAATATTCAAAATTTTCTGAAACGATACTAATTCTGGTATTTTTTACAACACGTGTATTTCTGAAGCACAGTATC
This sequence comes from Cheiracanthium punctorium, assembly GCA_038373885.1. Lineage (NCBI taxonomy): Eukaryota > Metazoa > Arthropoda > Arachnida > Araneae > Cheiracanthiidae > Cheiracanthium > Cheiracanthium punctorium. The sequence continues at coordinate 350,065 of JAWZYV010001640.1, forward strand.
TCCTGAGCCCATTGAGATCCCATGATAGAATTTTGCTGTATGTATTAAGACATTACAAAATATATTTGATAATGTTTTGGAATTTTTAAAATTGCCACTTTTTGAGAAATTTAAATTTTAAAATTTAATTTTGAAATTTTCAATTTTTTAAAATTATAACCCCTATCTTGTGGCATATCATATTAAAGCCACATTCAACAGCTTTAAAATGAGACCACTCTCAGCTTTATACAATCACTGGTTGCCAGCCTATAGGCATCTAAAGGTGCCAAAATAAGAATTTTTTTCATAAAAATTTAAATCTTTAAAATTTAAGAACTTATAAATTAAATAGCTGTGCTACATAACTGAAATTTGCTATTTTTTCATAAGTCAATGATATATTACTGAATACCAAAATTTATGAAAATCTGAGACATCAAGTCTGAATCAGTGTGTTGATTTGACATGGAATGAATGACCCAAGCGTCATAATGTGCACATTAAAAACGCTTTCATGAGCGTGAGATATTGCATTTGTTTAAAAGACGAGGAGTACAGCTGAGGAAAAAAAGGTATTTATTCAACCATCAATACATCAAATTTGCATATACCAATACTTTACGAATGAAGCACAATTTAATTTATTATACATAAGATTTGCATAAGGGTCCATTTTTACATTTAAACCCGCATCAACTTTATATTTTTCTCGTGACAGTACAAAGATTTCACTTCATATGTCCTAAAATTAACTTATTTTAACAATGGAAATCAATTTCCAATATATTTGAACTGAAAAGGAATGACTTGTGAGTTTCCAAAATTTCCTTCCCCCTGTATTAAAATTTTTTTAGCACACTTAATTCATATTTCATTTAATATAGATATTAAGAATTTGATTTTTATTCGTACTATTAGAGCTAAACAGCTCGAACATAATTTACTATTAATATAAATTTCTAGTAAACTATTTATATGAATTGTGGATTATTAAATTAATATTGTAAATATATATATATATATATATATATATATATATATATATATATATATATATATATATATATATATATGAATAGCACCTCAGCCATCTTTAGATGGATATAGGTGTGTTTCGCATTTGAAAATTAATTGAATTGGTGTTTGAATTGGTTGAGATGGTTTTCGGTTAAATGGTGACAGTCTCTATTCCAGTTCCACATTCAAAGAATCCTCAGTGTTATTTTATACAGGATCGCTTGGAGGAGGTCTTGCAGTGATTTACAGAATTGGAGTCAATCGGTGTTTCATAAGATGTTAACTCGGATGAGATGTATAAAGTTCTCGGATTCCCGTTGAATCCCAGCATGCACAGCTCTATTAGATAAATTTTGGGGCCGACACTAGCATACCGACGCAGCACGCTCCGGACCGTTATCGGTCAGTCGGTGCCAATAACATCAAATTTGCGTGCCTGCTGACTGGACTTGGCCCATAAATTCGGGGTGGCTTTAGACCGCATTCGGCAAAAACGACAATGGTACCGGTACAGCCTTTCCCCAACCTTAACTAAAACCATTACGTTTTAGGTGTGGTACCGGCGACGACAAAATATCGAATATCGAAAACCAGCCAGCGCCTTTTTCATTTCCAAGCTAATGTAATTATATCCTTAATCACTTCTCTAGGGCAATAATCAACCCATTAAACAGATAATAATAATTATTATTATATAAAAGACTTTACACCACGTGGACTAATTTTGTTGAAAATGCTAGTTAAAACTGTAAAACAATTTAAGAAAATGTTCGATTAAATTTAAAAAAAAATTGTATAATTAACCGTATTATTTGTTGAATCAATCAATATTTTAGTTTTTTCCCATGTACAATGATGTTTAATTGACTAATTACCTATTTAAAAAAAATATTAGGCTCAACTCAACTAAACAATGTTTGTATCAGTAGTTTGGACACTTTTTTCCCCCCAATATTTTTTCAGAGAATTACAAAATTTATATTAAAAATAAACAATCATACATGCTACAAAGAAAAAAAAACAAACATTAAATTTATGAAACATGCTTTTTTTAAATGTTTTAATCCATTTAGTTGTAAGTTATGCCATAGTAGAAAATAAAGGTGACGTTTGTTGCTATATATCCGTTTAAAGTATAATGTAAACAATATTATGCTTTAAAAAAAACTAAAATATCGGTTGATTGAGTAAATAATATCGTTAATTTAAAAAAAAGATCTTCTTTTTAATTTAATCAGACTTTTCCTAAACACAGACAAATTATTTTGTTCCTTTAACTAAGTATTTTTAACAAAATTAGCCCCAGTGGTGTAAAGCCATTAATATAATAGTAATTATTATTATTTTTAATGGGTTAATTGTTTCGCTAGAGAACTAATTGTAGAATTCATTATTAATAATACCATGTTTATTATGAAAAAAGTACTTATTTCATGTAAAAATCTTATTTTATATTAATGTACTTTCATATTTCATTCTATAAGCTTCTTTCTATAGAAGCAAAGAGCTTTTTGTAACAAGATTTTTTTTTTTAATAATATACGCTTACTTCAATAAAAAATTGATTTTTTAAAAGTTCTTATACTTTGCTAAAAATCGACTTACCCCTCTTGAAAAAGAAAACAGCCGGACCAAAATGTTTTTAACGAAGCCAGTAAACACATCAAATAGCATTGCTTGGCTAAGTTAAAAAACCAGTTTGTCTAAATTGAAAAAGATTATTTTCTATAATCCACGAAAATAAAAATCCAGTGAAATGCTCAGCAGGACCAGAATTACACAATTTGCCAATGGAGCTTTGAACTTTGGATGCATAAGCTCGGAACTTCGCTTCGCTTCGATTCGGTGCTCGGAACTTCGAATATGCATAAAACTGCAAGCAGTGCGAATACGCGCAAAATATCTTCGGGGGAACAGCCTTCCGGCAAAAATTTCGAGAAAACTTGGGAGACTGATTTTGTGGGTTCAAAAAGAAAGCGATAGTTGTGTCCTTGACAATAACACCACAATGACAAAGTGTACTCTACACCTGCAGTATCCATGTCCACGTACACAGAACTGTCTGGCAGTTCGACTTTGAGAATATATTGCAAATATAGGGGTGGTTTTTGTCTAGTCATGAAATCACTAAAAAGTGCTCTATCTTCACAAATCTTTAACGAAAAAACTATTATAGGTACTAAAATGATTGTTGCAGGGTGACAGCATTCGATGCATTTTTGAATAATAAAAAATTCCAAAAGATAATAAAATGCAGTTCATTTACTACTCAAAAACATAAAAAAAAAACACAATATTTCGCGTCTTCAAAATTACTATAATGCACTCCGAGCAGGATAACAACAAAAATTTTCAATAATTTTCAACAAATTTCACGTCAAATTAAAGAAAATTCTTCTACTAATGATACGAACTATAATCATTAAGATATTCTAAATCAAATATTTTTTAATCAGTAAAAAACAAAATTCTTGCATTTTTGTGACTTTTTTTTTTGTTCATAAAACATTTTCGTTCTGGTTTAGAATTACAGTTCATTTTATGCATATCATGATACGTTGTGCAGAATGCTAAAATTTGCTATTTTGAGAAGTAAGCATTTAAAGATAAAATTCGAAATTTGTTTCCAGTATATCTCATGAAATGTTTTCGCTATATCTCATGAAATAAATGTCGTATGATTGATATATTGCTATTAAATTGTCTACAATGGTTGGTTGGTGTCGTGTCCATGGGGAGATCTATAAATGACCATGAGTGTGCAGAACACAGCTGGCTATCGCCTTGATGTTTTCAGAGTATAGACTCTTTTCGATGTTAAAGGGGGAGAATCCCCCGAGCTGAGCCAGAGATCTTAAAATGGCAGGGCAGTCATAAATGTGTTTTGGAGTCAGTGGAATATTAGCGCAATTATTGCAGAGACGGTAGATTAATTGTCCACGATGAATAAACTATAATTTAGGATTCAGTGAACTGTCCCCTGAAAAGACATTTCTGGGAAAATATTCTATTCTTACTATACACATTAAATCCCCCCAATACACAACATGGAAAATGTAAATGTTTTGTAATTCTTTGGGACCACTCAAAATAATTTCAAAACATTAATGTCTATGGACATTTTCAATAAATTACGTCTGTAGTCAGTCATTGTTTGGTCCATGCCCCAAATCCTGCCATTTCTCATTGACCTCGGCGAGTTTTGCCGAAATATCGCCAAATTTGACTTAAAAATAATTTCACACATATTTCCTATAACTATAAAACTGTTTACTATAAAATGATGAGACTTTGTATTTAGAACTAGTGTAACATTCAATTGTGCAATTTTTATTGCAATCGACTGAGTAATTTATTTACAGGGCCAGCCAAAAGACTTTCAATACATTAAGGTTACCTCCAACTCATTAAAAGTTTGTGATGAATCATTATATTTCGGCTGTGACCAAAATTTCACTATCTGAATCTTGTCAGTTTTTTTTTTTTTTTTTTTTTTTTTTTTAGAAATATCGCCCAATTAGGCGCCAAAAACGAATCTTTCAAATTGAACCTAGCTTACTGAAATCTCAACTATTTGGCTAGCAATTGCTAAATCTTACTATTATTGCAGTGTTTTATCCCTTTCAAGCAAAAACGCTTATAGAAGTGCACCGAAAATGTCTATGATTGAACAGACGTTCAAGGAAGTCGTGTGATGTCCACATGAGATTTATTCTTCCGATCTTTAAAGCGTCTGGCGATAATTACCGCCCACAACGCATTCTGTATAACATAGGTAAAAATCAGCCGTGAGACTTTAAGTAAAGTTGGTACTATTTTTACGTACCTGTAGCAAGTGGTACTTGAGAATTGACCGTCAGCCCAAGGTAGCAAGTATGCATACGTTTACTGTACGTACTAACACTACTCTATCGTATATATTTTGAGATTCAGAAAATAAGTAAGGTCTGGAGGCCCTGGGATTTTGATCTATAAAATTTAGCATCTCCAAAGAGATTTTATGCGTTAGCTAGAAGCCATGGATTATTATTTGAGGATAAATATCATGTACAGTACGAGATCTCTCAAAGCGATTTCAGTTTTTTGCGGACAATTGCTCTAAGACGCTGGAAATGTTACCATGCAAGAATTGAAAATACAAAATATCTATAATAACATTAAAAATTTCAGTATTTTACAGCGCCAGTATGTTAATTTTCTAATTGTTCCATATTTATGTATTTTCATTTATAAAGAGCACTCTAAATGACTTAAGTTTTTGTTGGATTGTTGGATTTAATACCTTAAATGTCCAAAATAGATAATATAGCTATGACAACTGCAATATCAAAAACAGTGTAGGACATTTTTTATTTAAAGTAGATCAAGATGAAATGAACTGAGTTTAACTTTCATTATTACAAGTACAAAAACTTTGATTCTAGAAGGTTGATTTTCACATGCGCAGATCGTGAAAAACCTTAGAAAAGATGTCGGATAATGTGAGACCTATCTTTTAATTTATGCGTTATGCTTTAAGCCTAGCTGTTACTGGAACAAACTACTGCATTTATTCTTTAATTTTTAAGCTTAGGCTAACTATTCTAATGCAAATATTAAGATTAAGAGTGAAACAATTTGTCTGATTTAAAATTTCTATTCCAATCAAATAAAATTAATTCATTTACGATTGTTAGAAAAATGCTTCCTTCTTTCCTGACAAAGACCGGATACTGTATTTAGTTGTACGATTATAAACAAAGGCTGCAGTGTGAAAAGAAAAAAAAACTGTCAAATTCACGAAAAAAAATCTGTCAGCCAGACCGATTTATTTTTATGCAAATTTGACAGACCTTTTTACAGTGTAATGTGTAAAGTAAAAATATATATGAAGATATGAATCAAAAACACAAGTACTAGGCCTTCCATCTTACTACTGGTAGCTGCACCAGGTACCATTTACCACTGACAGATAACCGTTCATCTACAACAGTTTTTTTTCTGTTTCAGTAACTTTCATAATCTATTTAAACAAAGAGATTTGATACTGAAAGCACTAAAAATCTAGTAATAAAGTCAAAAAGAAAAAGAAAACATTGTATTTTTATGCATACCTAGAAATAATATTGTGCGTGTTTTGTGTGGCACAATTAGCCCACTATTCTTCAGCTTAAAAAAAAAAAGTTGACATTATTTTTATGTAGCAAACTGTAGGCCATTGGTACCACACGAAACGTACGCTCTTCATATTTTTTATGTATCTGTGATAAACACAAAGTTTTTATTTTCATTTTCATAAAGAGATTCGTCATTAATTTGACTTCTCTCACCAAAGTTTTTTGCTATACCACATTAACACACATGTATGTTTTATTTTATATATTTTTTCAGTGGAGAAATGTATGCAGTTAACTCCATACACATACAAACTATTATTTAGAAGAGTATAGTACCCTAATTATTTTCATAAGTTGTCTGAAGCAGTTATAGAATGAAGGATTGATTTTTTTCAATTAATGACTGAGATGTTTAACATAATGATATGTTAGTATGATTATTCTACGTACTATTGTTCTATACTGAAGAGAATAATTTAGCTAGATATTTATTGTTGGCGAAACAAATTAGTTATTTTTTAAAAGTAAAAGTATCAATACGAGAGATTTGTTATTAATATTTCTTTGAAATTTTTATACGTTTCATTAATATAATTGCTAGTCTAGAATGGTGATTGAAAAGTAAGACAGAAAAACGTTTAAAGTATTCCTGAAACTAATTGAGACTATTGAATTTTAAAGAAACTTATATGTTTTATTTAAGAGAACATTTATGTACATGACATTTGTATAATCAGACGTAAACGCAAATTTCTGCTGCGTAAAATTTAATTTAAAACTCATAATTGAATATTTTTTTTATTTTAAAAATTAAGTTGTTTTTTTACGTAGCTCGCGTATTCAAAAAATTGGCTAAATGGGAGAAATGAAATTCATTCATTCAGCTAGTAGTTGATTGCGCACCACATGAACTAATTTTGCAATATGAGAAATTTTTGCGAATCAGGGCAAAGTTATTCTCTGAAATAAATAAATAAATAATACAAATTTTGTAGTTATACTAGGTAAATTTTATAGGTTATATCCATCAACTAGGGTATTGGTGTAATTTATACTGGTACGTTCATATTAAGTGTGAAAATGAAAATACTATTTTGTGTAAATTTCTAACATTTGTAAAATAAGAAAAACTAACTCATACAAGAATATGTATTTCACTTCACTTTTCATGAGTTATACTATGTTCAATGTTCAGAGATTAAGTAGTAATGTGGGTAAAAAATAAATAAATAAGTAAATAATTTACAATACAGGAAGTTTTACGTTTAATAAAAAGAAAATTCTTGTTAAAATTCAAAGTATTTTATTACTTTAGAATACTTCAGCAGTAAGAATAAACGTGTAACTCGGACTGAAATATGTTGTCGCTGAAGAGTTATTATTCTGTTAACAAATGATCGGGAAATGTGTCTATACATCACACGAAGGCATTCCAGAAAAAATGTTCCTTCTCACTCGCATTTTGAAGTGTAATACGTCAAAATGTTTTATACTGTCTCACACACTTACTAATTCCTATGTGAAACAAAGAATAAAGGTTTAAAAATTTGTAATTCAAGTGTGTAGATTAAATATGAGTTTTTCTAATGATATCTCGGTTTCATGCAAATATTTGTGAACATGACTTTTTTTTATTTATATGGGTCATTCCACGTCAGATCAAATAGTGCAGGTCACCACGTTAACTTAGATTTTCCTCAAATTTTATATAGAAAAAGCTCAATTTTGAAGGTTCTACAATAATTAATTACAAAAAAAGGAATTAATACGGCCGTTTACCTAAAAAAAAACTTCACTGCAACTGAGCGGGGAGCTTTCCCTCACTGTTCATATACGAGAATTTTGTCTTGATGTTAAAGACAGACAGAAGGTAGCACATCTTAACACTGCTTGGGATGACCGAGCACTACGAAGTAGAAGACGGCATCAAGCAGCCTAAAAAACGTGAGAAGAAAGTGGAACACGAATTTCCTTACTTCATTTGTGAAGAGCTGGGGCAGAACTTCTGCAGACTTAGCACCGGAAAGGCGAAGTTTTACAGGGCGAAGAGCAAAGAAGAACGTGGTGGAGTAATATACTGGTTCCCAATTGCTAAGGAACAGTTACGTTTTTCGGAATAATTAAGAATACACAATGAATGAAGAAATGAAACTAAGTACATATTTAGTAGGAACGATGTGCATTTATTACAGTGCAAAATGGTACAGATATCGCCACATCGAAGGATTTAAATCTTAAAATTAAAAAGATTCTCCTTGGATGATTTCCAAACAGCCCCAAAAAACTGATCATCAGATCAGAATGATGCAGACATGAATACCTTAGTAAGATGTGTGTTGACCACGAACACTAATGCACATTTTGCATCTGTTCTCCATGCTCTTCACTAAACTATCGAGGAGTCCTTGAGGGATATTGTCCCACTCCTCTCTCAAGGCGGTTTTGAGCTCTTGCACTGTTCGGGAAGGGACGGTTCTTTGTGCAACACGTCTGCAAAGAGCATTCCAGGCAAGTTAAATAGGATTTAGGTCGGGAGAGCAAGCCGGCCATTGCATGCGGAGAATATTTTCACTTTGCAGTGTGCCCGGTAACTCAACGCTTCTGTGTTATTATCGCGTTATCGTCCATAAACAGGAAGTCTGGACCTACAGCACCCCTAAAAAGAAGAACACGATTCAAAATAATCTCTCTGTAATACCATTGCGGTGTAACGCTTCTTCATTCAAAGATGTGAAGGGGTGTCCGCCATTGTGCATGATGCCTGCCTACATCATCACGCCTGGGCCGTACCGATCACGACTGTTGCAACTGTTGTGCTGTTCCGCGCTCTTTCCACAGTAATTGGTGGTCAGAATCACTTGTCAGACTGAAACGAGATTCGTCGGACAACATTACTCTAGACCAATTTTGGTGATCCCAACCAACATATTCCTTACACCAGCGTAATCTCTCTCGACGATGGCGTGTTTGAAGTGGGATTCAACGAGCAGGCTTCCGTGCACATAAACCAACTTGATTTAATCGCCGGGAGATAATTCTTGCTGAAATGCGTACCGTTAGCGGTTGCAACGTTTGCAGCTATCTGTCCAAGAGTGTTTTTGCCACGAGGGCCACATAGCAATTCTCTAAAGGTGTGTTCCTACCACGACCCCCGGCATGCTTTCGCAAAGCATTTCCACCTTCAGCAGCCTTCTTTAATTACGAGATGACGCACTTTGATACACCCACTGCAGTAGCTACTAGATATGAGTTCGGGCTCATTTTTTGAAGCCCGAGCCCGCCCGAGCCCGAAGACTTTTAATCCGAGCCCGCCCGAGCCCGAGCAATATTGTTAAAGTTGGAGCCCGAGCCCGCGCGAGCCCGAAATTTCAGCTAAAGACAAATAAAATTAACTACTTCATTAATAAGATACAATAAATTTTGGAGCTTCACACACCTTCTAGTCCCCCGTGCCGATATTTTTAAAAATAAGTACGTCTATTTATCCCATAAATCACTTTTTAAAATCTGTTTCAAGGATAATATTCAACAAAGGAGAAATTTTTCACGAGCCCGAGCCCGCCCGAGCCCGAACGCAATCGTGAATTACAGAGCCCGAGCCCGAGTCGGGCCCGGGCTCGGGCTCGGGCTTTCGGGCTCGGGCTGAGCCCGTCTCATCTCTAGTAGCTACAGTGGTGACACTTTGACCCTGCCTCTAGTCGTGCAACTGCTCGTCCACGATCGTAGTCACTCCAATGATGTTTTTCTGACATTTTGCTCTTAATTATTGCAAGAAACAAACAGAATTTCAGAGAAACAACTTTTAATACACCCAGCACTATTTTCGTCAAACATCAAACAGCATGAATTTTTGTATGAATCATGAGCTTCTGTGCACCGTCTTTTATACAGATAACGAGTCCTGGTCTACCACGCCCTCTGAACTTGAATTTATTGTTATTGGTCAGCTGTTTGTGATGCAATTTTGCATAAATCACCTGTTCCTTAGCAATTGTCAAGCAGTGTACATATTTTTCCTTCGAAGGAAGGAGCAAAAAAATTTGTGGTTGTGTTGTGGACCCGGCCGTGAATTTTATATGGATACGTGTACATAAAGAGCTTTATTTTCTCTTAGTTCAATCGGGTTCAGAAAAGAAATAATGTAAAACAAATAACTACTGTGTTATAACTGTATTAATGATAGGTCTTTCATACGAAAAGTACGAAACAAATGCCTTACAGCATGCATCGGGATTTCTATTTTTAATCAATACAGGTATTAGCTAGTGCTGTGCATTATTTATTTTATTTATTTATTTTTATTTTAACTCTATATATATTCACTGCAATTGTTTCACAATGTTTTATACATGCAATCAATAGATCTTGACGAGAGCTGACGAGTGAAACGCAGACGAACGTTCTAGCTTCTCCGAATCAAAAGTTATTCTAAATGGACATTGCCTGTATGTGACGTAGCGAAACGACCACAAAATTGCGGCGCTTCCGCCTCCACCGCAAGCGATGCGTCACAGTAATCACTCGAAGTAACGAATTCTTTTATCCTTAGCTATCGAGTGGTTTAGTTAAATTTTGTGGTTTAGTTAAATTTTGTATGCAGATGATAGATATGCAGCTGCAACATCAATCTGTATTCACCGATTTTGTTCTCATTAGTTTTATGAATTGCCCCCCACTATGGAAGAAAATTTAAAGGCGTATTCACATCAAAACACGAAGAATGACTGGACTTGCGGACAAGAGCGAACATGAAAGGCGAGGCGAAGTCAGAGTTCATCACAACGTATCCCAAGAAGCGAACTTTACACAAGCGAATGAAACCGATTGTTTTGGATTTTCACAAATAAATTCACTCGAAAGTCTCTCGGAAAATTTTCCAGCCATAGTACGGACTTGGGCGGAGACGAATCGCATTGACAGCATTCATTGTCAATAACTAATTTGAGAGGAAAATAAATTACTAAGAAATAGCATTCACTTCGTGCAGAGCGCAGCAGACTTTTCGCATAGAATCTTTACAGGTGCGGGACCGTAACAGAGTGTCTTTCTAAGGCTTAACATATGAAAGTGGGTGCATTTCTAACGAAATCCAGTCATCAATTCTCAGGGGGAAATATAGTTGAGAAATGGGTACGCTGGACTTCCCGCTGCAATAAGCGTAGAGTTCCTCTTAAAAGTGGACGGAAACAGCACCAAAGCTTGTGGAAAATTTCTGTGGTGAAGTGACCGAGAACAACTAAAAGTGAAGCGCATAGACTTTTATCATGATCACAACTTTTTACTGAAAAACTTCTTGTCAATTTATTACAATAAAGAAAATACTCTATGATAAGCTTCAAAATAACCCAGGAGATTACACTCTGAACAGCCACATTGCTATCGGAAGAACCTAATATACAACAGTACTCTACCAATGCTGGAGATGAAATCCCACAAAATTGCAGAAGGGAAGACCGCGAGAGTCTCTGCATTTTGCGATATTTATAAGCCTCTTGACACAAAACCGCAAACGGATTGTAATTTTCATTCGTATACTTAATAAAAAATGCGAGAGATCAAGACCTAAAACAGGAAACATTGGCACGCCCTGGGCTAATTCTAGAGTGCACAAACTAGACACTACCCAGCAAACACACTACTGCCCGCAAAGAGATGGCCGGGTACCCGTCGTGCTGGCAAAGTGTCGTATACCGGGAGCAAGGTAGATTGCCATCGTCTGGAAGTCACTGGAGTACCAGTGACTGTTACTTGTCTGAAAAGTGCATATGCGCCAGTACATAAATAGTAACGGCGAACTGCCATGTGTCTATGACATGCACAGAAAAGTTAACGGCGTGGTACTGCTTAAAATGTATCAGGCCAGCACTATTTGGCAGTAATGGGCCTGTATATATTTCCTAGTTTTGGCATAAAATTTCGTTATTTAATTAAATAATATTGTTTCGCATTCATACTGTGTAGAAGTGTTAGGGGATATAAGTTCCGGGCACACAAAGGCAGGGTCACTGCAAAGATTTTTTTTTGAGGGGGGGGGCGTGTAAGGGGAGAAGTTCATATTGTGCCTTCAAATATTTTAGTACTAAAAACTAAAATAATACAAACGAGTTCAGTATGCTATAAAAATGTTTACTACACCGACAGTGGAACCTCCACTCTGTATATGACTGTACAGAATTATGAATTTTAATCTTAAAATTTTTATAATTTATATTAATTTTTTTATAATTTTGCTAAACTTTTCCAGAAAAACATATTTGGAGACTTTTTTCTACGTTAAGCCCCTTTTAAAATCTACCGAATTAGGGTGCAGAAATATGTTAGAGAGTATTACATGAAGACCAGTCAGGATTTAATTTGCATGAGAGCTCAGCCCTGTAGTCTTTTTTTTCCAGAGAATTTTAGATTAAATTAAAATTTTTAGCAGCCTACATAATTGCTTCTATTGATATTTTTTTATTATATTAAATATAGCAGTGATAAAACAAAAGATTACTTAAATTTTAAATATAAATTAGGTAATTAATGCTCAAATTTACAATAAAACAAATTAGAGCTCCTGCAGTTATTTCGTTAGAAATTCAGCAATGAACCAGTATTTACATGTAATAGTCGAACATAGAAAGTGCGGAATGGGGAAACTTATTTTAGGAATTTTATTTTACTTCTTTCTATCTGTTTCGATTACTGTCGAATAAAATGTTTTATAACCGCACCCTTTTACGCGCCTCAAGTATGAAACTATAGAAGCAAGAGGTCAATATATCTACCGAGGGTCAATTTATTTCTCATGGCTGCGAAGTAAGCAAGAATCGAAATGTTATCGTGGATTTGGCTATATTAATTCAAATTATTTATGCATTTGAAGAAAGAAAATAAAAACTTGCTTGTCTATTTTAATCCGAGATGTGCAAGATAGCCTATATATATATAATTCACATAAAATATTTGTAAAACGCGAAGTTAATATTAGTGTGTGTGTAAGGGGGCGGGAGAGGGTTAGCTGCATTGAAAATTGGCGAATTTTATTAAAACGGAAGTGGCGAGTTTTCGTGTCCAATAAATATAGTATCCCTCTTTCCTTTTGATGTGTCATTTCATTTCGCAAATCTTGAAACGTTGAGCGGGAGGCCAGTTTACATCTGGAAATACGCATGAAGTACGCTTTTTAGGATACAAAGTTTTTCCGGTCGTTGTTGTAGACTTTCGAGAAGGTTATTGCTATAGACTAGTGAGATATCTCTGTTAGGAGCAATAATAATTATAATAAGATTTGCTTCTGCAGTGATATCTTGCTGGTTATGGATACAGAAAGAGGATGGATTTAACAGTTTTTAAACAGTCGGGAAAATATTACAGGTAAATTTTTACTTTTACTGTTTTTAATGTACAATGGACTTTTGCAACTAATTAAAGATTAGGCGACTCTCTGAACAAAAAAAAAAAATGTCATTTTCATACTATTTTCAAGTTTTGGCTACTTGTACCTTACTCCAGGCGACTAATTTGAAAATCTGGTGTTGGTTTTTGTCAACTCCCCTTTTTTTTAAGTTGATATTGAGCTTTCAGCAAACATTATAATCTGTTTTTTTAATCGTGCTATAAAAATAAATGTATTATATGTTCTGTTATATATATATATGAAGTTTTTAAATTTATCATTTTATTCAATCCTTCTTAAATGAAGCTAAATTAAGCATGTTTATTTCTTAACTACAAAATCATTCAAAAATGTTACTATTTTGGGAACTAAAATTGAGAAAATTGCTACTAAACTGGTGACTAAGTCGGTGATGTTACTAATGATACTTGTTTTAGTGTATAAAAGTACTTTCCTACATAAAATTTGAATCATGTAGTATACAACAGGTATAGATACAGAAAATTTCTTTTCAGAATAGCTAACATTTAATAAATAATTTGATCTAAACAAAATGTACAATAAAGCAAAATGTTACCCTAAAGTTATGTGTGTAACCATAGTACAATTTTATTTATTATTGCTTCGTGTAAGATTTTGATTAGTACATACACACACATATATATTTATCAACCATAAAGTATTATAACTCATTTATAAAATCTCTAACTTTTAAATATTGTCTGTTTATAAACAATTTTATGTTGGTTCTGAAATGTGTTTCCGCCTCTCATAAAAAAAATCTTACGCGACTGCAAATTTGTAAGAAAATTGCAGTTTATGAAAACTCCACACAATTCACTTAATAATAGGCGCACATAATTTGCAAACGATTGACAACGATTTTGCTGTTCTTTTATCTTTTATTTATGTTGTTTTTTATCTTTCAAAAGGTTACCCTTTAGGAATGTTTTTTTCTTTTGTGGGGTGGGGGTGGGGGTTGATGAATAAGCCCCCTACCCGAATCCGCCACTGGCTCGTATTTTAATTATGGCATCATTACTGTAAATAGGCACTAATCCGGTACCGTGCCATTATATTGTAGTCACTGTTAAGATGTCAGGCCAGTGCCTTTATTTTTAATAATAGCCGGCATCCGGCCGTTTCATTTTGAGCATTATAAACTTCATGGGCCAGGGCCTTTATTGTGAGTAACGGCCGGCACATGCAGTATGCCAGCAGAGCGCCGTTGCCTTCCCGGCTTCTGGAAAGGTACTTCTCGGGCGACCACTTTTGGTACGATTCAGTTACTTTTTGCAGTGCCGGGCCGGTGCTAGACGTAAAGGCAGAAAGGCACTGGCAAGGTACTCAGCCAGCAGGTGTGCGTTTGCTGGGTAGACGACCAGGGTAAGAGAACAGCACTCATTTTTGAATATTAACTATTTATTCCTGACGCCGCGGTTGCGAAAAGTTATAAAACAGTAAGCCACAGCTCGAACAGTTTTGTCTAGCAAGAGTGTGGCAAAGGGAAAGAGAGCAAAGGGGAGCGAGCAAAAAGGGAAAGTGCATTTCTGGACAAAACAATACATTTAACTTTCAGAACCGGGCCCAAAACAAAGATTTTGCGACAGAAATATGTGATCTGCGTCACATGTGTGTGTTTATTTAGTCAAGTTTAGAAAGCAGGATTTCTTGTTTCAAGAATATATACAAGTACCTTTAATTAAGTATTTAAAGCAGCAGCACAAAGAAAAAATTCTTTTCTCTAAGCAAGTTTCTTGCTTTACTATCATACTCCTTTCATTTTAGAAAAACGCGAGGCATGCTTTAGGTAATTTAACTTAAACCTCTTTCAAAAGTAGCTCTTAAGAAAATACTACATATTAATAAACCGTCGTAAAATTCTCGGCCCTTTTTTAATTTTAATTTAAATATCTTCCATTAAATCTCAATTGAAAAGCATTCTTATTTATTGTACTCGACTTTTCATACCTGCACTCAACGAAATTTAATCATCAACAAAAATATGCATAAGAAAATGCAATGACCTTCCCTTCCTAGTAAAAATTTAAGTAAAGGAATATTTAATTATAATAATTCCTCAATGAAATTAAATTATTTGCTATGCAAACATTTTATTCGTCTCTGTACTGCATACTTTTAATTAAGTTTTGTATCATATGTAGAAAGATATTCTGAGAAGTTTCTAAAATTAAAATTGTCTTTAAAAGATATAGGAGGAGATCGTTAATATGGTTCATCATTTTTTAAAGAAATATTAGTATAATGGAAATTGATATTGAAATATATTCTATAGTTAGTTTAACCGATAGGTTTCAGTGCACACGAAATTATTAAATTAATTTACTACATTATATTGGACATTTTATCATATTAAAATGAATGAACAATCTGTAGGAAACATTGATATTAAAGATTAGATTTTCAAAGTAATTAATATTTTTAAAGTAATTTGTTTTTTAGCTTATTAAAGCTTCCTTTTTTATCTTCAGTGTATTGCTGTGTATTTTTGATCTAGACTATATTTGAAGAACGCACCTAAAGTTTTTAATGAAGCAATAGAGATATTTATGCCAAAAAAACTTGGCAAAAAGGCAGTTCACACCTCTGAATCAGTACTGATTAATCATCAAAAACCAGTCCATAACAACAGGCTCCAGTATTACTAAAATTGTTCCTGACTACATCATAGCTGCCAACCTTCCCGATTTCTTTGGGAGATTTCCCACCACAATTTTTAAACAGCTTTATTTTGGATTAAATTTTTGGCGTTATTTTAAGCATGAATTGCTAGGTAAAGATTAGTGGTGGGAAATCTCCCGAGGAAATCGGGAAGGTTGGCAGCTATGCTGCATTATAGTCTTTCTAAGAGAAAAAGATACGTGATGCTATTAAAGATTACTCTGTCGTCTGACGGGGTTTTAACCCTTTCAGGACGAAAGCCGTGTATACAGGCTCATCGAAAACTTACCGCAAAGGACTACAAACGCGCATACGTAGAAGAAATAAATTTGACCCACGGCTGTCAAGCATACGCGTTTCTAAAAGGAACATTATGTACTTTAAATTAAAGATGCGGCTAATTTCCTATAACGATCTCTAGAACAATCATATAAAGATTACTATCTGTTTTCCGGATACCACTATCCTTTACAAATACGTTATTTATTTAATTTTATCTATATAATTTTTTTCCAGGGAAAAGTCTGTGTTTCATTACCGCAGTATCTCGGTAACGTAAAAAAAAATGCACACGGTGTTAATCGCATTGTCCAGTCCGTTCTTTTGCAGCAGCAGTTTCTTGTTTTAGTTTTTTTTTCAGAGGGAATGGGGAATTTGTTCCATAGACTCCATAGCACATCGGAAATTGTCTAAAGTAGAAGAGAGGCTATATAACAGCATTACAGTCAGCAAGTCGTCGTTTATTTTAATATCCATTTCTGAAAGTCTGTCCACTATGTCGAAGAATTTTCTCAAATGGTCGTGAATTCCATTAGACGAATCGGGTATCTTATATTGAATTGAAGATTTCGGTAATGCTGCTTTTCCTTTTTCGTCCATTTGAACCCACGTATCGAACTATTCTTGCGATTTTTCGTCATTTTCTAAAACTTCAGGTTCAGGCTTTGAACCTGATGCATAAATTCAGGCATCATTCTTTATTAAAAGCGCTTTCATTTGAATTTTCCATGTTTCGTAATTATCTTTATTCAGCGTTTCAATTCGCCAAGTTCCAGTCGCCACTTTGAGGATGAATGATGCAGCCTTGAAACGAACGTTAAAAATCAGCGAATAAATAAATTAATCAATCTGGTGCCCATAACCTTTTAGAAATATTAGCAGAGTTATGGCACAAGCATAGTAAGCTTGGTATTTTAACATAACATTTACTTTACTAAATTAGAACGGAAGAAACAGGCACATCACATAACAAGTAACATCAAGAAGGAAAAAAGTATAGAAGAAGTAAAAAAAAATGCGTGCGCGAGCACAGTTACAGTTAAGTAGATAAATGTTTATTGAGGTATACAGAATTCAGGAGGAAAAGACATTGCACGATAAAAAAATAAACAATTCAATACTCAACAATTTATTCTTACTTTTATGTTACATTTTTTGGGACACAGTTTTCGGACAATTTTCAATAAAGGGAGTGAGAGATAAAATGACATAGTCATTAATATATATATATATATATATATATATATATACACCTTTATTTAAACAGTAAAATGCAATATAGTGGTATTTTTCAGTAAGATTTTAAAGAACGGAATGTGTACTGTGTGTCCTTAATAAAATATATCTTAAAATGTTTCTAACTATAATTTCCTGCTAACTAAAATTAAATTCCGTTTTAAAATTTTAAACATTAACATAATTTTTGTTTAGGTTCTATAAAGAACTTTAAGTGAATGCAGAGAATTTGCTACATGAAGATTCTTTTTTCTATGTTTATCATTCTCTACGAAATACATAAAACACATGTGAATAAATAAGTGAAATTGGTTTCACTATTGAACATTATCTAACACGTATCTATTCAACTTTCTTTTCTTCCTTACCAGCTGATTACTTCTCTCAAGATTAACCATTATTACTGAGTTCCTAACCTCATTTTTATCGTGATCCAGAAAAGAGTGTCTATTTTTCCTCATCGTTAATCGATAAATCCAGTAGTTCGCATTACACTCAAGTATGTGTGATTAAAGTATTAAATAGTGGGGATTTTTCGTTTACATTTTAAAAATGAGTTTTGAAAATTACATTCACCATGCTAATAAATGTAACATTTTCTTTCGTGAGATGGCGCTTGAATAATTTAGAATTTCCGGTTAACCGTTTGCATACAGAATGAGTAAAAGTATTTTTTATGTAAACGAATACAAGTATTTTCTAAAATACTGTAAAGCATTTAGGGGATGAAATTGTTATATTAGGCAATTTTTGATTACACTAAATAATTTTTGCGATAGAAATGATAATTTTTATATTTCCTGTGATAAGAGTACTGCATCGATATAGTAAAAGTTACGAAAACAGTGATATTTGCTCATAATGTCTGCGTTGTTCCACAAAGTTTATAGAATTCTATTTTTTGGCTAAATCTTTTGCTGAGTATGATGTGTATCGATGTAACATATTGAATAGATGCGTTACGCCATATATAATAAATAAATAGAAGAATTACCCTGTATATTTAATGCAAATTTAAAGAACAATCATATATAGCCAGTACCAAAACTTTATAGACAAATACAGTTCCATGAAAACTTTGTACCGGTGTTCCTAACGTTAATTTTGAGCCTAATACATACGTTGTAAGAAATGAAACACTGCCATTTGTTCTGTATTTCAAGGTCCCTAAAGCTTTGGGGCTCTGTAATCAAGAAGTGACTAAAATTTTGAAATTAAAATTCCACGATAAGACAGTTTAAAAAATGACAAAATTTTTAGATCGTTCTGAATATATGATTTATCGTATATTAGCACGTAAGATGCCACATTAGCTAAAACCTCGTTCGGCAAGACCATGAGTAATGGATATCCGCAGTGACAGACGGATACAAAGAATCAAGACGGATACAAAATCAAGTCAGAAAATGTCGATTTCCGCAATTATTGGGTTTCCCTGTTGCAAATCTTCAAGAACTTTAAAATAATCAAAAACTTTGCAAAATAACACCATAAAAGTTACATGTCAGGCCATACAGCTGTTTCGATTGAAAATTTTCGATCTTCATCAGTGCAGATATCATCACTGACTGGAAGACTGAAACAGGGTTAACTGTTCCGGTTTTCAGGTCTCTGAATGAGAAGATCAATTTTTTCAATCGAAGCAGTGGCCCGACAAGTAACTTTTAGGGTGTTATTTTGCAAATTTTTGATTATTTTACGTTTTAAACACCAGTTGTTTTGAGTGCTTCTGCTACTCCAAGAACACTGTTGAGTTTTCTTTTATTTTTCTAAAATAGCTGGTACTTTAAAATTATTTATTACTAGCTGAAGTACCCGTTCTTCGCACGGGAATGAATGGACTTTTTGATATTACGATTAATGGTGATTACTATTCATTGTAATAAACAGATACAGCAAAATGGATATCGCGTTATATTGTGTCCAATAATCATGCATACCGAATTTCAAGGCAATCGTTTGTACGGTGCAGAAGGCCATGCCGCGTAACGCAATCTAGTAGCGAGTTTTAGCAAAACGGATACGGCGAAAATATTCTTCTACTATTCAGATATCGATGTATACGAATTTTCATGACGGTCTGGCTGTACGGTCCTGAAGTTCATGTGTTGACGCGACATCTAGTGGCAAGTTATAGGAAAATGGATCGTGCCAAACTCTTCCCCGTGTTCAAATATCTATGTACACCTATTTTCATAGCGATAATTTGCACAGTCAAGCAGTGATACACTGCAGGGCGATCTAGTGGTTAATTAAAGTAATGATTTGCTACAGCGCCGTCAAGTGGCGAGTTATAGCAAAATGGATAACGCCAAAATATTCTCATTGTTCAAATAGCTATGTATACTGATTTTCATAGCGACCGTTTGAATGGTCAAGAATTTGGCCTGCTGCAGCGTCATCTAGTGGTGAGTAACACCAAAAGGAACGCAGTTAGAATATTAAACTCCGTGCTCAAATGTGTAAGTATAAAAAATTTTAAGCCGATCGGTCGAACGCTATAGAAGTTGATGCGTTGCAGCGCCATTTAGCGGCAAGTTACAGCAAAATGGATAATGAAAAATATTCTCCGTGTTCTAATATTCGCGTGTACCAAATTTCATCGAAATCGGTTGGACAATATTCGCATAGCAAACGGCTAAATGGAATAGAATTCGACGTTTTGTTGCGGCACCAAGTGGCAAGTTAGAGGAAAACGGATAGCATAAAAACATTCTCCATGATAAAAGACTTCATGATAAAAGACATATTTCATGGTGAACGGTCAAACGGTGCTGAAGTTTTTCAACCTCATACACACATACCAACATTCATTTTTTTATCTATAACCAGTGTCATTCAGTCTCAAATAAAATCCAGTTTCAAATCTAAGCCTCGCCAAAGTGCCAACATACGCCATTTTGCAAGAGTTTTTTCAGGGAATCATTCGAAGCATTGACTTAGCAGCAATCAATATGGGAAATGGTTCGACCGCTAAAAAGTAAAGCGCGCATTTATTTGAAAAGTGAAATCCCTTAATACAGCCGAATTTTTTTAAATTATCAACTATAACGTGTTTTATTCATCGTTACTCCGATGTACTAAATGAGAAGATTTCAATTTTCTGAAATTTAGCGGAATTCCCCCAACTTAAATCAATGTACTCAATTGGCGAGAATTCTGAAGATAGATCGCTTGAAATTCCTTAATAACTGCATTATTTCTTCACGGATCATTAAAATTTAACGCTGTATTCTAATAAAACCTTTGCACTTGTTTTCAAAAATCCATTTCCTCAAGCTCTCAATAAATTGTGCCAAGCCGAAAACTGTGCAAACCGCTAGAACTCACTTTCTCAAAATCGGCATTTAAGCCATTTTATTTTTTCGCCAAACTAAAAACTTTACATATTAGCCTCGGAAATCTTCAATTCTTATTGTTTTGCGTATAAAACATTTCATTCCTGCTCTGATTTCCTATGCACACGATATTATAATAAAAAAATAATAATCTTACAGATATAAACTAACAAAAAAATCATTATTATTCTTTTATTTTTGCTTTGAGAATTTAAAACATTTTAAAGACACATAAAACATTACTTAATACGGCGGATTAATTAGTTAAAATTTTTTATTTGGGAATACCTTATTCCCCCGTACACGATATATATTTCGGTTACACACATAACCATCTTCAGTCGTTTCTGGAGCTCTCATTAATGGCGGCTTCTTTTTATATCTTCGTCGTTCTTCTTCTTGAAAGTTCGATGCATGACGTCGTCCCATGATTGGTCGATTGTATGGAGCGTATCGTTGATGCTGCCCTCTGTCGTCAATATTTCTAAGCTCTCACGAATGTAGGCATATATACTATTTTTAAAGTTGGCTATTTTTTTAATATTTTTAAAATCAATGGTAATGGGCTCTTTCAAAGCAAGACGGGCTAGGGCGGTACTTTGTTTGTGGAGGTTAATGTCTTTAAAATGTTCGTTTTTTCGTTCTTTAATTTTCCTTTTTGTAACGCCGATGTAGCAATTTTCTTTATTAGTATCGTTTGACATAAAATTAATTTTATAGATCCCTGCGGTTTCGATGGGGTTGATTGGGTCTTTTTCCGATCTAATGCGCTGAAAGATTGTTTTATTAGGTTTAATAGGAATACGGAAGTTCTTTTTACTGGCGATATTAGAAAGTTTATTGGCTATCCCTCGGCTAAAGGGGATAGCGGTAGTAAAACGTGGTTTATCTTTTTGACGGTTGTCTATAACATTTAATTTACGTTGCCTAGCTTTGAAAACTTTGTCGAAAATTTCTCGAGGGTAGTGGGCGTCTTGACATTGTTTCTTTATGAAAGCAATTTCTTTTTGAAGGAGGTCGTCGTTAGAACACACTTTGAAAGCGCGGTCGATATAGGAACGAATAGCAGCAATTTTATAGTTGAAAGGGGTTTTAGATTTAAAATTTACTATATTAGTATTACAAGTAGGTTTTCGAAAAATGGTGGTCTCAATGAGATTATTGTTTCTGGTTATGTTCACATCTAAGTAATTGAGGCTATTATTGATTTCTTTTTCGTAGGTAAATTTAATGTTCGGGTCTATGGCATTAAGTTGATTGATCAAATTATTTTCTTCATTATTGTGGGTGGTAAGGATAGCGAAGATATCGTCGACATAGCGAAGCCAAAGTTTGATGGTATTATTGTGTGTCTGTTTAATCTGTTCTTCAAGGATTCTCATTTTCCAGTCGGCAATTATTCCGGATATGGGGGAGCCCATGGGGACTCCTTTTATTTGTTGGTAGAAGTGATTATTATATTGAAAATATGAGTTATTTAAAATTAGATTTATAGCACTAGTTAGGGTGTTAATTATGTCTATATCTTTAAAACTACTTTGAATTTGTTTGTTAATAATTTGGTTCATTTCCTTAATATCTATTGACGGGTATAGATTTACAACATCGAAACTTACCAAAATATCGTTTTCATCAAGTTTATAATCGCGGATGTTTTTAATGAAATCGTCGGTGGAAGTTAGAGTGCTGTTAGATGGGGGTATAATTTCTTGCAGAATATCTTTCATATATTTTTCAAGTGTGTAGGTGGGGCCTTCACATTTGCTTACGATTGGGCGAAGGGAGGGGGGATTTTTATGATCTTTAAATTTAGCGAAAATCCGTGGGGCGAAATTAGCGGTATTGTTATAGTTCGGACCTTTCTGATCCGGCCAGGTACCGTTTTTTATTAAAGTTTTTAGTTTATTATTGATTTTCGTGGTGGGGTCTTTGGGAAGATGTAAAACGTTTAGACTATTGATGGTTTGTTCCATTTTTTCATGGTAATCTTTTTTATCTAGGATAACAATCTTTCCTGTCATTATTGTGGGTGGTAAGGTAATCGTTAAGCCTTACCACCCACAATAATGAAGAAAATAATTTGATCAATCAACTTAATGCCATAGACCCGAACATTAAATTTACCTACGAAAAAGAAATCAATAATAGCCTCAATTACTTAGATGTGAACATAACCAGAAACAATAATCTCATTGAGACCACCATTTTTCGAAAACCTACTTGTAATACTAATATAGTAAATTTTAAATCTAAAACCCCTTTCAACTATAAAATTGCTGCTATTCGTTCCTATATCGACCGCGCTTTCAAAGTGTGTTCTAACGACGACCTCCTTCAAAAAGAAATTGCTTTCATAAAGAAACAATGTCAAGACGCCCACTACCCTCGAGAAATTTTCGACAAAGTTTTCAAAGCTAGGCAACGTAAATTAAATGTTATAGACAACCGTCAAAAAGATAAACCACGTTTTACTACCGCTATCCCCTTTAGCCGAGGGATAGCCAATAAACTTTCTAATATCGCCAGTAAAAAGAACTTCCGTATTCCTATTAAACCTAATAAAACAATCTTTCAGCGCATTAGATCGGAAAAAGACCCAATCAACCCCATCGAAACCGCAGGGATCTATAAAATTAATTTTATGTCAAACGATACTAATAAAGAAAATTGCTACATCGGCGTTACAAAAAGGAAAATTAAAGAACGAAAAAACGAACATTTTAAAGACATTAACCTCCACAAACAAAGTACCGCCCTAGCCCGTCTTGCTTTGAAAGAGCCCATTACCATTGATTTTAAAAATATTAAAAAAATAGCCAACTTTAAAAATAGTATATATGCCTACATTCGTGAGAGCTTAGAAATATTGACGACAGAGGGCAGCATCAACGATACGCTCCATACAATCGACCAATCATGGGACGACGTCATGCATCGAACTTTCAAGAAGAAGAACGACGAAGATATAAAAAGAAGCCGCCATTAGTGAGAGCTCCAGAAACGACTGAAGATGGTTATGTGTGTAACCGAAATATATATCGTGTACGGGGGAATAAGGTATTCCCAAATAAAAAATTTTAACTAATTAATCCGCCGTATTAAGTAATGTTTTATGTGTCTTTATTATGTCTAGCCGATACCGGGCTTTTTAAGAATTTTATGTCTTGTGTTTCGACAAGCTTATACTCTACACTTTTGGTCTTCATCTACGTGCCTTCAAGTTTTTGTGCCACCATTCAAGCTTTTATTCATCTCATGACGCCTATTACGGTTGAGCCTCCGAATGTGGAGCATATATACAGTAAGTTAAGATGTTTTTTCCAAGAAAAAAGTTAGAGAATTTCAGCATATCAATTTTTTAAAAGACTGTGTACATTTTAAAATTACCCCTAAATTCATGAAAATTAAAAATAGTTTCCTTCTTAATGAATTCTTTTATGATATAAAGAATTTTGAGCTATGCTTACTTAAAAAATACATTAGGAACAAATTTAAATATATAGCTAAATTAACGAAAGAAGAAAAATTTTACAACCACAAACTTCAAACCATGTGCTCTCCGGATGATTACCGTTTAAAAGTCAATAAAATAAACAATTTTTGCAAGAAAGAAAAAGAGATTTACCACAATAACCACTATAAAAACTTAACTTTTGGATGAGAAATAATAAATGCTATAAACAAGGTCAAACTAAAAAAGAAGATCAATTCATTAATCTATCCTCCTTAACTCTTACTCAACAGCAAAAAGCCACTCTAAACCTAGGTCCCAAATTCATTCTTGATGACAAAATAGATATCAATGATACCATTGCGAGCATTGAGGCCGCCATTATATCATTACCCCCCTCAGATAAACAAGCTATCCGTATGCACGCCCAACAAGAAATGAATAAAAAACTTAAAACTACTGTTAAAGATCATGAAGACCGTAAATGCCTCAGTGACCTAAAGAAAAATAACACGATCGTTTGCTTAAGCTCTGACAAGACAGGAAAGATTGTTATCCTAGATAAAAAAGATTACCATGAAAATTGGAACAAACCATCAATAGTCTAAACGTTTTACATCTTCCCAAAGACCCCACCACGAAAATCAATAATAAACTAAAAACTTTAATAAAAAACGGTACCTGGCCGGATCAGAAAGGTCCGAACTATAACAATACCGCTAATTTCGCCCCACGGATTTTCGCTAAATTTAAAGATCATAAAAATCCCCCCTCCCTTCGCCCAATCGTAAGCAAATGTGAAGGCCCCACCTACACACTTGAAAAATATATGAAAGATATTCTGCAAGAAATTATACCCCCATCTAACAGCACTCTAACTTCCACCGACGATTTCATTAAAAACATCCGCGATTATAAACTTGATGAAAACGATATTATGGTAAGTTTCGATGTTGTAAATCTATACCCGTCAATAGATATTAAGGAAATGAACCAAATTATTAACAAACAAATTCAAAGTAGTTTTAAAGATATAGACATAATTAACACCCTAACTAGTGCTATAAATCTAATTTTAAATAACTCATATTTTCAATATAATAATCACTTCTACCAACAAATAAAAGGAGTCCCCATGGGCTCCCCCATATCCGGAATAATTGCCGACTGGAAAATGAGAATCCTTGAAGAACAGATTAAACAGACACACAATAATACCATCAAACTTTGGCTTCGCTATGTCGACGATATCTTCGCTATCCTTACCACCCACAATAATGAAGAAAATAATTTGATCAATCAACTTAATGCCATAGACCCGAACATTAAATTTATCTACGAAAAAGAAATCAATAATAGCCTCAATTACTTAGATGTGAACATAACCAGAAACAATAATCTCATTGAGACCACCATTTTTCGAAAACCTACTTGTAATACTAATATAGTAAATTTTAAATCTAAAACCCCTTTCAACTATAAAATTGCTGCTATTCGTTCCTATATCGACCGCGCTTTCAAAGTGTGTTCTAACGACGACCTCCTTCAAAAAGAAATTGCTTTCATAAAGAAACAATGTCAAGACGCCCACTACCCTCGAGAAATTTTCGACAAAGTTTTCAAAGCTAGGCAACGTAAATTAAATGTTATAGACAACCGTCAAAAAGATAAACCACGTTTTACTACCGCTATCCCCTTTAGCCGAGGGATAGCCAATAAACTTTCTAATATCGCCAGTAAAAAGAACTTCCGTATTCCTATTAAACCTAATAAAACAATCTTTCAGCGCATTAGATCGGAAAAAGACCCAATCAACCCCATCGAAACCGCAGGGATCTATAAAATTAATTTTATGTCAAACGATACTAATAAAGAAAATTGCTACATCGGCGTTACAAAAAGGAAAATTAAAGAACGAAAAAACGAACATTTTAAAGACATTAACCTCCACAAACAAAGTACCGCCCTAGCCCGTCTTGCTTTGAAAGAGCCCATTACCATTGATTTTAAAAATATTAAAAAAATAGCCAACTTTAAAAATAGTATATATGCCTACATTCGTGAGAGCTTAGAAATATTGACGACAGAGGGCAGCATCAACGATACGCTCCATACAATCGACCAATCATGGGACGACGTCATGCATCGAACTTTCAAGAAGAAGAACGACGAAGATATAAAAAGAAGCCGCCATTAGTGAGAGCTCCAGAAACGACTGAAGATGGTTATGTGTGTAACCGAAATATATATCGTGTACGGGGGAATAAGGTATTCCCAAATAAAAAATTTTAATTAAAACATTTTATTCGGCAAAATCGCTGCACATGGCAACCACGATGCTTATTTCACACCTTTTTCACTACAGGGGTTACAATTACGGAAAGCTTTTTGCGTGGAGAACATAAAAAATCTCTTAAATTCCGGGAACGGGTGGATTTTCAAAGTTTTAAAGTGCACTATGATTTATTCTATATTATTTTACATATCTGTGCAAAATTTCAGGCTGATAGGTCCATTTTTGTGGATTTGTATACAACTCAAATCCACAAACAAACAAACAAACAGAATTACATTTTTATTTATAAGATTTAATGATAACTGTGACTGTTATTAATTCTTTCTTTATTCATTTACTAATATTAAGATGTATTTAGACCGTATTTCACCATAAACAGTCCCATAAATGTGACTATATTTGGAAAGCATGGAGAAGGCTGAATGGGGTCACATGTCATGGTAATGAATGGGTCACTACTGCCCTTTATGTACTTAAGTTACTTTCTTTTTCTGGTTTTACTTCCTTAAAGATATGAAACTGTTTACTGCCTGTTGTAGATTTTTGATAATTTTTTTTAAAAAGTAATCGGAGATGAATTAAACAGACAATCTCATTTTTTGCCCCCTAAAAATGTTAAAAGACAGTTGTTTTTATAGAATTTTGAAACTTTCTATTTCTTTATGTACGACACAAGGTACGACACATGCGTATTAGTATACAATTAGATTATATATTCGCTTCTTCCTGTATGAAGAGCGGGTGAGCAGCTATTTTAAAATAAACGGCTGTCTGTCCATTTCATGCAGAGTCTGAGGTATTTAATGATACAACTTGAACCTAAAAAGCAGTATGATGTAGAAATAACACGTTTCGAAATTCAGGAGTTATCTTCATATCGCTAAGCTTTTCACTTCTCTAATCGCGAATGACACTGACGTAATTTTTTGAGTCATTATATTACAATGATGCCAAGTTAGTACTCATGACGCAATCTTTACATCAAGAGTCAAATAATTTTGCTTTTATTTTAGATTCCACAACACTGGAATTAATTGGAATTACACATGCCAGGAAAATTTTCTTTTACCATAGTGCGAAGAGCGGGCACGCAGCTAGTATTTACATAAAACTGTTCATACATAAAAATGAAAAACAAGTTCTTAATTTTGCTTACTTTCCCCTCGTGTAGACTTGCTATAACTTTATCCCAAGAATTGTGAAATTTATATAATTATAATCTACTCCACTGTGTTTTTCTAATGATCAGAGCGAACAGATTAACCCATTAACAACCAGCGATCTATTTTTACACGGTTGCAAAAATACTTAAGCATTTATTTATTTTCCTGTTTTAGCTTTCTGAATAATAAATTTGAGTACCAGGTTACCGAGCCATGCTCAGAATCTAAAGGCTCGGTAAGCTTTGGTCGGCATTCAATGTTACAATGGAATATACTTTGTTTTGAAGAGGGATGCTAAATATTCGATGGTCGATGCCATCAGGGTTGAGCAAAAAGTAGTTTAACGTAAGGTGCCTCCTTCCCTTCTGTAGCAGATCAGCGAGGGTATCAGCGAAGATATTGGGCAATGCATTCACTAACAGCATTTTCATTACTTCAGAAATATATTTGTCCATATTGAAGACGTTCAAATTCAGCATCAGGAATTTGAGTTGGTTGAACTGTCAAATGAACGAGTTTATAAAAAAAATCATCAAGTCTGTTATACACTGTTTGCAACGTAGTTGTACACACGGCAATCGTTAATAGTTTCACTCGTCATATAATGTGAACAAGGCCATTGTAAAGTATGCGTTCAAATTTCGAATTCGTTTATGAAATTCTTTGGAATGTGAGTGGCATCGAAGAAACAACCACACCTATTCATTAGGCCTTACATCAATCTTACAGTTCCCACAACGGTTTCTATTAATTTGAGTTTTCACTCTTTCAAGTAGTAATGCAATACCGAGTGCCGTTTAAAAAAAAAAAAAACTCAGAATTTTCAGGTTACGTCACAGGATTTTTTTTTCTTTCTGTGTATCACTGAAAAGGGTGTCACTTTCATTTAAATTATTCGGCTTAGCTGAAACTTTTATGCACTTTTGAAATTCGCATCATATGGATCGATAAAATACATGAAAAATATTTATAGTTTTAGTATCTACACGAAAACACATTTAGCTTTACGTTAGTTACAAAAGAATGAAGTAATAAATTCAGGCAATTTTTGACATAGGATTTACGATAGTTTTGTATTAATAACTATGAATTAAGAATAATTAAATTATTTAAGTATATTCCATCAAGGTGCTTGCAGGGAATGCCAACGCGGATTGTTTTCTCTTTTACTTTCGCTGGTTGCCAGGACGACAGTTTGAAATAAAGGTAGCTTTTTTATTCTAAAAAGAAAAACTTATATATCTGAAGGTGCAATATATCTACTCATTAAAATATTTGTCTGTGCACAGGATATCAACTTCCATTTATTTTCTTTCTTTGCGAAATTATTTTTTACTATTATATATCGATGACGACTATTTTTTAATCCGCCCCAAACTTATTTGAGCGTCCCTTTTGAAGACTGTATAAACTGTGTATCTCAAACGTTCAATAGATGGCGCTACGGTCCTAAAAATTAAAATTTTACATTTTTAGCGTTTTAGAGTGTTTTTTTCAGTCACGTGACCTAGCTCAATCGTTTCACGGACCCAAAAAATCCTCAGGTACGAAATTTAAAAAGAATCATTAGAGCCGTCTTCGAGATCGCTCAGACATACATACAAACATTCCGCGTTTCATATAGGAACGGATTTCCACAAAACACTAGCGATTATAAAACTGGGAACATTTCATTGTCTTATCTATGTTTTTAGAAAATTTGATATACAAACACAAAATTTTGTAAGTATTAATTGTCGTTTCAGATTATATTTTGTATTCAAATTGTATTGTAATACTGAATAAATAAAAACGAAACTTCAGCTCTTTTCGCGATGGGATGAAATTCTGGATTTAAATTTCCATTGCCTAAGAGAATGTAGCAGTTATACCAAGTTTTAAGCATTAGAAATGGATTTTCAGATAAAATTTGATCAGATAATTACAGGAGCGAAGCTGGAAGCTGTTTTCTGAAAAGTGCTGATGGAGCATAATTTGGAATGGGCTTACGATACACGACATTCCTCTTGATATCTAATAAACGAAGCTTTTCTACTGGAATTTGCTGAATACAGATTTTATAATTTGTAAAATATGAAATTGATACATTTAAAGTGTTTTTGGAATTTTTAAATATATAGCTGTTTTATAATATTTTATAAATTTGGTATTTAAAATTTGAAAATTTTCATACATTCACAGTTTTTATTAAAGAGTACATAAATAAATGTTTTTCAAACGTTACTTCATTTATAATTAAAAAATACCTAACTTAGACATAACTAAGACATAAAAAGACTCATTTAAGAGTAAAATTAAAAACTGTCTGCATTCAAACATCCAACTTCCATTATTAAAAATATATTTCAAAAAGACACGGTTATGTAACAAATAAATAAATTGTAAGAAGTGAATGATATATATTTACACTTTTTGAAGTCTTTCTTCACTCTTGTTTTAATGAAATGCACTTAATTTTAAGCATATTACCAGCATTTTCGTTTTCGTTAAAGCTGGTTTTTTTTTTGCATTTAATCATCAAGAATTTCAGCACCTGTTTCTGATAAGAATATAGAAGACGATACTAATCTCAACCATTTTCTTCATCCAGTTATTCTGAACAAAATCATGTTTCAGTGCTACTCAGCACCAAAACATTTTTGTATTATGTTAAAAGTATTAACTTTTGTGGCTGACTTAACCCAGATTTTGAATAACTCCTGCCTAAAAAATTTTGATTTCGTTTCTTAATTTCACTGACAAAAAAGGCTATTTTTATGAAATCTACATTCTAACTTAATAAAACTTTAAAAAATCATAAAATCAAGTAAAATAATTTACAATTCATATCTGAAAAAACTATATCTCTAGTGTGAATGAAAATGGAGTTTTAATATAAAGGCGAACTGTTTTTGATTCATATTTTTTCAGTGATTAATGCTTCAGTATCGATTATCACTTAGCGGTAGGTGTCAACAACAGCTTAAGTTTTCACTCGTTTAATTAATATACACATTTTCTGAATGGAAGACTCAGAATGATTATACAAGAATGAGTATTCGAGTAAAAGAATTTCAATTTGTGTTGAAACATTTTAATTGAGTATGTATCTCAGTAATATTAGAAAGACCAAAACTATTTCCAGATAAAATAAATAGCTTTCTTGATTTCGATATTTTACACGAGTTTCCTGATTTTAATAGTGTTTTTGATTGACAATATTTTATGTATTTTGTATTTAAAATTTGAGAATTTGCATTTCGTAGATTTTATTAAATAATATATTATCGACGGCTTTTCATAACGAAAAAAGTCTGATGTGGACAACACATGACTTCCTTGTACGTCTATTAAATCAGAAACATTTTCGGCGCACTTCATCTAAACTTATTTTGTTTCAAAGAGATAAAATACTGCTGTAATACTAAGGTTGAGTGATTTCTAGGCAAATATCTCCGATATCGCCCAGCTGGGTTCAATTTGAAAGATTTGTTTTTAACACTTAATTGGACGATATTTCGCCAAAAGCCGACTAGCTTGAGATAGTTTGAGAGATTTTGGTGATAGCCAAAGTAGTCATTGATCACAAATTTGAATGAATTGAAAGTATCCATACACCTTAATGTATTTAAAGTCATTTGGCTGACCCTGTACATAAATTACCCAGTCGATTTCAATGAAAAAAGAGGTGCACAGTTAGATGTTACAATAGTTCTAAAAACAAAATTTCAATATTCTACATTTAAAAGTTTTAGAAATGCAAAATTATTTTTGGCTCCAAGTTTGGTGATATGTCGGTAAAACCACCAAGGTCGATGACAAATGACGAGATGGACTAAAGAATGACTGACTACAGATGTAATATATTGAAGATGTCCATCGACTTTAATGTATTGAAATTGTTTTGGGTGTTCCTGTAAATCAACTCTCCAACAGATTGAAATCAAAAATCGAGTTGCACAACTAGATGTTGCAGCAATCTTATATATCAAATTTCAACGTCCTACGACTAATCGTCTCTGAGATTTGGGAGTTAAATACATACACACGTGCACGAAAAGTCATACTCCGTACAAGGAGGTAAAAACGAACCCGTGCGTATATTTTGATCAGTCATGCAAGAGGCAAATAAATGGTCCCCATTTTATGTGTATACAGCAGGTATTTTTTAAGCTTTCTCCACGAAGTTACAATCGTAATAACAGCATCATCTATTGCTTTAATAATTAAAGCATAAAAACAATTTTAGTTTCGATACTACAGCAAATACTGATGTAAAAAGGAAAACAAAAGCATGAATGTATTTAAATTTTTAGGAGAAACAAATTAATACTTATTTTAAGGGGTACTTACTTCAGATTCAAGTGGATTTTGAATACGCGTCAATAAATTTCATCTTAAAAAATGAAAGCTTTTATTCAAACAAGCATTTAAAAAAAATTCTTACCATTAAAATCCTTTTAAATTTAACATTTTCTTTAAATTTAAGATTTTAATATTTCTTTGAAAGTAAAGGTAATAGCGATTACATTTACATTTATTACATACTAGCCGCCTCCAGCAACCAGTTGGTTTGCCATCTTAATAATTCTTGTTCGGAGAGAATCCTGTTCCTCACCGGCTTCCTTGGCACTGAAATCTCTCAGATTCTGAATGGAATTTAAAATTAAGATGGTTAAAAACAGGAGCGGACCTAGGGTAAGTGTTGCCCCCTGCTAATGTAAAAGAGAAGCCCCCTTTTATGCTCTACTTAGATTTTGAGTTCGAAATGACGCCCCTACGAAGCCGGGCCATGTGGTCATCCTGACGCGAAGCCCTAATCTTTGACCTCAAGCAAACTTGGTCCTCATACTGGAGGTAGAGGATATTCATCAATAGACTTTGAGTAATTTTTCATTTTTTAAAAGTAATGGCGAAATGTTAAATTTTTATCTTTCAATTTTTGTAGGCATCTACGTAATTACATTATTGTACATACGTGTTTTGTTTGTTTGTTTGTTAATTTTTTGTGCCGTTTTCAAAAACTTTCAGAAAAGCCGCAGAAACACCTCATTTTCGGTCACATTTTTCAAAATAGTATATCTGATGCTCACCTCAACGGAGGGGGGAAAATCTAGGACAGCCATATTGGGACATAACTGAATCTATTAAAATGATAAAACCTTTACCAGCAATTTTTTTTCACCCTGAACTACCAAACTACTGGATTAATAACGCTTGGAAATACCATTCGTCGGACTCCGGCTAATGCTATAATAGGGGAATAGTGGGGCAGAACGAGATCACTTCGTGCGCGCTTCACCTCGGCAATTAAGGAAGGTAATTTAATAAGGTAAGGTTGGAAAGCAGGTACCTTTTGCTCGGCCGGATAACGCCACAATTAAAGATGCTCAATTCAAGGGTTCAAAACAGGCTTCCGCCACACACTTCCGTTCAAATGGAATTGCATTCTGCTTTTATTTGTAAAGAAAATGCCTTACTCTTATACAGCACTTTAACACACCAATGCATTTTTGTCAGTTTTTGCTTGAATACTGGACGATTTTTTATACTAAAGCATCATTTTATACAAAATCCAGAATACTGTACACTTTCATAACTGATTTTTTTGGTTTAGATGCCTATATTCTTGATAGGAACAATAACTTCCAAAATTTGCCTCAAAGTACGTTCAGAAAAGATGCGAACACATCTGATTATACTATTACGCACTGATTTATATATAAAAATAGATACACTTAATTTTCTATATTTCGAACTTCGTACATTTCACAGTATGATCAAAATTTTCCAAGATTTCTAGTGTTTTGTGCAGAATAGTATTTAAAAACTAGAAGATAGAGCCTCCTGTGGAGGCAATTACAACAGGCGCTTAAAAAAAAAAATATTTGAGAAAAATATGTCTATACTCAATACATTTAACTTCGTGCATTTAAAATAAATAACTTCTTATTCAATTTTTATTATAATTTTTATTATAAACCGAAATTGAATTTCATGCTCTTTTAGAAACAGGCGGAAACTTTTCGCGTTCGAAGGACTTCGTTTTGTGGGAACAGCCCCTTTTATATAAATGCTTCATGCAGAGGAAATAATTTTATTTGCGGAAAAAAATGAACTACGTAATCTGGAAAAACTATTTTAAACGAATTGGAATCGCAATTTTTCCTTCAAAGCCTTATGACAGTGACTTCCGTACGTCGTCAATATAAAATGAGGCACCTAATTTTGTCACTCAAATGATTCACTTTGTTTACTCTCGGAAATAAAATGGAGCTGAAAAGAGAGAAAAATCGCTTGAAAATTAGGAAATGGGCGGATTTTCAGATTTCTAAAGCAGCAAGAGATTGTTTTCCATATTTTTATACATAATTATGGAAATTTTCAAGCGGATTGTACAAACGGTGCAGATTTTATTACGTTTTTAGACAATATCTTTTTAATCTTTTTTGATTAATGACGGTTAAAGTTTTATCTTTGAGTGGTTCTAAAGGAATCGTTACAGAGTCACTGAGTCAGGGATCACCGTTACTATGTAAAAGGATACAATTTTGTATTGAAACATTAAAAAAAAAAAACTTAACGAAAAATAAATATTTTTTTAGCATCACTATTCCGACTAGATAAGCGATTTTGCTTTTTTCAAGAAAACGTTTTGTCAATATTATACAGTCTAGTGATACGAACAAAAAAATCAATATAAATTTTAATTAAAGAAAAGTAATTAATTTGCATGATTAATTGAACTCGAATAAAAAATTTGCTTTCTTTTCTTCCGTGCATCACCCGGAGTATTACTTTGAAAACATAATTATTATACAATATTTTATACCTGACATTGAAATGTTTTTAACTTTTTCAAGGAAAAAAAAATTGGGACATTAATTGAACTTAAAAATGACCGAATGCCGATAAATAGAGGAAAAAGAGCTCGAAAATAAAAAATAAAAATAATATATTAATTTATTTGATTAGTATGCAGGGTGTCCCAAAAACTCTGACCGTGGTTTTTAATCCTTAAATATAGGTCATAGACCTGCACAACGCATAAAAAAAATTGTAAAAAATCAAGTTCATCCTACTAATCCTACTAGTATTATAAATGCCAATCTTTGTATGTATGTTTATTACCCTTTCACGCTGAAACAAACAGTTTTGGATGAAATTTGGAATACTGACTGTAAAACTAATGGATTAACCCTTTGAGGCGCAACCTTTTCCCAATGCTGAAAAAAGGGCAGTCGTTGCCATCGCTCCCCTTAACTACCAGCAAGATGGCGGACGATCGAAACGTTCACCGCGTGCCACAGATTTAGAGACCCTTTTTTGACGACAGCTGGCTGTTTCGATCGCCCGCCATCTTGCTGGTAGTTAAGTGGAGCGATGGCAATGGCTGCCCTTTTTTCAGCATTGGGCAATCTATCCAGCTCGCATTCTTCCATTTTTCAGCAGATGTCGGTGCTGTTAAAAATAATCGTGACAACTTTTTTACGGGAAATGACGTTCTTTAAAAAGTAAGGGATTCTCGTGGAGCTATGTCACCCGCAACTATTTTTATAGAAATCAAATCTATTCTTCGTGACTGGCAACACTCCAAACGTCAGAGTTGGGTGTTCCCAGAGCGGGATCACTGCGCGTTAAAGGGTTAACGTATAGTCTACTTTTTATCGCGCAAACATAAAAGCACTGTTCCTATAATACACTCCCCCCCCCAAAAAAAAAGAAATATAAAAAAAAAGAATACAATTGAGGTTTTATTTTACATAGCAGTCGACAGATGGCGCAAATTTATAGAATACGCAGTTTTTAATAAATAAAATATTTCATCGGGTGCATTCGTAAACGACAAACTCGTTGCACGAGTTTTCGTAAGAAAACTGGAATGCGTGTGTTTAGTGCTATCAGTTTGTTTTGCCTTTACGAACAACCTCAGTTTATTTAGTTTTGTCGTCTAGTAGACGTGTTTGTTTACGTTACACGTTTGTTGCTATTTTTGCTGAGAAGTGTTTTTAGTACATACTCAATATAAAATCAACAGGATTTTAAAAGAAAGAGTGGCCATAATTGAAGTGCAGCACATCAAATATTAGAAATTTCACAACTTGCATTTTTTTCAAAAGTATTTAGAAAGAGAAGTTCAAATTTCGCTAATAACGGTTTAAATCAACATTAATCTTCACACTAAAAACATGCATTTTGAATTTACTAAAATGAAAAATAGAAGAAAATGATTACCTTTCAAAAATTCTGTATCTTCATTGCAGTTTCCAGCAGCTTCAGCAAACATAAAATATATTTCATAACAACATACCATGCAACATACTTGTAACTACGGACGCCATTTCATAACAACAGCTTGCAGCAAGTGTGTCCTTTCAACAACTAGGATGAACCTGCTTCATGCTCAGTTTACTTAGTTTGGAACTAACCGCAGTCAGTTTTGTATACGAACGCTCTAGTTTATAAACTGAATGCACTCAGTTTCCTTTACGAACTCCTTAGATAGAAACTCGATGCACGAGTGTAACTCGTTTGACGTTTACGAATACGGCCTTTGTCTGCTACGCCTGAATAAAGAATACACCTGAATAAGATTATCCTTCTGACGTGGATTTATAAGCGGGCTTTCCGGCCAAGCACAAAAATCCGAAATACATGTTACACAAACAAACAAACAAAGATAAGTTTTTGAAACATTCATTTTGTTCGAATTGTGCATTTTTCTGCGCATCTATTTCCCTTTTTTTTCTATTGTATTAATTACAGAAAAAGGACGTTAGAAATATGAATTTTAATTTTGTTTAATCACACTAATGAATAATGTTACACTTTCCAACTTACTGGAATAAGCAAAGAAAATAGGGAAGACGCATGGGTTATTATACGCTTTTAATATATAGCACTTTTAATGCGTATTTAAAATCTGAAAATGTTTCAGATTTTGTTACATTTTTTTTCTTTTCGTTTTTTTGCAAATGATTTGTACCTTTTGTAGGTGTTTTTATCATTAAATCATCTTTTTCTTTTCCAACCAGGGGCAGCCCGACACGGTAAGCTAGGTAAACATCGCATCGGCACGCCGGCTTCGCAGGGGCGTCATTTCGAACTAAAGAACTAAGTAGAGCTTAAAAGGGGGCGTCTTTTTTACGTTAGCAGGAGGCGCCACTTGCCCTAAGGCCGCCCCTGTTTGTAACTATCTTAATGTTAAGTTCCATTCAGAATCTGAGAGTTTTCAGTGTCATGGAAGCCGATGAGAAAAAAGATTCTCTCCGAACAAGATATATTAGGATGGCAAACCAACTGGTCGCCGGAGTCTGCTAGTAATTTGATAGATCATGGTTGAAATTTTCGGGTGACTAAATCTACATGAATAAAAATTCCTTAACTAAAAATTTCCCAGTTAGCAAAATGCACTCCGTTTATTTATTAGGTGGCGCACACAGTTTAAGCCTTAATTTTTTTTTAAACAGATATTTTTTAAACAGCTCCGAGATTTTTTTAAAACAGATTGATGAGGTGCAATGCAAGAGAAAATTGGCATTTTGGTTTTAAAATTTTTTAGTTCTTTAAAACAAAGATTCAAACAATAAAGTCTGAAGATGGGGACACACCTTAATGACATTTACAACTTTACGTTTCATTAAAAAAAATATGGAAATTTTACTTTCTTACATTTAAACTCCTGCCCAGTGTAGCGCTTGTAAAGTATTGTGGAAACAAATTTTAAACATTTATGACTGACATGCTTAACTGACATTTTTTAGCCAGAGTCATAAAATTTAATATTATGTGAGAATGACCTTAATAACTATACTGCATTGTCTTTTACAGCATTTGATCTAAATATATATATATACTAGCTGCGTACCCGTTCTCCGCACGGTAGGGAACGAAACTTTTTCTTACATGTATAGTTCAAATTGATTCCAGTGATTTGGGATAAAAAAATAAGCAAAATGATTTGACTCGTGGCGTAAAGTTACTCATTAGTTATTTGTAAAGTTAGTATAAGTACTGACCTGAGACCATTGTTAATATTATGACGCAAACAACTATGTCGGTGTCATTCGCAATTAGAAAAGAAAAGCGTGACGGTTCGCAGTGAAAATTCCTAATATTCAAAATGTCTCATTTCTGCATCATACTCTTTTTTAGATTTAAGTCATGCCATTAATACCTTAGATGCTACATGATGTGGAGAACCGTTTTATTTTATAATTAAATAGTTGTGTACCCGCTCTTCGCAAGGCAAGAAGAGAATATTTTCCTAAAAAATGTGATCATAACTACTTGTGAGAAAACAGAATCTTAGAAAAAAGAAAGTTATGTTACAGTCTTTTCTGTTGAAACTACCGCGGGATATATTAACGCGACGTAGACTTACTTACTATTTTGTTAGCTGTGATGTAAGACGGTTGTTGAAGAATGAATAGAAGGCTTAGTTTCACGAAATATTTATTAATGCGGTATATTGTGCTTTGATCAATATTGCCTTAGCATATCTACTTACTATTAATTATACTATCTTTTACTGATACCAATACAATATACTGTCGTTTTGCAACCGTTAATGCTTAATTTAAAGAAACTGTTTAGATATTCGCCACGATTTTAGGCTTTTAATCTTTGGTGATTCTTTGCAATTTACGCATCAGCATAAACGATAATCACAGTTTATGGTTGCCACTAAATCAGCTCTCCATAAATTTTTACGCATAATTCTTGTCAGATTGGTGTATTTAGCACTTGTGCCCTATTATATCATGGGCAAATCGGGACTTGCCATGGGGCCTCCGGCACAAAATGGCCCCCAATTTCAAATGTTGTCCTTTTTTTACAAAAAATTTATGAAAAATAAAACAAATTTCATACATGGGGGTCCCCAAAATTCATCAATGGCCGGGGTCCCCTGTTGGTCATAATCAGGCCATGTTTAATACCGCAATATATTTCCTGCTATTCGAAAACGTGACCCGTTTAAAATCTCAATCGAAAATAATGCTGGATAATTTACTGGTGAAAAAACAGCATTCAATTATTTATCTGGCAACGAAAAGTAAAATATAGAATTATTTCATGCGTGGCGTATGTTTTGCTTGTGAGTTCGTTATTCTGATTGAGTTTCGAAACAGGTTTTAAACGTATGACATCAAAATCACGCACTTTTCACATGTGAAAACTAAGATATTTTAAAGAATTTTATTTATTTTTTTTAACTGGCAATTTTAATAATTGTTACTGTCTCCAAGACAACCAAAACGCAAGCTATCATACCGAAAATTTTAAGCTGCTGGTATTGAAATGAAAATAATTCTTTACTTAAAAATTCGTAAAAAATCTCCTAATTTATATTTTCTACTGGTTTATTTTAAAAGAGGGTGAAATGTATGCTCCGTCATTTGACAAAATATAAAAAAGTTATGACGGATAGAATTCAAGATGCAGCAATTTTAAAAATATTTTACGAAAGTCGGCGTCAAATTTAATTTTATTTGAAAAATTCCCAAAAATCTGAAAAATTATATTACACAGTCCGAACAAACAATTTTTAAAAGAAAATTTTCTCCTCTATCCGATGATGTAAATTTCGTTTTCTTGCGAGTGTAATTACCGGCGTTATTACGTATTAAGCGAGAAAAATCGCTAAAAATCGGACAAAACATAAAATAAAACATTTTCTAATTCGAATTTCG
This sequence comes from Cheiracanthium punctorium, assembly GCA_038373885.1. NCBI lineage: Eukaryota > Metazoa > Arthropoda > Arachnida > Araneae > Cheiracanthiidae > Cheiracanthium > Cheiracanthium punctorium. The sequence continues at coordinate 389,655 of JAWZYV010001640.1, forward strand.
AAAAAGTCACTCTGAGGCATATTAGGATCTGTCCTAGTGAAGCCGTATGCAAAATTCGGTAGGTCTGCGACCCACCGTCTCGGCGCAATGCGAGCGAGAGACGCGCGCAAGAAGAACGGTGGTCACAAACTTACCTACATAGCTACATACAATGTTTACTCTCGGATTTTATATATATAATAGCTAGCTGCGTGCCCGTTCTCCGCACGGCAGGGAACGAAAATATTTCTTACATGTATAATTCGAATTGATTCCAGTGGTTTGGAATCTAAAAATAATCAAAATGACTTGACTCTTGGCGTAAAACTACTCATTAGTTATTCGTAAAGTTAGTATAAGTACTGACCTGTGACCATTGTTAATATCATGACGGAAAAAACTATGTCGGTGTCATTCACAATCAGAAAAGAAAAAAGCGTTACGGTTTGCAGTGAAAATTCCTAATTTTGAAAATGTCTCATTTCTGCATCATACTCTTTTTTAGATTTAAGTTATGCCATTAATACCTTAGATACTACATGATGTGGAGAACCGTTTTATTTTATAATTAAATAGTTGTGAACCCGCTCTTCGCAAGGCAAGAGGAGAAAATTTTCCTAAAATGTGACCATAACTACTTGTGACAAAACAGAATCTCCAAGAAAAAAGAAAGTTCAGATAATGTCCTTTTCTGTGGAAACTACCGCGGGATATATTAACGCGACTTAGAATTACTTACATGTTTAGTTAGCTGTGATGTAATACGGCTGTTGAAAAACGAATAGAACGACTCAGTTTCACGAAGTATTTATTAATGCGGTATATTGTGCTTTGATCAATATTGCCCTATCATATCTACTAACTATTCATTATACTATCTTTTACTGATACCATACAATATACTGTCGTTCTTCAACCTTTAATGCTCATTTAAGAAACGGTTTAGATATTTGCTACGAATGTAGTCTTTTACTCTTTGGTGATTCTTTGCAATTTACGCATTAGCATAAACGATAATCGTTTCACTTTATCGTTGCCATTAAATCAGCTCTCCATACATTTTTATGCATAGTTCTTGTCAGATTGGTGTATTTAGCACCAGGGCCCTATTATCGCACGGGCAAATCGGGACTTTGCCCAGGGGCGAAATGGCCCCCAATTTCAAATGTTCTTTTTTTACAAAAAAATTTATGAAAAATAAAACAAATTTCATACATGGGGGACCCCAAAATTCATCAATGCCCGGGGCCCCCTGTTGGTCATAATCAGGCCCTGTTTAATACCGCAATATATTTCCTGCTATTGGAAAACGTGACCCGTTTAAAATCTCAATCGAAAATAAGGCTGGATAATTAATTCACTGGTGAAAAAACAGCATTCATTTCTTTTTCTGGCAACGTAATATAAAACATGGAATTATTTCATGCGTGCGTATGTTTTGCGTGTGAGTCCGTTATTCTGATAGAGTTTCGAAAGAGGTTTTAAACTCGTGACATCAAAATGACGCACATTTCACATGCGATAACTCAGTTATTTTAGAGTAATTTATTTATTTTTCAACTGGCAATTTTAATCATTGTTACTGTCTCCAAGACAACCAAAGCGCAAGATATCACACCGAAAACTTGAAGCAGCTGCTTTTGAAATGAAGAGTCGTTCTTTACATAAAAATTCGTAAAAAATCTCCTAATTTATATTTTTCCTCCGTTCTTCTTTTAAAAACGGGCGAATTGTATGCTCCGTCATTTAGACAAAATATGAAAAAGTTGTGACGGATAGAATTGAGATGCAGCAGTTTTAAAAATATTTTACGCAAAGTCAGCGTCAAAATTGAAATTTTTTTGAAAATTTCCCCAAAATCGGCAAAATATGTTACACAGTCCGAACAAACAGTTTTTAAAAGAAAGTTTTCTCCTCTAACCGATGATGCAAACTTCGTTTTACTGCGAGTGCAATGACCGGCGTTATTACGTATTATGCGAGAAAAATCGCTAAAAATCGGACAAAACATAAAATAAAACATTTTCTAATTCGAATTTCGAAAAAATCGCTCTGAGGCGTGTTAGGATCTGTCCTAGTGAAGCCGTATGCAAAATTCGGTAGGTCTGCGACAAACCGTCTCGGCGCAATGCGATCCAGAGACGCGCGCAAAAAGATCGGTGGTCACAAACTCCTACAACCTACATAGCTACATACAATGTTTACTCTCGGATTTTATTATATAAGACTAGCTGCTTACCCGTTCTCCGCACCGTGGGAAACGAATATTTTCCTTGCACATACATAATTCGAACTAAACCCAGTAATGCAGAATCTCAACGTGAAAAAATACTTGAATCGTGACTAAAAGTTGACGTCATGAGTGCAAATTTTAGACGATTGCAACATGACACAAAAACTACGTCAATGTGAGTGGCGATCAAAAAAGAAAGAACTTTACGGTATGCAGACAAAACTTTTCTCTTTCGAAAAATGCCTGATTTCTACATCATATAATTCTCTTTGTGAGGTTTAATTTAAAGCATTAATATATAGTATATACCACATAAATAAAATTACAAGATGTTGACAACAATTTTATCTTGCATTTTTCAAAGCGTGGACAATGCATTAGTGCAGTTATTTACGAGCGCACACACGACTTTATTAAATGTTACCTAAATTAAAAAACCCACATGAAACAATGGATGGCATCATTTACGTTTAAAAGCCAAAAATGTACCCTGTCCGGTGAAAATCAGGTCGCTTTTGTAAATGAAAACGTTCGTGATGTAACTTCTGAGCAGGCGCGTAGCCAGGAAAATTTTTCGGGGGGGGGGATATGAACTTATATGTGTTTAAATAGACGGCATTTCATCACTAATCCAAAAATTTCGGGGGGGGGGGATATCGGGATATATCCCCCCCTGGCTACGCCCCTGCTTCTGAGAAAAAGCTTATAGGCCTTACTGAACTCTTAATGCAGTATCACACTTGTTACATAAAACTGACGTTTATCGCACTGTCAATTCGCAATAAATAAATAAATAACTTCATTGTTCATTTTTTACAGATTACAGTTGACCCCTTTATAACATGGGTCTACAACACGAATTCTTAGAACACGACGAAAACATTACGATCGTTTTCGTGTAACACGTTAAAAGAGACTCGTACAGCACGGTAAAATGAGACATATATTATGATAATATGACGCTTTAGCTCCTGTAATTAACAAACCTTTTGAATGGCAACACCAAACATCATTGCATTTTTACGGAGCGTGAATAAGTTTTGCCGCGATTATACCGCGCAGTCCACACTCCATTTGGAGTATAGCGCAGGACCCGTACAACACGGATTCCTATAACACGGAACGTATCTACCGTGTTATAGGGAATTTACTGTAGTTGCATAGTGTCAAATTTATATAGGTTGCCGTATTTAGTAATATTTTATCTCACCTTGGTGGTCGAAATGTATTAAAACCAAATATCCGAACTGTATCAAAAGTAAAATTTACTAAAAGTAACATTTTTAATTTTGTATAACCCTCAGAACAACTTCGGAGTTTGCCATCTACGACGGTTTTTCATGACGTGACAACTGATGCTTGCGTACAGTGGCGTAGCCAAGGAGGGGATAGGGGTCACAACCCCCCATGCGTAGTTTTTTGCCATACAAAATGTATATTCTTCACTCCCGTAACATTCCCATGAAAAATTTTTGGCTACTCCTGCTTGCATATAATTCATCTTTTTTTCTCATGTATCAGTGATCAATACTTCAGGATCGGAATCTCCACGGTAAAAAAAAATGGTCTGAAAAATCTGACACCAGAAAATTCTGATTAACACAGTGGGGTTACACAAATACGCGCCGGACATACGCTCTTGCTTATGTCCGGAGGAGCAAATGTACATTAGAGGTTATGTGCTGCTCCGGATAATCTGCCAGCAAAAATGACGTAAAAAATGACACCCACGCGCGAAGGAAATAAAATTAAAGATATGTAGAATTGTATGAAAACTTCGATTATTTTTAAAGCGCAAGTCTGTTACAGTTCTATTTGTTTCACGTTTCATGCGTTTTCACTTTTTCGAGTCTTAAAAGCTGTAGAAATGAGTGGTTTCACTTAATTGTTAAATTTAACAACTTAAGTGGCAACAATGGATTCCGTTGCTACGGAAATTATAGCAATGTTAAAAATAGAACATGAAATGAGTTATTCATGTTTACTTTGCTAGAACTACCATATTGGCGAAATTAACGCCGCCAGTCGATGGCAAATAGCTCAAACCACAAATTAAACTTGACACTAAAGGCAATACTCTGTTTGTCGGAATTAAGAAAAAACAATATCTATGCATACGCTAGTGACATCGGCTCATCTCAATTGTGGAATGGAATTAATAATACGTACAGAGTTGTATTATATTTGAATATTTTTCGACAACTTTGCTAAGAAATGTACTAAAGTAGGAATCAACATACATTTCAATTCGTAAAACAAAAAATATATTAGACAGTATTAATTACGCCCTTCTAACAGCTTCTAGTAAAAGAAACTTCCGTAGCGCTGCTTTAACAAATTAGAATCAATTATTTATTACACAGTACTTCGATCGCCAAAATGCTAACATACACCATTTTGCGAGATTTTTTTGTTTTCAGGGAATCATTCGAAGCATTGATTTAACAGCAATCAAAATGGGAAATAGTTATCTATCATTCATATGGTTTGATCGCCAAAATTTAATGCAGGCATATTATTGATAAGTGCAGTTATTTAAATTATTAACTATAACGGGTTTTAATCACCATTAACTACCATGTACAAAATGCGAGAATTTCAATTTTCTAAAGTTTGGCGGAATTCCTCTAACTTAAATCAGTTTACTTAATTTGGTGAAAATTCTATGGATCGTTTAAAATCGCCTTTATAACTGCATTATTTCTGTATGAAAAATCGTAGTATAGCGCCGTAAAACTTATACTTGTTATTAAAAATACTATTTCGTTACGCTTTCAGTAATTTGCGCCAAGCCCAAAACTGCGCAAATCGGTAGAACCTACTACTTTCCCAAAAACGCCAAATGAGCTATTTTTTTTCCGCCAAACTAAAAAATATAGATATTAGTCTCGGAAATCTCTCAATCCCTTAATCTTTTACACATAAAAAACATTGAATTCCTGCCCTGATTTTACATGAACGCAATATTTTAATTAAAAAATAACTTTGTAAATAATCTAAACAGAAAAAAATCATTAACCGTTTATTTTTACTGCAGGAGTCTAAATAATTTAATAAAATAGCCAAACATGGCAACCTCGATGCATATTTCTCACTTTTTTGACTACTGGGGTTACAATTGCGGAATTACAGGGATCAAAAATTAGCGTTTTTGACGGGTTTTTTTATCAATATCTCCTAAAATAATTCGAATTTCGAAATTTAAATTAGCGGAAGACCTTCCCCGGAATTTTCCGAATAAGTGGACACTTCGATTGAAACTCAACTCCCAGCGGTTTCGGAGGAGATGATGCTACACACAGACACACAGACAGACAGACAGACAGACGCGCACAGATTTTAATAGTATAGAAGATAAGATACTTAAAACAGCAATAAAGCATGTAACAGGAAACCATAAGCACAATTTAATTCAATAAATTTAGGTATGGGACTTTGAACAATTGGCGAGGTGTCGCGCAATGTTCTGTTTCCACTCAAAGCCGCTGCAGTTGAAGCTTGTCTTGAATATTGTTATTTCTTTTCTGTTCAAAACTTTATAGATAAAATTCACGTAATTTTAATGTATTTTCTGTCAAACATATACAAACCTAATTCTTTCTGAGTGTGAGGTGAGTTAACTTTGCGTATTTACTTCACTGTTAGACTGTCACTTCTGGTGCCAAATACAAGAATAAGATAATAAATGTAGGTGAAAATGCATCTTAAAGGTGAGAAAATATCAAAAACGTTTATTCTAATTAATGAAAGTTATTCTCCCTCCTTTAGACATAAAGATGAGACTGGTGATGATGTTGGGACCTTTAATGCAATGTATAAAGAAAGGCATGGATTTCAATACGTGCTGGAACAGTTTCCATGACTAAGCCATGCAAAAATTAAGAAGTGAATTTCAATTCTCCTACAAATTCGACACTTTATGAAAGGGGGAAATTGAGGCTTCATTAAATCATTTAGTAAAATCAGCTTCAATAAATTTTATAATTTTTTTATAATCTTTCTTAAATGATTGAGGCATAAAAATGTACAAAAATTTAGGCCGTGCATAGCAGAACTTGATAAGCAGTAATACTTACATACCCTTAGGCGTTCGGATGTTATTTCGCAGGAATCAAAAGACCTATACAGTGCCAAGAGAACACGCATGAAATCATAATATTGCTTCTACGAGCTAGAAGTTTTGAGGCGATCCAGTTGAAGTCTATGCTTTGGTTCTATTTTCTTCGTATTTGCACCCTGTCATCGCATATCGTAATTGAAAACGCGATTCATCGGACCACATAAGTCTTGTACAGCTGAATCCTTTTGCGGCTTTGTAACCTGGGTATGTCCGTTCTTGTTCAAGACAGACGGTACAGGCTTCTGATTAAGAGGTCGGCTTCCACAGCGTTGCGGTGTAATGTGCGGTTTGCAGTTTGTTCAGAAATGTTGGCAGTTGATCCTTGTTCAAGGTTCCCCACTATCTGACATGTTGTTGTTGCTCTTCGGTTGGATTGGACAATACTAGTAAGTCTCCTTTCATATCGAACATTCAGTAACCTAGCAAGGCTCCAAGTATGACCTTGAGAGTGTTTTCTGCTCGGCTGTCTACTCTTTGTAAACATTAATAAATGATACTCTTGAATACCTCACAAGTACAGCCATTTTGTTGATACTAGTTCCGACCCATCAATCATCTGCAATCACTCCGCATCCAAACTGTTAAACCACGTCTTTTCCCGCATCTTCGTAAGCAACACAGCACAACTCATGGTTCACTTGACCTGGCCTTTTATAGCTCTCTTAGGGATATAGTTTCTCATCTTCTAGCGGGAACATTGAGACTCAATAGGTCATTTGCATAAAACTATCAGGTGGTCATAATAAAGTGGCCATTTAGTACGTTTGGTAACTCCAGGAAAAAAATGAAACATAAGTTAATACCACCCATGGCGTGAAAAACACTTGAAGCGTGCATAAATATGATACATGCAGTTGATACCTTCGTGCTCAGAATTCCATAACACAGATGTTAAACTCAACAGATTAAATCATATCCTAATTAAATTGAAGCATCGCTTTTGTGTTTTTATTGTTTGAAAACATGAGGAATGTAAAAAAAAAATTGGATATTTTTTTAAGAGACTGCATTTTTCATGGTATCTAGGTTAAAGAAAATTCCTTTTTTAGGTAGTCAGTTAAACTAGGTTCCCATTAGAACACCAATATTGAAGCAGGACCGGCTTGGCCAGTGCTTAGGAAAGAGAACCCCTCTTTCACCTGAGTCTACTGTGGACCGCGTGCGCTAAGGGAATCAACATTGGTTTGCCTACTACATTGCCATTGGTTTGCTGTGTCCATATACTGAAACGACCAACATTTCCAGCCCTTTCAGCGCTCAAGCCTATAGTAACTGTCGTAAATCCAGCCATTAGAAATAAAAATAAAAAGATTATAGGAAATTAATCCGTGCTTCGAAAGTCCTTACAAGATTCTAATTACCAAAAGTTTGAATTTAACGGAAGAAATAATTAAACATAATTGTAGATCAGCCAATAATTTATTTCCAACACTTTACATTATTTTTCAATTTAATTTACGAAATATCGATTTAAGGGTATATTTTAAAAACTTCTTAAAAGACTTCCTAAAACTGAACGAAATAATCAAATTTCTTTTATAATAATACTTATAGGATTAATGAATTAGTGAGGATGTCATGTAGTGATTTGCTAGAAATTTGTTTTTCTAGGTGGTGGTAAACAAGTCATAAATTATTATTACTTTATTTAATTTATTTTTTGAAAAGTCTAACGAAATAAAATTAAACCAGCTGAGTTCTGAAGTTGAAAGCAGTAAATCTATTTAAAAATGTATCACGCGTTTGGAAGTAGAATTTAACTGTATAGAATCATTTTGTGTCTAATCTGCTCTTACTCAATTTGAAATTCATAAATCATACAATTGAGTTAATATAAAATGCTTCAAATCGTTTGAATAAAACATTCATTATGAAAAGGAAAAGGTCGTTTATTTATCAAACAATAAACTTCCTTAAGTCTGCATCTGAATGCCGGTATTTTGCATGTGGTCAAGCAATCAATCAACTGTCACAATAGAGTAAATAAACTGCTCTTGCTTGTAGTTTATGTCCGCTCATATTACACTACATAAACAATGAGTGGCATGAATTTCCTGTTTGTTGTACTGTGTTTAAATGATAAATTTGTTTTGTGTACGTATTCCCTTAAACACTGCAGTTACACGAAAAATAAAATAAAATATGAGTTTGGTTAAGTTGAGTTAATCGGAAAATGTATATCAATAGCTAACTTGTTAGTCCATACGCTTATAAATATGTTTTTCATCAGTAAATTATTTAAATGAAATCAATATTTATTTTAATTACTATTAGACTAACAGAAGCATATCTATGAAATATGAAATTTTGTTTATCCCTTAAATTTTATTTCATTCGAAAATGCTGATATACTAAAATACTAGAAAATTTATTAATTTAGTCATTTTTAGCGTTGAAAGGGATTCATTAATTGAAAAGTAAATTGCGCATACCTGCATTATGTTTGTTTTTATTTTTTTATTGAATTAAATAACATCAATACTCATTTTGTAAGTAGTTTCAAAAACTATATTCCCGTTAACTGGCATCAAATATTTTAGGAGAATGTTGCCTAAATTGATCCTAGCGGGTAAAACAGCCCAGATGTGTTTTCTTCCAGACAGACAGCGCTATCATCTAATTAACACATAAAGTAGTTGTGCCAAGTCAAAAAGAAGCAATGGTGATATTTAAGCAATCCGTCTGTAACGTTTCTGAGTAGAATTCTTCAAAAAACTGGGTTTTATCATATCTCTTATAAGATAAGCACTAACTTTCCTGTTTATTTAGAGATACAGTCTTTAATGTACTGATATGTGACTTGGTTTTATGAATAGAGCATGTCTTTAGATGTGAATGAGGTTTATCGGTGTGACGTCATTTTTCCACCAACACGTGACCTTTCGGCTGTGTTGATGATTAGCCCTGTAATCTGATTGGCTGAAGTGTATATTTTCCAGCGACACGTGGCTGAAATAGCCCCGTCTCAGTATAAGTTTTAATATGTTAGCACTTTTAATGGGAATCTTTGGAGAGATATCTTTTTGCAGTCATGTACAAGTTCCAGAGAGTTATTGAAACATTCGTAGGCAGCACAATACAGAGGCATAATTATTATTTTTTTGATTTTGCGCTTATTACCAGGAGTCCAGCACATAAACCTATGGAGAAATAGTTGTTTGTTTTCCACCGTCACGTGACTTTTATAGCCTCGAACCCAAGGAGGCGATATCCTCCATTACACTTGTTTAGTTAGTTATGTTTCTCCGCGTCATCCAGTAATCTGACCTAAAGTGGGTAGTCATATTGATGGAAGAAATGACCCATCGACTGAAGAAACTCCAGTACCGGGTCTTAGTCATCATGGCCGCCCTTTAACTGTTCTCAAAATGAGTGACTCCTCATCACATTATTTGGTTTATTTCTGCGTTTATTGTAGAGCATAATGTTTTGAATTATAACTTGTAAATATTCCATTTTATTAGTTGTGACACTTTTTTATTTTAAAATATTTATCAAATAAATTATTCATATTATGTGATTGTAAAACTTGTTTTATTTCATTATGTATAGTCATAATCACTGTAACATATTTTATTTTGCCGAAAAAAGAAACAATTTGCAATTATTATCAAATGAAGGATAATTTTGCCCTTTGGTTGAGGGTGAAATGTTCCTTTGAACACGTTCTCAAATTTCTATTTTTTTTTTTTTTTCATTACTCAATGTGCTTTTAAAATATTATTAAAATATGATGCAAAATATAGTGTAGAATATGATATTAAAGGTTCAAAGTTTTATTTAAACATTAATATTATTTTACACAAGTTTTCCCCTTAAGAGGATCATTTTAGGCCAATTTACCTATAGGAATTTTTGGCTTTGCGACTCGGTCTTGGTTTTGAAGTAGAACAAATATTGGAGACTGACATAAACATTTGTAAATTCTCTTATAGAGTTGACTGTCAACTCTTCATGAACCTGAACCTATAAGAATTTTATATACCACGCATATGAAATCCCAGAAAAGACCTATAAAAATAGAATAAATCTTCAAATTTGCTGTTTAAATTAAAAGAAAAAAAGAATAACAAAGCAAAATAAAATTAACGATATTTAAAAATAAATACATATTTCTGAAACTTCGAATTTTTTGTTTACAATTTGGTTACAAATTATTAATTATTGCCACATTGTATACTAGGGTGGATCGAAAAGCATAGGAAAAAAAATTTCGAAATTAATTTTGGCCTAGGGTGGAAAAGTTGCCTTTTGAGTATTTTATTTTACATGCAATTTTTTTCAAATCCATCTACGTCTTGAGGTGCCCCAAGTGTCTGTCTGAAATATAGTTTAAAATAGAAATTTTACGAAAAATTAAAAAAAAAAATATATTCGAAATTGCTTTTGGCGCATGACCATAAAGTTGCGACTTGGGTACATTAGTTTATACATATGTTTTTATTTATTTCTATTCATATCTTCCTGTGCCTCAAGCACACGAAAAATAGTTAAAAATTGTCAATTTAAAAAAAAAGTGTTAAAAATTGTAAAATAATAATTTTTTTTATAAATTTGAAAGAGTACTCAGCTGATAGAGTAGAAACGTTTCTGGCACGTCTTAAAAGTATCTATATGAAAACTAGAGGTGATAGTATTTTTGTAGGTGCTCCAAATAAAAGAACTGTTTAGATTTCTGCATATTTGATGCTAAAGGCAACAAATAAACTGAAAATGAATGGAAATGTTTAACTGATAAAAATAAACGCTAAAGTATGAATATATAATATAAATATATATGATATTATTAGCGTTTGAAAAAACTATTTCAATCTAAACTCTAATTCCGAATGAAACGATTTCATTATGTTCCTTGATTCGAGTCTAGATCTTATAAATCCATCCCCCCTTTCTTCTCCACAAACAAGAGATGCAGCCTTTGTTACCAGTTTCACACAGCGTTCATTTCCTTGTGTGTGGCATGGGAAACTAAACAAATTAGTAAACTTCACTGAAGCCATCTCCTTTGGCAAGAATATTTTAAAATCTTCATCGGAGATGTCTTTCAAAACCGCTAGTTATTATTCATCCAAAAAATTAAATCTGTATAATAAGTTGCTTGCCTTTTTATTACTGTTACACGAAAATTTCTCACAGATGAAGTATTCTCTCTTTGGACAGAAATAACCCTATGGTAAGCTAGTCTTCAAATAGTATCTCTATCATCATATAACATAGCTAGAAGCAAATTCTCTGTATGTGCAAAAAATCCGTTTCTTTGGATGACTGTTTCAACAGTTTTTTTTTTTTTTTTAAGGTGATTATGTTTTTTAGGTATATCTTGAGTGCATAGTTGGGTTCCACAGGTATCTAGAACCTTCAATGTGCAATGTCTTTCCTTTTGTGTGGAACCACACTGGACCGAATACCTTCAACTAACTAACTATGTGTAAAATGTAACAAGTTTTCGGAAGGCTCTTCAATTGCTGCATAAAGACGAAGGACTCAGTTAGCGTTTGTCAACCACCTGGAATGCACCACCAGTATTGGTTGAATAACAGCTAAATCTTGAGGCATTCTCCTGAAGACACCACTTTCAACATATCCAACAAATATCGTTGATCTGTACTTAAAATACTCCTATCGACATTTCCCTCTATTTTACACAATTTAGTTACAGAAAGTGTATGGCATGTTAATTGCACCAGAAAATTCTTTGCGGCCATGAATTACACCATCAAGTTAAACGAAAATATGTCTTAAAAGTAGTTCGTTAAGATGAAGCATACAAATGAACCGTTGGAGTGCACGATTTAACTCAGCATCTAGAAGACTTATTACTTCTGTCTTTGTACCAGTATTGATGATTGTGCCATCGCATCCAATTGCTAAAAGTGAATCAGTTGATATACCTTTCTCATTAAAAAGGATTAATATTCTATTCTATTTCTTAATGTTAGTCGCTGATTCCGCAAACTTGGTAAATGCAACTTGGTTCTTGTATTAAAGAAATATGTTCTTCTCTGACACAGGTGGCTGTACGGCCGCGCAGCCAGCTATGATGGCAACGACTGCACTTTTTCAGCGTTGGGCAGTCAATCCAGTTGTCTTCTATGATATGAAAACGCTTGCGCTTCAAAGGGTTAAGCGAGACGTCTTATTCTTTTGTCGGAGAATATATAGAGACGTCATATCAGAAGCGCGGACAAAAGTTAGTTAGCTCTTGTTTCGTGACGAAGCTGGCGAGAAAAATAGCCTATTTTTTAAATTTTGTATTCGAATTTTCGGAGCGTCTATAGGGAATGCTATGAAAAACATTTTTTATGGAAAAATATTTTTGTTCATTGGCAAATCATGCCACCCAAGCCACCAAGCCATTACATACATATGACCATTCTTAAGAAAAAAAAAGGTTTTTTTGGAGTAAGTGGGGCACCTGAAGGGGATGTTTCAAAAAAATTTTTATTTTGAAAAACTCTCACTTGACCATTTGGCAACTTTCGCCATGTGGGTCGTCATTAAAATAATTTTTTTTTCGATCCACCCAATTATATACATTGCGTGCAGTAATGCATAAGCATTCTTTTTTTATTATTTTGATTATAAGCTGCATTCTCCTTTTCCCGTACTTATTGTTTTTTCTACACCTCCCATCAAAGAAGACAGATCAAGGTTCGACTGTATTATGATTATACGTGGTGAGCTATCTCGATGGTTCATGAAAGTTTGTTTTTTTTTCATTTTGCAGCAAAATTAATCTAAGAGAGATGGAATTATAAGTAAAATTATGTGACATTTATAATGCTTTTCAACTAGTATTTCTGGGTATAAATTCTAAGTGCGTTATTGGTTATTCTGATTTCAATACTGCTTTACTTATTAGGTGTTAGTATTTTCCAGCTTTAAAATTTCGATGCGTTTAAAAGGTGCAGTTATTCGAACTCTCAATCTTTAAACAATTTTTATTGCCTGCATTTTAATAATATATTTTCAAATATACTTCTGCAAATTTTCTCCATTTTGAAACATATTTCGAAGTGTCAGTGACATTGATAAATGTGTTAAAAATAACATACCTCATTTTACATCAGCTGGTGAATGACCAATATAGTTCCGTTCTTTAAAAACTGATTTGAAGCAATGATAAATTTAATCTCCTATAATGTATGTATAAATAAAAGAAAGAAAAAAAGAACACTTTAGTGTAAATAAAAAATATTTTTCTAAAGCAAGATTAAAGTCTTTCTTTAAAGCTTTAAAGTAAAATAAACTATGCTTTAAATATATATTTTATTATGTGAGAGGATTTATTGAATGTTACTATTTCCTGGAACTTTTAAATTCATGGTTGGTATTTTCATTCAAATGTCCTATAGCTTAAGAAAATCAGTCCTTTCAGGTTTAATTTCAGATAGTTTTTAACCTCATAAGGTATTACCAATGTATTCAAACCATATATTTAGGAATATCTAGAGTGCTTATCTACTATACCTAAGCGTGTACTTTTTCCTGCCAAAAACGCACCTCATTTCTGCCACTATCATGGCTGCTGTCGAAGTAAAATAGAACATTCATTGTATGTACTTTAGAAAATTAAGATCGCGGGAAAATATTTTGATATGACCACTTTTTAAAGTACAGATCGGTCTAAAATAATTGAAATTATCTTTATAATTTAAGTTACTGACATTCTGCGCATGCCACTAGTGCGGCTACCGTTTGGAGGAACAAGTTTCCTCTCGTTATACTAAACCTAGAGATTCCTATACATATGATTCGAACTAGCTTAAATCGCGTGGATGGTTATTAGCACCCGGGTGCTATTTCTTTCAAGCACGGGATTTTTGTCTACACGGCGCGCCGTGGTCAGTTATCCGTTTGATTCATGTTTTCTGCAGAGTGATTTGATATTGCTAACGGAAACATGGACTATCCCTTCAGATGATTTTCAAATACCAGGATTCACTTTGGTCGAACGGATAGACAGTGGTTTCCAAAACAGAAAGCCATTTGGAGTTATGATTTTTATAGAGGAAAACTTTATAAAAAGAGTATGAAACACTTTACCATGTTCCTACACGAGTCAGATCAATGGTGTTTGGTCATTGTGTATATTCAAGATAAAGTGAGATTTGCAGTCCTCGAATTTCTAATGAAGATAAATTAGACGCTATATTCGAAACGTTGCTGAAGGAGGATGATTTTAAGACTGTTTTAGTAGGAGATTTTAACATAGAATTGAATTCCGATCAAGGATCCTATTTCATAACTGAAATGGATACTTTAGATTTTCCAATACGCACTAATCCAAATCATTTCACCACTAGGGGCCAAACAACAATTGATGCAATTTTCAGCAACGAAATTGTGGGAACAGTAGTCTATATGAGCACTTACAGTCATCATTTTCCTGTATATGGCAGAAATTATTGAATAGATTTAAAAGAAAAAACTCAAATTCTTCCAGCCAAATACGTAAATAAAATCTGTAAGAATTTCAGATTTTTATTTTTTATATTTTTTTTTTATTGTTTGTGCTTATGATTTATGATAGTCGATCGATCTCAAGGGTATATAGATAAGTGTATCGAGTCAGAACACATATCGTGATCGGCATACAATTACTTTATGCACTTCTGCAAAACATCACATATTTCATCTGTATTAGTTTGGTGGCTTCTCTACAGTGCTAATCGTGCAGGCAAGTGGTACAGAATATTTTGACGCTATAAGAGAGCTGTAACTATAACTGACATGAATAGTATTTGTAACCCCAGCACCCCCTCCCACACACACACACCTAAAATAAAATCCTGGGTGCGACACTGCCCGGGCGTATATCTAGGGAAGTTGGGCTACAATGAAACCAAATTTACAATTTTTTTTTGTTCACAAATTTGCATGTACAAAAGTAAAATTCATGCACACTTTTAAACTGCTCGTTTCCTCATCTGAATGAATTTCTAGGAGTTTGTAAATAGTTTTCATATTTACAAATATAGAAAAGTTAAATGCCTGTCAGTGTTTCATTGTACCCTATACACTTGGGTACAATGAAACACTTAATAACACTTGACAAATACTCAAGTTATATGAGTCCAAATTCATATTTCATATATGTTTTATGTACATTTATAATAAACATTAATTGACATACATATGAAATTTAAAGAAAAATAATTAATTCAACTGTTATGGTTTGAAATGAAAACATAATACTTTTATTGGAAGTTAGTGTATAGTTTTTCATTTTACATTAAATTTATTTAAATCAAACTCAAAAATTAACATTTATGCTTCCCTTAATGCACTAGGAATAGAAGGTGTTAGTTTTAGATACAATTTTAATTTTTTTGAAAACATATATTTCCGAAGAACGCACAAACTTGAAGCTTGGAATTAGCCGTTTTACGCACAGAACGTTGGATTCCGTTTGATTTCAGTTTTTTACATGGCCAAAAGTAGATTTCTTTACATTTAATTTCACCTTCCTTGAGTAAAACGTAATCATTTAGAGCGATACTGCTTGTGTCATACATGCTGCTATGTGAAAATAGCTGATAATCTGCACTGTTTGGATTGTTAGTTGTAAGACAATCTGGATTATCACCACCTTCATTGACTGAAGAGGATAAAGTACGATTTAAAAGCAGTTATTTGTAAGCTTTATGTGCCCTAAGGAGAGCTCAATCTAAATATTTAATATTAGCATCTTTATTTAAGTGAATGCATTTACTCGGGCTACAATGAAATATGTGTCATTATACCCCATCTACAAGGGTTTCATTATAGCCCAAGCTGAGGTTACAAACTAAATAAGTTTTTAATAATTCCTAATATTTCTTTTATTAATTCTGGCTATGAAAGTATGAAGACCACACCATATTGATCATAATATTTGAAAAATAAATAATTATGCATATGAAAACATGGCGGTCAAACAAAATTACTTTTAGTAACGAAATTTACTTTAAGTGGGGAAAATCCACTGATTTTCCATAAATCTTGTTCTAAAACTGCGATTGTCTCCAAATTACATCAGTAACTGGAATATGTATTTGTATAATAGGTGTGTGAGTTTTAACTTTCTAGGACAATTCCTATTGATTTTAGATTTCATATTTCATTGTAATCGAACTTCCCCTACACTTTGTACAGTGAATGTTTTAACTTTCCCGTATTCAGAGTGAATCTAAACTCTTGGGCAAAACTTTAAGGGCACACAATAAGGAATTGTAATCACATAGCAATTTGGGGTCAAAAACGCAGTTTTAACTTACTCGGTAATAATCACTTTGGGAAAAGTATTCAAGTGTCCGTCTAATTTCTTAACCAAGTTTCATAAATAATAGGCTCGTCTCCAAAAATTTCATCCATGAAATAAAATAGAATTTTTAAACTATCAATTTTAGTCTTCTGTTTTCGGAGAAAAATACATTAGTTTCTGACGAACAATGGTCGGAAAGTGCACTGTTGTTCCGACGCTTTTATTCAAAGTGATTATTAACAGCTAGGAGAAAACGACGTTGCCGACCCCACATTGCTATGTGATTCTGATTCCTTATTATGTGCCCTATCACCCCTTTAAGATTTGCCCAAGAATTTAGATTCACCCTGTATGTATATATCCGACTTTCTGTAATAATTTCTTCATTTGTTGCTAGTGGTAATTCATTTGTTGCTAGTGGTATAAAAGTTCTCAAATTTTTACCTTGCAGTTACTACAATTTGAAAGAGGTTCGCCCAAGGTACGCTCATTTCTTTGAATTGGGGAAGGATATTCACTGAAATGACAATTAAAGTATTAAAGTACAATTGTAATAAGAACAAAAATAATTTCATAGTTTCTACCAGATCACTGTCAAATATTTTTCTTAATAATATACGTATCATGCATGATTACTTTTCGGAACCAGATTTTTTTAAATCGATGTATGCACACTTGTGTGTATGCAGCCCTATCAAAACGAGCAATCTAATTATGAACATCAATAAAATTTCAATTTACTTTCATAAATAAAATTCATCTCGTTCAAGAAGAGTAACACATAAATCGACTTTTGAAGCTTAAGTATGTGATATACAATTTTGAATAACTTTAGTTAATTGTCCTGATATTCTAGAATCATCGAAGATATCCTTAGATTTTATTGTTTCTTTGCATTTTCATTTTTGTCTATGTTATACGAAATGATAACTCGAAAAATTTGTAATATCGTAAGGAACCGGTTAAAATAAGTAACTTAAATGAAAAAGTTCTAGTAAAAAACGGAAAAGGTGGCCATTTTTGTTTTACTCTTATGTGTATTTTAGAAAGCATTTACTTTCATTTGTGATACATTTTGTAAATAATTAATGCAAAATATTTAAATAAGTAACCGCATAATTGTAAAGTTTTAATAATAAGCAAAAAAATAATAATCATGTAAAAAATATACTCCATTCAGTAAAGCAAGCCACATTTCTGTACATGAAAGGCTGTTTATTTAAATAAATCTGAAAGTTTGCTTTCCAGATGAAAAAAGTTATAAAATCATATTTTACAAAGAATTCTATTTAGAATTATTTGTAAAATATGATTGGTATTATGGCGGTATTAAAGTGATCACTAATACTGTGATCACTTTAATACTGCCATTGCTTCTCTTTCACATGCCACAAATAGTTTATATGCTACCCGGTAAACAGCGCTAAACCGTATGGGAGAAAACATATGTGGATAGTATGTATATAGTTTCATCCGCTAGGATCATATTGTACGCCACTTTCCCCCTACGTTTTTTAACTCATAAGTGGCATAGTTGAGAAAAGTAAAATTATTATGTTTATCGCAGAATCTTTCTGTAAAAGCAAAATGCCACTAACCAACCTATTAAACTGGAAAAAATGCATTTTATATGTATTTCACAAAAATATCTCAGCAATATTTCCTGTCAAAAAAGATTTACGTCGAATTGCTACAGATCGTATTTATGAAATCTAAAATATTTCACTCTGTATCCGAGAATATGCAAGTACAATTGGCTCCTTTCTAGCTTTCGGAGCATCATTATACAGGAAAACTATATGTGTGTAGAATATTTGTCATTTTCCTTTAGAACAATCGGAAAAAAAACAAATTTATGTAAATGATGCTACTTTGAATAAATTATCGGATTACTTTCTGAATGCTGAAAAGAAACAAAAAGACTAGTGATATGCAATTTTATTTATAATAGTCATTGGATTATAAACTTATTTTAACGATACAGTTCAAAACTATGACTTCAAAATTTGAAGGAAACAGTGTTACAATTTTCTGACATTGTCTTTTTCTTCAATTTAAATCATACAAAAAACAGGATTACACCATAAAACCAATTTATATGTGCATTTTATGGAAATGAAGCCGCTTAGTAAAAGAAGAATTTTTTTTGTCTGTCTGTGTATGTGTGTGAGTGTGTGTTAAATCGAGACTATTGTTAAGACAATATCTCTTTTAAAATTCTTAACTTGTCACAAGCTTTTCATGAAAATCTTCGAGCCTTACAAAAAATTGCATAGCATTTCACACTCTTCGAAATATTATCTCTGCTGGTTGTTCTTCTGCGAAAATTATCGAAAGAATTCTCTATTGATCCTGGCAGCATTTGTTATGACTTAGAATTTCCCGAAAAGACAGACGGAACTTATAAGTGGCAGCTACAATAATTCAACACGATTTTAGTTGATTCAGTTAAGGCTCCAGTGTGCATTTAGTCCATTGCAAGATATCAATAAATTTGCCTTTTTCTCCATTGAAAGGCATTTGATTTCCGAAGCAGTCGTAATTCTCGGAAATTTCTGTTATTCATTAAATGCATTTAATGAAAGATTGCTTGTTTAGTAAAGTCAAAGAAGATGTATTTGTATAGAACTATTTGTATGATGGATCTACAAATTTAAAGTAACTATCAGAAATATTGACAACTTTCCACAAACATGTATAGTATTATTATACACTAGCGTGCAAAAGTCTCTGGTCAACGAGTGCATAACTAATAAAAAACGAAACGTATGGGAGAAGGTGGGCCAAAATCATCCTACCGGGCAAAACGATCCCCATATGTTTTCTTACACACAGGTCGCGCTATCTACCGGCTAACACTTAAACGAGCTGTGCCAAGTGAAGAAGCAATTTGTGGTGTTAATGTATTACTCCACTTCCCAATGTATTAAAATATTTTTGTCAAATACGTTACCAATAAATTTGTTCATTCTTTTTGAACGTTTTGTTTCATATTGATCACTCCTGTGTTGATCAAAGACTTACGAGAATGTAATTTAAATGAAAGAAATCAACACTCTTCGTTTGTTACACTCCAAATATAAGAAAATACCTACAAATTTTTAAAACATTTGTTGCCTCATGCAAACATTGCGCATTTCAGCACGTTAATGGCAATCCTACGGTACTCATTTTTTTCTTTTTTGACACTGGATATTATAGTAAGCCCTATCTCTCACATTCAAATGCTGTCCTAGTGCTGCACAAGAAAACCAAAGCGCGTATATATAGATGTCGAAACCTCAGATCAGTAGTATTACTTTTAATCCGGTTCAAAGCCAACACTTAATTTATAACTATGATTTAAAGAAGTATTTTAGCAACTTTTACGAGTTCTCTTGCGATTTTTTTGTAAATCAAACTGATATGAGAAGGAACAGCAATATTTAACAATTTATAAATATCTATATAATACTTCTATAATTATATAATTGCAAAGTATAATGAATTATTAATAATAAAGGGTTATGTTAAGTTTTATCTTGAATAACTTTCATCAGAAAAAAAATTCTAATTATATGAATTTTCCACAGAATCGCAAAGGATTTTAATCTGCAAAATTAAAGCTTGAGTGTACTCTCGTAAAACTACAGACGTTACTCATTCCATATCAAACTGATGCGGAATAAACTCTAAGATGCTCTAATATATTCGCGACTGATCAACTAATAATTAGGCATTACTTTTATGATTTAATACAATACTAGATATTTTTGCATAAAATAAAAATGAAATTTTTTTTTATGAATACCTGTGTGATTTAATGCAAAACCTTTCTAATATTAAAATTTAACGTAAAAGATTTTATTTTAGATAAAGCCACAAGAAATTGCTATCTTTTTGAATTCAAACGTATTGAAACCATCCTTTTTTTAACTTCATGGATATTTGGTGATTCATATTGGAAAATTGATTATCGATTTTGATGAATAGCAGAAAGTGTATTTTATCGATATTTTTTTTACTTTTTTCCTTTACAATTTTCAGTTGACTTTGCTTTACATTTTCATTGAAGACAGGTAAAAATCTAAAATAAAATTACTTGGAATCTTCTTTCCTTCAGAGTAATAATACACGCATGAAAAATGAGAAAGATAAATTAAATTTATCGCCACTTTTTATGTAAGTTGTAGTTGCGATACCTTTGTTATGGCCTTCATACTCCCAACGCCCAGATTTAAAAAATACGATGTGGACAACAAATGACTTCCTTGCACGTCAATTAAATAAAAAATATTTTTGGCGCACTTCATCGTAATTTATTTTGTTTGAAATAGATAAAATACTGCAGTAATACTAAGGTTTAGCGATTTCTAGCCAAATATTTCCTATACCGCCAAGCTGGGTTTAATTTGTAAGATTTGTTTTTGACACTTAATTTGGCGGTATTTCACAAAAAGCGAACTAGATTGAAATAGTTTGCAAGATTTTGGGGATAGCCAAAGTAGTCATTGACCACAGGCTTTCAATGAATTGAATGTATCCATACACCTTAATGTATTTAAAGTCATTTGGGTGACCCTGTAAATAAATTACCAAGTCTACTGCAATCATAAAAGATATTCACAGTTAGATGTTACAGTAGTTTTTCATACAAAATTTCAGCATTCTACTGTTAAAAGTTTCATAGTTATGCAAAATTCGAAATTATGCGCGCAAAATTTGGCCATATTTCTGCAAAACTCACCAAGGTCGATGACATGTGGTGAAATTTTGCGCATGAAACAAACAATGACTGACTACAGACGTAATATATTGAAGATGACCGTAGACATTCATGTATTGAAATTCTTTTGGGTGGGACTGTAAATAAACTCTCCAGTAGATTGGAGCCAAAAATCGAGATGCACAACTAGATGTTACAACAATCTTATAGATGAAATTTCAATATTCTACAACTAACAGTTTATGAGATATGCAAGTTAAATACATACGCACGTACACCAAAACTCGACAAGCTAGGCGACTTTTGGAGTAATTCTTTAGGGATGAACGTGACCGTGCTTGGACCATTAGTATAACCTCGGACCATAGACCCGGGACCTATGTACTTCGCCCGTTTACCATTTCCAGTGACATAACCTTTGTGCCATGGTGAGCTTTAGCATGAAGTATACTATTAATGTTCAGATCATGTTTAAGGTTTCAGAAAAGCATTAAATAAAAAATAAGTAACGTCTTAAATTTATTATAGTTTATATTTAAAATGTCTGAATAAAATTCTGCGCAATTCCACTGCCTTTTTAATTAGTTTTAACTGCAAGAAAACGATTTTACTGTTGTTTGATAAAGTAACAAATCTTTATCCTGGTCCTCAATTTCAGAAATACTACTTTAATGCTTATCCAATCTTTAAAACATTGCTTACACCCATTTCAAACAACAAAAATGACAAATATATTCACTTACAACACAAAAGTAGAAAAATTTTGAGAAAGCAATAAAAAGACTCAAAAATTTTCAGCTTAAAAGAATTCCATTCAATGTATTATTTAAAAAAAATATTGTAAAGTACTTTCAGCAGCAAATATAATCATTTGTTTATGATTTTCTGTACCTTATAATAATTGTAATTTTGTTATACCGAATTATTTTTTATATTATTACCATAACAAGGTTTATTCATAACTCTAAGAACCCGAGATTCAGGGACTGAAAAGAAAACGTTGCCTAAAGCATTTAACACATCAAAGAAATCAGATCAAAAGATAGATCGCTTTTCAAGAAGTTCCTCTACAAAGAATTTAATAGTTTCTTTGGTTTCAAGGATGCGTAATATAAAGAATTTATAGTTGATTTTTAAAAGTATGAAATAAAATAATCTTGTCATATGATTTATAAATATAAAAATAAGAATACATTTATTCTGTTTTAGGTAACGTAATATTTCTATTAAACAACATTTTTAGTTATAGATAGAGTCATATGGGGGAATCACGGGTCACTCTGTTTCCACGGCAAAGAATGGTCATTCACTTTATAGAATACTTTTTGTTTTTAAACAAAACAGCTAAACTATACCAAGTCTTGCTTAAGCATTCTATTTTCTTATATAAAGTTCAAAAACAATGTATAAAGTAAATAAGAGGGGGGAAATGCTTTTTACACTACTAAATAAACATCTTGAAATGAAAATTGTCTCTGAAACTCATGACTTTTTTAAGATTCTTGTAACTGAAACATTTTTGAAAAAACAATTTTGTTGGTGCTGGTTTTTACTTGCAGACGGTCTAAGCTTTTCATACATACATATACCTCATTAATTTTTAAATTAATTTTAAATTATGCTGATTTATCCCCCACAATTTACAGATGTAATTTTTGGTCAGTGATACTTTTTGATATTTTAGCTGTATTTTTATTTATTTTTGTATGAATGATATTAGTATTTACTATACTATTATACTTTACTGTAACATTATATTGTATTTTAACTGAAAGGTATAGACAGCCCCCCAAATGCAAAATAAGCTAATTTGGAACAGCTTGGTGATAAAGAACTGTCTAATGACAATGAAAAGATTAAGATCGAAGAAGCTGCAAAAAAATTCCCCCTTAGATGATTCTAAAAGGTGCTACAAGGAATTCATACTGTACATGAAGCGCATAAATATATTGCTGTGTAATTAAAAAAAACTTTGTAAAAAACACACATAAGAAGTAAAAGGAAAGAGGATACGCGTTTCGTTCAAAAATTGTTTTGAACTTCTTCAGTCCAAGCCCTTCGTCGTAAAGAACACAGGGAACTGAAAAGAGAAAAACAAGCAAGATGTTGCCACAAGGGGCAAAGAAAAGACGAACATAACCACGGAGAGGGGAGAAAAATATTAAAAAAGGGGGATAAAAAGGAAAGGAAAGAAGCACAAAAAATACAGAAATAAAAAAGGAATAAAGAAAAATAATAAAAAAGGGAACACACAAGTACAAACACACACACAAAAAAGAGAAAACAGAACAAACAAACAAAAAACAAATAGCACACGTATTTTTTTTTTTTTAAATAAAAGCCACGAACAGGACAGCACAATAAATATACATATAAATAATTTTTTTTTAATAAAAACGAAAAAGAAAGACAGTAACACACGTATATACACATTAAAGAAACAGGGAAAAAAATAAGAGGGGGGGGGTAGACGAAGAAAGTGAAAAGAACCTTACAGCAGCAACTTCCAAGCAGAATGAACGAAAGGAACGGAAGAACCATCGTTCACAAGACGATCTAAGTGCTGGGTAATGGAAAAACCTTCCAAAAAATCCAGATGGGACAAAGACTGAGGAGTGCACAAAATCTTAGCCTTAGAAAACTGAAATCGATGATTGGAATTCCAACAATGTGAGGCAATAGAAGATTTGGAAAGTTCGTGCTTAGAGACATATCTCTCATGCTCTTTGAGCCTAAATTTGAGAGCTCTTCTGGTCTGACCAATATAGCCCAAATCACAAGATTCTCAAGGAATATAATAAACACCCCAACGGTTCTCAGTAGGAATAGGATCTTTAAGGGAAGAAAATTTAAGTTTATTAACAGGTTTAAAAATGACTTTGAAACCGAAATTTTTAAGAAGTTTAGAAATTTTGTAGCATAAAGGTGAAAAGAAAGGTAGTACAATTAATTCGTTATGAAAATTAATAGTATTAGTAGAAGTATTAGGCTTATTAAATTTAGAAACAGCTTTATCAATAATAGAGGGGCTAAAACCACGAGAAACAGCTAAGGATTTTAAGTAACTAATTTCATTATTAAGAGAAGAAGAATCAGAGCAAATTTTGATAGCACGAAACACATAAGTGTAAAAAGCAGAAAGTTTTTGCTGGTAAGGATGATTAGATAGGGCATGAGGAGGTAAAGATATAGAAAAGGGCTTGCGGAAAACAGAAGTAGAGAAACCGTCAGGATTCCTAGAAACAAGAACATCCAAAAAAGGTAAATAATTGTTGCACTCCTCTTCTCGAGTAAATTGGATACACGGATCAACAGAATTAACGATCAAAAGTAAATTAGAAATATCACAATTGGAATCCACTAGAACGAAAGTATCGTCAACATATCTGACCCAGCACGGAAAATTAAAGACCTTGAAGAGCTTCTCTTCAAAATAATGCATATAAATATCACATAAGAGAGGTGAGAGAGAATTACCCATAGCAAGACCCTCGGTTTGTTTATAGAAAGAGCCATTAAAAATGAAAGCAGTTTGTTTAATACAAACGCTTACTAAAGCTATAAACTCTTTAATTAAGGTAACCAAACGTCCCTAATTTCATAACCCTTTCAGTTTGCCCAAAAAGCAAGAATTAGGGACAAAATTTTAATTGAAACATTTATTTCTTCCCAGCTTAAAAAGAAATTAATCATGTTTTCATTCTTTTTTGGCTGCTAATAATTCTTCAAATATTAATTCAATAATTCAATTCTTCAAATATTAGTTCAATAATTCTTAATTGATGTTAATAGTTGAATAAGTAGAAGCTATTTTGAGAAGATCATTGAATTTATAAAATGTCCCCGATTTTTATTTCAGAATTGAGCACACAACGCTGATTCGTCCCTAATTCTTTCTTCAAAATAATCTTATTATTTAAATTAAATTTTTTCTGAACTAGAACACTTTAGATTAATAAAATAATCGGCGTTCTAAATAATGATAATTTAGAATATTTATTTACTTTTGATATGCATTACTGTATAAAAAAGGATGACTCATCTTTATCTCGGACACACAATTCCTGCTCACTCAATAATTTAAATAAAATAAAGAATATTTACGCTTTAGGTAAAGTGATTAATAATTTCTAAATTACTTAAGCTTACTTCATGCCAAATTAAATCATTTTATCTTTAACACTTTAGAAAATATTAAGCTATTGTTTTTTTTTTTTTTTTTTTTTAACCCAAAATTCCCCATATGACCCTATTTTGTATTCACAAGAATATAAACTATTATGATTATGAATACACATTTTAAATGTATTTAAAATTCCTTAATGTATGAAATTTACTCGTGTTGTTTTAGATTTTGTTACACTGCGTTTTTTAAAAATTCTTTAGAAAAATGCAATTGAAGTCACGATTTTAAATCGATACTTGTTTTTAAAACTTTTTTTTTGCATTTAAGTTTTATCAGTTATGTACTGAAATATTATTGCAAATCTAGGGCGGCTCCAGCGAAGAGGCCATGAAGCTGTTCCCCCTTCCCAAATTTTGTTTTACAACTTCAGATTTGCCTACTTCACGATTTCACACGTTCAATTTTCATTTAAAGCAATTTATAGACCTATGAAAATGTTCAATCCTCCCCTGAGAATTCAGTCTGGAGCAGCCCTCTTTCAAATATAATTCGGTTTATTATTCCTATTCTTTTCAATAGAAAAAAAGTATTCTAATTGAATTTTGTAAAGAATGCATAATTAATGTATATAATTATTTCTTTACTTATTTATTTATATACTGTATAAAGCATTTGAAAATCGACTGTTAAATCTATATGATAGGTCAAATATGTTTTTTAGTTATACAAAATATTGAATTTACGAATTAAAATTTAAAGATTTATTTAGCATAATTAACACACGCTACCATAAAAAAGGAAAAAATTTCTACGCACGGGATTCGAACAGAGATCCACCTAGTCACTTTCTCCAACAAGCCACGACTGCTGCGCCTTGAGTGAAAAAACAATGTATATGTTACAGTGAAAACCCGAAATCAGTCAAAACCCGAATTAACTAGGGAAAACGGGTTTTAAGTGACAGCGCTAGGCAAAACCCGAATTAACTAGGGAAAACCCGTTTTATTCGAGTAGCGGTAGCACGGTTTCGAGGGGCCCCTACAGCGGAGGCATATTTTCCACGGGGCCCCCTGAAGTGATGGCCGGACCCACTGATGTTTTTTGGGGTTTTGCAGAGGGCCAGCGTTAGCATATTTTCGAGGGGGGCCCCTTGAAGTGATGGCCGGACACAGTGATATTTTTTGGGTCTCACAAAGGCCAGCGTTAGTATATTTTCGAGGGGGCTCCCTAAAGCGAAGGCTGGACCCATTGATGTTTCTTTGGGTCTCGCAGGGGTCCAGAGTTAGCATATTTTCCAGGGGGCCCACACAGTGATGACCGGACCCACTGATGTTTCTTTGGGTCTCCCAAAGGGCCAGCGTTAGTATATTTTCGACGGGGCCCCTACAGTGGTGGCCGGACCCACTGATTTTTTTTGGGTCTCCCAAAGGGCCAGCGTTAGCATATTTTCGACGGGGCCCCCTGAAGTGATGGCCGGACCAACTGATGTTTATTGGGGTCTCGCAGAGGGCCAGCGTTAGCATATTTTCGAAGGGGGCCCCCTACAGCGGTGGCCGGACGACACAGGAATGTTTTTTGGGGGTCTCGCAAAGGGCCAGCAATAGCATATTTTCGAAGGGGGAGCAAAATCCAATTTTTAGTGAATAAAGCATTAACATTCCTGAATTCACATGGGAAAACATGGGGGTCCTGCCACCACCGTTTGGGGGCACCCCTCGAAAAAATACTAACGCCGGCTCTTTGCGAGACCCGAAAAAAATCAGTGGGTCTATCCATCACTTTAGGAGGCCCCCTGGAAAATACGCCTCCGCTGTAGGGGTCCCTCAAAAACGTGCTACCGCTACTCGGATAAATCGGGTTTTCCCTAGTTAATTCGGGTTTTGCCTAGCGCAGTCAGTCAGAACGCGTTTTGCCTAGTTAATTCGGGTTTTCCCTAACGCACTCAGTTAGAACGCGTTTTCCTTAGTTAATTCGGGTTTTGACTGATTTCGGGTTTTAACTGTAACATATACATAGTTGGCATCATTTCATCGCAATTTTCAATAGACCTTTTTCTTGTTAAAAGTACAATATTCCGCTTTAGTACGCGTATGAATTTAGAAAAGTAATAATTAAAAAGGTAATCTTCTATTATATGGAATATTGATGAGATGATTATGAGCAGTTACTGCGCTCTTTTAGTGAAGTTAATAGCCATTCATGTCAAATCGACGGGTCCTTTAAGCAAACTATATCTTTTAAAGATCGTTATTTCTTACATTTTTGAAAATTTTCTATTTCCAAGACTTCATGAGGCAGTTTTTCTTATTTGTTGTAATCGCCGCTCATCCCCTAACGCCAGCTAATGAGTTCTCCAAAAATTCGGCTTTTGAGGGTTGAACCATGTTTGAACAGGAATCCGGGTGCAATCGGTACTTGACTTTTTTCAGACATTTTCGGATAAACCTTTAATACGGTTCAATCAATGGGACATTCCTTCTAACTCTCTGGTTTAACAATTTAATCGGTGAAAGGCTGAACTTATATTTATAACAGTGTAGTTGCAGTACCGTTTCGATACCTGTCAGCTGTACAGTGTGATTCAGAATGAATGGGACAAAAAGATAACATTATTGTGAACGTTGCAATTAATTTATTTAGAAAATTCAAATTTACCTCAAAACTACATTTATTCAAGTTTCTACAGGTGTTCAATATGTGCCCCTCCGGTGACACACGGTATTCAAGCTCCTGCCACACTCGTGATAGCATATCGAGAGTGGAACTGTAGTGTTGAACTCCCTGTGATGGAGTTCAACACTGCAGTTATCCGCTGCTTCAGTTCCTCTAATTCTTGAGGAAGTGGCGGCACAAACACTTTGTCTTTAACGAAACCACAGAGAAAAAAGTCACAGGGCGTTAGATCTGGGGATCTCAGCGGCCAATGAAGACATGTCAAATCCTGTGGCCCAGCACGGCCAGTCCAGTGATGGGGTAGACGTTCAGGAACTCACGTACGTTGTTATTCCAATTTGGGGGAGCACCATCTTGCTGCAAAATGAAATCAGGAACAGCTTCCACCAGCTGGGGGAGCAACCACTCAGAGAGCATATCTTGGTAAATGTCCCCATTAATCGATTTTTCAGCAAAGAAAAATGGACCAAAAACACGACTGTCTGATAAAGCGCAGAAAATGTTCACCTTGTGAGAGTCATGCTGATGTTCAAATGGTACATGGGTATTTTCCGTGCCCCAAAATCGCAAATTATGGCGATTAACTTTGCCACATAAGTGGAACGTGGCTTCATCGGTAAACACCAGTGTGTTCTCGAAACCATTCACTTCGAGCTTTTCTTGAAATTTCACACAGAAATTCTTATGCAACGGTTTGTCAGTAGGTTTTACAGCCTGGACCATCTGATATCTATACGGCTTGAATTGGAGACTTTTCCGTAAAACACGCCACACCTTTGTCTGAGGGACAGCCAGTTCTGCACCTGCACGTCGCGTTTATTT
Source organism: Cheiracanthium punctorium (assembly GCA_038373885.1). Lineage (NCBI taxonomy): Eukaryota > Metazoa > Arthropoda > Arachnida > Araneae > Cheiracanthiidae > Cheiracanthium > Cheiracanthium punctorium. Next base: position 418,559 of record JAWZYV010001640.1, read on the forward strand.
TGAGGGACTCCGAAAAAACGAATCACGAATTCTTTCAACAACTTCGGGTTTTGTTTCTTTTCGTCCTGGGCTTTCTTTTGTTCTTGCATAAGCAGCCGGTATCCTGGAACTGCTTCACCCACCTGCTTATGTTATGCCGATGCGGTGGTTTCTTTACGAACTTTCGCGCGAAATTGTCTTTGCACAACAGTTACCGAGAAGGTTTTGGCATATTCGAAAACGCAGTACTCTTTCTCCTGCATGGACGACATTTTGTTTAACAGCGCCTCTAGCGGCAAGTTCGTCATTCCATGATTTTTCCCTGTTACCAAATAAAACTTGTATAATTGTAGTTGCAGAATAAATTTGTTTCGGCTGAATAAATACATTACGGCAGTCACACTGCACTATTCTTTTTGGCCCATTCATTATGAATCACCCTGTATTTCTCATCTCAGAACCGCCTCTTATTGAAATCCAGATAAATTTCCGAAGATATTTCAACGATTGATTCTAAGTCCAAGCACTAAAACAATAAGACGTCCAATATAAATTGGGAGCAATTTTACAAAATCTATTTTGTAATCTTAAGACTTCACCTTGTATGTACCATATTTAATTAGGGAATGCAATCCCGCTTTTGCGGGATTACAATGTCATGGCTATAATTTTCATATTTATGTAAGGTGTTGTTTTAATTATGAATTAAGATAAAGTATTAAACCAGATAGTGCTTATAAACTTACTTTTTTTCACTTTTCTCTATTAAAATTAATTTTTATTTGAATGAAATATCAATCCCGAGGGATCCCGCAATCTCGTGCGGGATTGACATTTCATTCAAATAAAAATTAATTTTAATAGAGAAATGTAGGAAAAAGTAAGTTTATAAGCACTATCAGGTTTAATCCATAATTAAAACAATACCTCACATAAATATGAAAATTATAGCCATCATATTCTAATCCCGCAAAAGCGGGATTGCTTTAACTATATTTTATACTAGAAGATAAGCCGATTGTGGTAGCAATTAGAACGGGCGCTGTGAAAAAAAAAATTAACAAAATACGTCTACACTCAATATATTTAATCTTCGTCCACTTAAATAAATAACTTCGTATTCAATTTTTGCTATATACTAAAATCGGAATTGCATTTTCTTCTAAAAGCATGCCAAAACTTTTAGCATTTGAAAGATTTCATTTTGCTGTAAACAACACCTCTTATGTCAATGATTCATACAGAAGAAAACACAAGAACCGCAATTTGGGAAATAAAGGACTGTATAATCTAGAAAAACTATTTTAAATGATATTTAATTGCGATTTTCCCTTCAAATCCTGATAACCGTGATTTTAGTATGATGTAATTGCCTCTTGCAAGAGCTAATTTTGTCACGCAAATGATTTCTTTACCTCTTAGAAATAAAATAGAGCTGAAATTAGCGAGAAATCACTTAAAAATTAGAGAACGGGTGGATTTTCTATTTTTGAAAGTAGCACAGATTATTTTCTATATTTTTATTCATAATTATGAAAAAAGTCAAGCTGATCGTAAAAACGATGCAGATGTTATTGCTCTTTTTGTGTTTAACTTTTTAATATTTTCGGAGTAAAGGAGGTAAAAGTTTTATCTTGGAGTAGTTAACCGAAATTGTTACAGAGTCTGTGAAGCTGTGAATCAATGAATAAATGAGGGTGAGCCAGGGGACACAACGATACACAACGATACAACGAACAACGGACACAACGATAGAGTAGGATCATATCGTAAAATTTATGTGTATTGAAACAAATGAAATTTTTTTTAATTTACGGAAATCTTGAAGAAATGCAATTTTTGAATACTTCTGAAGAAATTTGAGCAATCGGAATATATTCTTTGAAGTTATATACGTATGTTTTCTTATTTGGCAGTTGTCTTTCCGTCATTTTACTATATCAGTAAAAAGGACGGGAACATAACTTTTAAAAATTACTGAAAGGCAGCCATATTAATAAAAGAAATTAGACGTTTGAGCGAATCGAAGATATGATCAGATTTGAATATATATTTTTTTCTCTCTCTCTGTTTAAGTATTCATCTGTGTCAACTTTAATGTAAAGGGTGATCAATTTAAAATAGCACCCGTTGGTTTTTCTTACTACCCTTAAATCTGACGAATGTGACAGCTATTCTAATTCTAAGGTATAAATAGCTGAACCTTATTTAAGTGTGAAAGATAATTTCGAACATTGTTGGACTGTTACTACTTTATTTGTGAGGTAAAACAGAAATGGAGACGCACAAAGTTACTTAATTCAGTCATAATTTTATTTTTGAAAAGCATAATTAACATTTGTTACATTATCATTACTTACAGCAAATGTTGAAAATGTTAATTTTCAACATTTTAAATGCAAACATGAACGCGTCGAAGTAGTTTTTTGCTACACTTCGTAATATTGTTGATGTTATCACGAGATTTCTTCAGTTATGATTTGTTTCAATTCATCGATGTTTGCAGGTCTTTTCTGGAAAACTCTATCTTTGAGATAACACCACACGAACAAAATGTAAAGGGATGAGTAATACTCAAGAATGGAATGACAATCTAAAAAAATTTAATTAAATTTTGTTTTTCAAAAATAAAGTTTTTACAGGATTAAGTAACGTTGTGCGTCTCCATTTCTTTATCTCACGAATAAAGCTGTAACAGTCCAACATTATTGGAAATTGTCTTCCACGCATAAGCAAGGTACAAATAATCATTCGTCAGTGTTAGAACATCTGACACATACGTCAGATTTAAGTGCAGAAAGAAAAATCAATATGTATTCTTTTAAATTGATCACCCTGTATAATTTGAATTTTTTCCTTCACCTCGAAGATATTTATACTCTCTTATTCGATATTCTACTATAAGATAAACCATTAAAAAATGTCAATATTTCATGCATTACCATTATAGTATTTACTAAATATATATATATGTGGTTTTCTACTTATGAGTCCTTTTTGTTTCAGTAATTTTCGTTGCTTCTAAAAATCTTCAGTTTCCCAAGAAATGCAAAACACACAAAAAAAACCCCTACACTTACCTGACATTAAGCTCACTTATGATTCATGCTAAAAGTGCTTTCTGTCAGCAATAATATACATATGGATTCTGGTTTGCAATTTCCGCTGCAAGTTGTACAATATCGCAAGTGACCCCCGGGCAAAAGCATCAGTAATAAGTTTTTACACCTTCAATTTTAACATTAATGTGTTTAAGATGTCTTTTCTTAATAAATCGGTGATGCTGAACAACTTTGTAACTGACTTCCTCATTGTATCGTACCGTTTTTGAGATAACAGCATTAATTCCAAATTTATCCGCCAGGCGGCTCTGTAAGTGGTTTCTTTGCGTAGAGCATGCCAACTTTACTATACTTAGACGACACTTTTATGACTATAAGTTTTGTCATTTAGAAATAATTGTGACAATGGACTTTTGCGGGCACACTGTGCTCCAATAAAAGGATAGTTAACTATGTATTGCAGTTTCAACGTGTTCTAAAATGCTTCGAGAACATGATTGTTTATTCGCAGGCTGTGACTATTCAAGCAGTTTATGAAAATGAATTCACGGAGTGAGTAATTTAATGGATCATCAGCAATTTTCGACAACGTTCTAAAGTTTAAAAAATACTGTTCTCTCACATTTTGATCCTGTGATGATACACGATACACCATGTTCGTTGAAGTGTAAAATTTTCATTATTGACTGTTCATTTTGCCCACCAGAAAGCAGCTTTTGCATATAACTCAGGAAACGTCTATGAAATTTCACAACACATGTTCATCTTCATTATTTATTTATTTATTTCATAAAAGAAATGCACACTACAGATTGTAATCCATTTACAGTGATGCATAAAAGGACAAATTACAAAAAACAAAATTAAAAAAGATAAAATACAGAGATAAAATAAATACCAAGTCATGACTGCAAAAGTTCAAAACACTTAACTCTAAAGACTTTAAAAGACATGTTAAAAGTATCCAAATCCAAAGAAAACTTATTATAAATTTTATAAAATTTATATAACGAAAAGTATATGTAATTATATTTTATAATAATTGGATCCACAAATAAATGGCTATTACGAAGAGACCTGTTCGGTACATTTACACAAATACTTTGAAGAATATCACTGCAGTCTACCATATTATTGACAACTTTATAAAAAAAATAATAAACAAAATAGATCACGACGAGAACTTAAACTAGGAACACCAAAAATACTTCTCAAGTAAGATGAAGAAATATTCGGTATGTAAATAGGATTACTTTTGTAATATAAATAACGAGTAAACTGAGTCTGCACCCGCTCAAGAATTTTCATTTTATTTTTATAATACAGATCCCAAATAAGACTACAATATTCAAGATTAGAGCGTATCAAACTAAAGTATAAGATTTTTAATGCATGAAGGTTAGAAAATTCTTTAGTTTTGCACTTAAGAAAACCAAGTTTTTTGTAAGCTTTAGAGATAATGCTATAGATATGGATTGAAAATTCAAGTTTCCTGTCAAAAACAACGCCCAAATCAGTTATGGAATCCGAACGAAATAAGGGAAGATTATTAATATGATATGAATAAATTAAAGTTTCAGATTTAAGAGAATAACTAAGAATATTACATTTCATAATATTAAGAAATAATTTGTTGTCAGCGCACCATTCATATAAACTATTAAGATCGCTCTGTAAAAGACAAGCATCAGTAACAGACCATATCTCTTTAAATAATTTCAGATCATCAGCAAATAAAAGATACTTAGAAAATTTCAAAACTGAACACAAATCATTAATAAACAAAATAAAAAGTAAAGGTCCCAAATTAGAACCTTGGGGAACACCAGAAGTACAGGTAAAATTCTCAGAAACAGCACCATTAAAATACACACAAAGCTGTCTATTACACAAGTAAGAAAAAATCCAGTCAGTAAGATTAATGTGAAAACCCAAGCCAATTAATTTCTTAAGAAGAATTCCAAAGTCAATAGAGTCAAAAGCCTTGGAAAAATCGGTATAAATGACATCAAGTTGATATCCGTTTTCAAACGAAAAAATAATATTGCTATTTAAACAAAATAAATTAGTAAGCGTAGACCGTTTAGGAATAAAGCCGTGTTGAGATGAGGAAATTAAATTTTTAACCTGCTGAAAAACTTTATTGTGCATTATAATTTCAAATATCTTAGAAAAAGGACTTAAAATAGCAATAGGTCGATAATTTTTGCAGTCATTTATATCACCCTTTTTAAAGACAGGAATAATTTTAGTATGCTTCCAAGCATCCGGAAAAGTATAAGTTTTTAAAGAAAGATTAAATAAAATAAGAAGAGGATAAATCAACCCATCAGCACAACCTTTAACAATAAAGGAAGGTACATTGTCAACACCAACAACTGAAGAAGTCTTCAACTTCTTAAATGCCAAAAGAACATCCTCAAAAGTAATATTATCAATTTTAATGAAATCATACAAGGAGCTGTCAATTAAGGGAGAATTTCTGTCATAATCCGAACTAGATTTGTACACAGAGCTAAAGTAGGTGGCAAAAATATTAGCGATATCACTATTGTCATTAAAGCAGACATTTTTATAACAAATATTGTTAGGCAAAGATTTGTTTTTATTAAAATAAGACCAGAACTTTTTAGGGTCAGAGATCAGTTTATTTTCTGTATTCTGCAAGTAAGAAGCATAATCCCTACCAATGCTGATCTTTAATTTAGATCTAAAATACTTAAATTCATCGGAAATGATCGGATCACTATTTTTTATTAAATGCCTACGAACTTTACTTTTACATTTAATTAATTTAATAGTTTCAGTGGAATACCAAAAGGGGAATTTTTTCCTTGAAGATTTCACAGGAATCGTATGGTTTAAAACATCATAAAGATACACATAAAAACAATGCACAGCTTCATCAACATTATTAAAAGCATTCAGAAAATTCCAGTCAGTCTCAGAAAATAAATGCCACATAGTAAAAAAATTGCTTTTTTAAAATCATAACCACCAATGCCACTACTTTTTTTAACAGCCCGAGTTTTAACATAATTAATAACAATAGACAATGCAGGATGATAATTATCCTCAGAAACCAAAGGCCTATCACTGTGCTCAACAAATATATTACAAAAATTGATATTAGCCAAAATCAAATCTAAAAATTTTTTGTGACAGTTAGGTACCGCATTAAATTGGTTTAAATTATAGAGTTGCAAAAAGTTAAATAGTTCATTTAAAATAGGATCCGAACAATTAACATTAAGACACTCTGTTGTTACAGGTAAGTTAAAATCACCACAAATAAAAATATTATCATTTGTAGTGAACTTCACAAAAACATAAAAAAATTTTACATAAGTTTCACTACCAGAACCAGGAGGGAAATAAGTAACACATAAAAGCATTTTAATCCGATAGTTCACATCAATGGAGATCCAAAGACACTCACAGTTCAAATCAGGAACATCAATCCGAACAGCAGAAAAACATTTTTTAACAGCAACAGCAACACCCCCACCCCGTTTAAAAGAACTAGTTGAAGAATCACGGTCCCTCCTGAAAATATCATATCTGTCATCAAACAAATCCGAAGAGTCAATGTCACTACATAGCCAAGTTTCAGTTAAAAAAATAATATCACAGTTTTCAGAAGCAACTGAGCAGAAAAAATCATTAGTTTTAGTAGCAAACCACGAACATTCTGGTAAAACATAGATAGTCACCTGCTGGAATCCCGAATAGATTTATCGAACACAGTTCCGGAGTCATCAGAATTCACTTCTAAAACTTGATCTTTTCTCAATCTGCCGAAAAACTCCGACACAAGACATCCATCTGGCCAAACTGAAGCATCCATTAACTGGCAAAAATCACACCCGTACACTTCAACATGGAAAGATGAATAAGTTTGAAATTTAGTCTTGAGTTTCTTCCATAAAAGAAAGTCTAAATTCAAGGGGCACAAGAAATTCGTTATCTGTTTCACTGTTGACTGAGGACTTAATCTGGACAAAAAAATTGCTTTTCTACGTGGCAGCCTTTTCACACTACTTAAGTTCGACTCTTTCTTGGATCCATTAACAATAAGTTTACTTTTATTTTTCTTCTCATTTTGCACAAGAATACTTACAGGAATATTTTCGACAATCGGCACTGACGAGAGGAGACATTAGTCGTTTATGTTGTTGTTGTTGTTGCTGACTTAATTTTTTCGGAGGTTATTTCTATAGGTGTACTAAATCAAGAAAAAAATCTTAAAGAGCGATAAAAATATAATCAAGGCTTGCCTGTTTTATTTTTTTTTCTTGCTTTAACAGAACCAATTTCTTAATTGCCTGAAAGTCCATTTTTTTTAAATTTACATGTTTAAACCATCTTACATTAAAGAAAATCCAGAGGCTTATTTTATTAGTATAGTTACTTTGCAATCTGCTTCTCTGAATTATTTAAAAATTTTCCAATTAAAAGGAGTAGTCTCCCACTTATGTCTTTACTAATAACTTTGATCAATACTTTCATTTCAAACTTTTAATTTGAGACTGAAGCAGCGCTAAATCTCATAATTAATGAAAAATCAAATTGGTCTGGAAATAGAATTTTGCAATTTGAAAAGTTCATTTTTAACGAGTACTGTTACGCTGTTTTCCCCGTGTTTTTTCATGTGCTAATTAATTAAACATAACGTTTACAACTTAATAATTCCATTTTTACTTTTCTAATTGAATCTTTTATTTTAATTAAGAAATGACACTTCTTGGGAGAGTTGGATATCGATATTTTATTAGGTTAGTAATTAATTTAACTAACTAATGTTGGCATTTCTTGATTATTGGCTTATGTATTTTTCGCTTTTTTTAATAATTATAAGAATTTCGCTTGAATTAATTTGAAACGAGATATACTAATAAGTCATGAAATGTATTTTTAACACTGATGACACAATGTAAATCTCTTTCATTTAAATTTCATTTGTTTCTTAATACTGTTACCCATCAGACTTAAAATATGGACCACATCTTAAACTACAACTATTTCAGTGCATATACACTTCTGAGCAGCAGAAGATTGAAATGTTTCTTTAAGAAAATGGTAAATTTGAAAGCACAATCACTGGTTATATCAAAGTGGCTGAGAGTTATTTTCTCGCTTTTATAAAAATAGATGATTTCTGTTTATTTAAATAATATAAACGCCAAAGAAATATTATGTATTAATATCACTCATCATAAATCATACTCATTAATATCACTCTGTTTTAAACATAAAATAATAAAAAACTTTGTAAAGTGAAACCATAAAGTCTACTTCATCTGCCATACAGCTGTTTCGAGCAAAAACTAGCTCGAACTTGAATATAGGAACGGGGTAAGTTCCCCGTTCCTATCTTCAGGTGATTGTCACTGAGGAAAGGCAAAATAGCTTTTGCTCGAAACATCTGTATGGTCGTTGAAGTAAACTTTATGGTGTCATTTTACAAAGATTTTTATTACTTTAGTATTATGTATATTCATGAAAAAACTTTAATTTTTCTCCATAGTCTAATATCCCTGTATAAACTGAAGGATAAATCTCTACTTTGTTATGGCTATCAAAACTCTTGCATCAATAAATATCTTCTATCTTTATCGACTTACAGTACTGAAATGACTCTTTAGATCACACGCGGGGATCACAGAGTGAGTTTAAAAGAACTTTTCTGAATGTGATATTTTTATGAAGGTCGACGTTATTAGCATAGTGTTAGTCTAGTATATTTCCCTCCCACTGTGGGAAATATCATAGCGATGTGGCGGATGAATTGACAAAGAAAGCCACTAATGGCATCCAAGACTCGTGCAGTTCAGGTAATGCAGATCAGCTGCACATTTCATAAATTGTAAAATGAAACATTTTCAAAGGTTTTCAATAGTGGCACCTCCCCATTGGCCGGTTGCCCGAACGCCTACGAGATCTAGCTGTAGCAGCTTTTAGACTGACGATAGGAAACAATTGCTTCGCCGCTCATCTCCATAGAATCAATGTCTTGAGCTGTCCCATGGACATAGATTGGGAAGGATTTGCATCGGCAATGGGATTCCTTCTGCAAAAACGGACCTAACGCCGATTCGGTCGATAGATGGCGCTGTTGCATGTTTCGGCTCTTATTAAGCGTAGTATTACTATGACAAAAGTTGCATTTTTATTTTTTAATCGATGATTTGATTCATTTTTGAATTTGAGATGGTCTGTGTATCTTATGCTCCCAGTTGCACTTCGGGTTATCGGAGCGAAAGAAAGAGAAATGCTGCCCTGGGATTAAAGAATCCAAGTTTGTTTAGAGATCCTAACGTAAGCTTTGTTTCCCTTTGTTTACATTTTTCCAATGCTTAAATTGAAGTTTTATCATAATTATGTTTTTTTCTGTATGATAGTTGTGTTTTCTCTTTTATATGAAATCATATTTACGTGCTGTTTATCAAAAATTGCGTTTTCTGTGTTAAGTATTGCACATTTTTTTTTATACGTACTAGGGGCCAAGACCCCCAGACTCGCTACGCTCGCTTTTCATATGAGGCATTCGGCCCCTAATCGGGCTGATTCGTAAAAAAGACATAATTTCAACAGAGAAAACCCGAAGATTGGATCAGATAGAATGTTACTGAGCTAAGCTACACATTGCTTAGTTCTTGCATCTTCATTGGCACATAAAAATGTAAACTTCACACTACAGTAGACCCCCTACCCCTCATAACACGGAAGATATTTTGTTATGGGAATCCGTGTTGTACGGGTCCTGAGCTATACTCCACCTGGAGTGCGGATTCCGCTTATAATCGCTGGAAAAATTATTGGTACTCCTCAGAAACACAATGATATTTAATGTTGCCATTCAAAGGTTATACTAATTAGGAGCTAAAGCGTAATAAAATAAGAACATCTGTTTCAGCTGTATTTTTAATAATGTAAAACCTATTGGACACTTTGCGAATTTGCCACCCATGGCGATTTTTCATTATTTGGCGATTTACACATACTCACAACCTATATTTACTGATCATTTAAGGTTACCGGAAAACCGTTATCCGTACTTTCATTTACATAATCGTTTGCAGATTGGCGTAGTTAACACCACGAATTATACCATCTCGTCGCGCTAGCAAATATCCAAAGTGTACTATAACTGCTATAATGGCATAGTTAACGCCAAGTATTTCTACTGGTAGCAAATAATCCAGCTGGACGAGAACCGGCTTTAAAATAATCTGCATTTTAATTATTTTTCATTTTCAAGATATTAGTTATTCTGTTTTGGAAAAACGAATAATCGCTAATTATAAACTCCTGTTGCCTAAGCGAACTTACTATTTGAAAATTGTCAACTTTGTGTAACACATTTTGAGTTACTTATTTCATATAATTTTTATTTTGGCGTAAAATGGGCTTAATTCTAACTCATGTTTGTAAATTTCACGCGATTCTAGATACTTGGAAACGCTTTGTTGCAAAGGAATGAATGATTTTATGCCAAATCTGGCAACCATTCGGTTTATTTTTTCAGTTTTTTATTAATATCTTCTAAAATAATTGGATTTTCGAAATTTAAATCAGCTTAGCAGGTTCCTCGGAATTTTTCGAATCTGTGGGTACCTTAGTCGAAACTCAAATCCCTGCGGTTTAGGAGGAGATAGGTCCAGAAGCTTTGACAGCGCCAGCGGCGGCGACAGCGGCCTTTACTTTTTTATAGAATAGAGAGAAACTTAAATTGAAATAGAATTTGCACAAATTGGCAACCGGTGTTAAAACGAGAATAAAATTATACGCTTCATTTTACAAAAACATTATGTCAAAAGTTTACGATTTTAAGGAACTCATTATTCCTTGTAAAATTAAAATCGAAATCTGATCATTGCGATTAAAGCAAAAACTAGATTGGAAAAATATATTCTAAAAGCTGCAATATTTTTTATATAACAATTCAGTCTTATACAGCAAATTAATTCCACAAAATATATTATGTTGCCCCCAAAACTATTTAAATATGCACACAAAACTTTAAATATTATTATTATTACATTTTAGGTCCCGCAATGGTCTGGGCGCTAAACTCTGTTCCCATAAGAACACGGCAAGTGAAGCAGCATCGGGCTTGGCAGGGTTATCTCCCTCTCGGCTCGTCCGCTGTGGAACCGAGTACGCTAATGGGAGCTGGTGCACCTAAAATCCGTCGTGGCTCCAAAGTCCTCCAAGTTGTTAAATGATACCTCTGGGGGTGCCGATTTCAGGTGGTGGTTGGTCCCTCATCTGGAATCGGTTCAAAATTAGGGACCAACAAGTAGAAATCCACCCCCTCGGGATCACTGGCACCCCTCTTTCCATGGTCTATACATGGACACGACAACAACAACATTAAATTTTAGAAGCGTTATAATATTTTTTTTTTAATTTTGAAACAAAAAATAAAATAAATTGGTTAATAAAATTAATAATTCGACTAGTAATTTATGGAGAAATAGATTTTTATGACAATTTGTTCGCAACTTTAGATGACGTCTTATTAAGCGTAGTATTACTATGACAAAAGTTGCATTTTTATTTTTTAATCGGTGATTTAATTCATTTTTGAATTTGAGATGGCCTGTGTATCTTATGCTCCCAGTTGCACTTCGGGTTATCGGAGCGAAGGAAAGAGAAATGCTGCCATGGGATTAAAGAATCCAAGTTTGTTTAAAGCTCCCAACGTAAGCTTTGTTTCCCTTTGTTTACACTTTTTCTAATGCTTAAATTGAAGTTTTATCATAATTATGTTTTTTGCTGTATGATAGTTGTGTTTTTCTTTTATATAAAATAATATTTACGTGCTGTTTATCAAAAATTGCGTTTTCTGTGTAAGTATTGTACATTTTTTTTTTTTTTTTTTTTTTACGTAAACCTAAATTGTAATAGATTATTCGCAACCGCTAGATGGCAGCATCAAATAATCCATTTTTCATTAGGGATGTTTTTACTATTTTTATAGGATGGCGTTTGTCCTCCTTGGCCTCTACCTTCATGAGCAGTCCCTTGTGCTTCCTCTGCAGTGGCGTCGAGCTGACGGCTGCTGACCACAAGGGTGTCCCGTTCATATATGGGAAAAAGATTTTTCGAGCTACACTATCGCAAGAGGTATCAAAAGTTGCGCAATTTTACACAGATTATGAAAATAGTTAAAAAAAAAAAAAAAAAAACAGAATTGCGTGTCATCTTGAGGGCTATAACTCATCTTGAAGTTTTGTTAATTTTTCGTTTTTACAGACCTGTATACCGTATGCCTAAAATAATATTAAATTAAAGTTTAAACGGAATTTTATGACAAAAATAAACACAGCATGACTTTGAAAAATATAATAAACAAAATATATCTTATATTTGATGACAAAACTTAAAATTTAAATTTATTCTTGTGTCCAAAATTTGGCATTTCTGCTCGAGATTATAACCTTTTTCTAATAAAGCCATCTGAAGAATTAACGTCGGTTACTCTTGTGAGGCCTCTGTTACCAGTTTAACCAATCTTTCCAGTGATGTGTGCGGCAGGGCAAGTCAACAGTATCCAAGTTCTTTCCTTTTTCATTTTGATTTGAAGGTCCTCATTAGAAATATGTCAAAGAACCGGCGGAGTTGTAATCTGACACTCGCACCATTCAATAATTTCGGTATAATCTGTGGCAGAGAAGTTAATTTTTGGTGGTTTAAAAATCCTGCATTTAATGTTCCTTTAAGCTTCTCTAGATTTTATTATTCTTCGGAATGCTAGCTCCCAAATATAGTCTCTCTCATCAAACAACATACTGACAAGTAGGTTTTCTGGGTGCACAAAGAAAGCATTTCTTCCGACAACAGAATTCACAGCGTATCTCAAATTTTCTGCTAAAAATCAAGAGTACGTAACTAACTGAAAAATATGTTTGGCTCCAACCTTAAAAGATGCATTTTGCTTGATAAGAAACCAAATCGGAGCGTATACTTTAACCACGTAGTTGACTTGCAATTTCAAATTTTCTGATGGATTAAGGGTACTTACGTAAAGTCTGCGAATACGATTAGCAGAAGTAAGCCACCTCGATTGCGCCATTTTTCCAGGTTGACGATTAGCCAGCTCAGGAGCACAGGAACCAGTTGATACAGTTTGACATATCTCATAAAGATATTTTTGATCCGTACTTAGTACTTCGACCATATTTTCACACAAGTCAGGCAAATTACCAGCCACCGCACAAAAATATACAGTGGTTTTATTTTTGCATACAGCTAATTCTTTTCCAATAGGTCCAGAATATTCAGTAGGACCAGAAGTGCGACCTTTTAAGGTCAAGAATAAGTGACGATGGGGTAACTCGTTGGTATGAAGCATGCACGCACACCATTGTAACAATTTTTCAAAATACTTCTCTAAATATTAAATCACACCATCTTTCTAACCAGTGTTAGTTGCTGTTCCATCACATCCAACACAAATCACTTCATTTAAATCCAAACCTTGATCCTCTAGATAAGTTGAGTTGGCATTAAAAATTTCCTTTATAGTGCCTCGATTTGGCGATGTGTGTCCCAAATAAAATGATCAAGGCTCAGCTAAAATTGAAATGTGCTCTTCTAAAGCTTCTATGCGATGGTGACGATCCTCTATTTTCTCACTTATCAAGGTTTCGTCTTTTCTTCCATCAAAGTAAATGCTTTTTAGTACAAAACCTTCAACCTCTTTTGATACTTCTTTTCGGGGTTTCCATACTGCTCTGTGTATTTTGTTTTTATCAATTACTAAAGTCAAATCTTCTTTGGACACCAAACCAACGTGAGCTAAAACCTCAGAGGCAACCTTATCTATCACAGACCGTAGCAACTGTTGGCAGCGTCAAGTATTGAGAATCACTTTACAAGTGGATGGTGTAGCTGTCGAGGGCGTATTTTTCGGGGATTCCTCTGTAATCGAATGCGTTTCTGGTGGAAATGCATGCACTGAATCTTCATCACAATTTTCTAAGACACAATTGGTATTTTGGGTAGAACACAACTTTTTTGTTGCCCTTACAGACTCTTCAATTTTTCTCTGGTGTCGCTTCATCAATCTAGTGGTTTCTCTCTCTAAAGTGACTGTCTGTGTCACTAAAGTGAAGTCTAAAGTGACTCTAAAAAACATTTCAGGTTGTTTTGAAAACTAACATTTCGTTTGTTTTGGGGGTATCTTTTCAAACTGAGGTAATTTTTGAAATAGGATTTCAGTAATTGAATAACTCGTTCCTTGTGTACGATTACAATGGAAGCTTTTGTCCAAATATTATTTATCTATTCAGAAACAATTGCAAATATATCTGAATTGGGTGCATCCTTTCCATAATTCTTCAACTTCAGGTCGCTCTTGACATTTAAATACATTTAATGACGCCCCTTATACTTGGTGGCTGTCGATTGTCAAGTTGTTTGTATTGTCCCAATATAGCGCAAGTAATGTCATTACGCCTTGAACTCATTCTTTTTTTAATCACAACTGCACTTTTAAAGCTTACTCGTAAGTAAAGTACTCAAAACAAGTTGAAACTTGAGGAAATTAAGAAGTTGAAACGTTACATGCAAATTGAAACTTGCCGTGCCTCCTATGCTAAGCCAAACGCCACCTTCCTTTTCATGGATGATTCTACTGTCGAAAGGGGTGAAAAAGAATGTCAAATGGGCAATTTTCTGAAGTTCTAGCACAGAGATAAATGCTGAAAAGAACACTTTTAAATCAATCCGATTAAACAAACAAACAATCGTCTTTTTCCTGAAATCAAAGCAGACATGTATGGGCAGAAGTGCAGATGCAGATGGCTTGTGCACAGTGCACGGGCAGATAAGCAGATGTTTTCCGTAAATGGAAACAGACTGTATGCATTACATATAAAAAATAAAAAGAATATTTTTTATGCTTAGATTAGGAGCCGAAATTATGAATAGTGCGAATAATTACCCTAAAAAATGACAATTTTTAAAACTTTAAGATGGATAAGATTAAATTGAAGATATACTAGTTTAATTTTGTTTTCAGAAATTTTTTGGTAATCTACAATCAATTACGCAAATTTTGAGAGGCCTTGCATTAGCAGAAGCCGAAATTTTTTTTTTCGGGAAAACCTACTGACCCCCTGCTTAAGTGTCCGGTGCTTCATGATACCTCTGTTTTTTACCGCTAGGCTGTGTTTCATATTGTGTATTCTGTTTTGTGTTTTTGGCCAAGAATAATGTCTTTTGTACCTGTTGCCTGATGTATCCTGTACCTGCAAAAAAAGTATAATGTAAAAAAATGGATAATGAGAGAAATAATTTACTGATTTTGACCATTTCAAATAGTTTTACAACAAAATATAATTTATGTATATCTACAATAACATTTATAAGAGTTATCGGTAAGATTGATATGTCAGATATGGGACGAGCCGACACCGGAACTATCGGTTCAGCGTCGGCATTGACATGTTAGTAAGTTTTTTTTTTTCTAATGGGCAGGCACTGGCCACAAGCCTTTTTACCATAACTACCCGAAGGTGTGGCCATTTTATTATGGGGGCACCCAGTGGGCGGCCACGTTACCCCCTATGAAGGGACGGACACATAGACAACCACGCCCAGTCGGGGATCGAACCCCGGCCGCCGGGAGTTGAACCCGAAACCGGAGTACGGTGCTTTACTCACCATACAACTCGGTCAGCTGGTAGTAAGTTAGTGATGTCAATTCTTCACCGGCAAACTAAGCTGGCACAATCAAAAGTAAACGATTTCTGGGCATGCAACGGTCCAATATCGGCTAGTCTTTATGGTTAACAGGCGGTTTCTTGCACATCTGAGTACTATTTAAAATCATTTACATGTTAATTATTTTTATATCTACCACTAGATGCTACCCGCGACTTCGTCTGCGTCGGCTTTAGAGTTAGGTCCCAAAAAGAAATGAAGCATGTGTGAATAACACATATGTTTGCGACAAAAGAAACTGCATTTAAATATTATTTGCTTTTTACTTATTTTATATGAAGTATAATGCGTGGAAGTATACTTCATTTAAAATAAGAGAGTAAGCAGAGTTACTAAATTTAGATTTTTTTCAGGCATTTGGCGTATACATTTACGACAATATTTGCTAACTGTTTTTGTTGTTCTTGTGAAAGAAATATTTATGCTATAGCATGAATTTTAGCCTACGCTAATCAGGAATAGTGCAGCTTTTTCTTAGCGAAAAAGTTTTAGAATCGGTTCTATAGTTACAGAGATACCCAGAGAGCGTAATGTATTAGAATTATTTTGAGTGTTCCTGTAAAGGAACTATTTGCACTACATGTATGAATTTTAGCCTATAATACTCAAGAATAGTGTAGCTTACTAACAGTGAAAAAAGTTTTGGAATCGGTTCAGTACTTACAGAGATACACATAGAGTGTAATGTAATTCTTATGAGTATCCATGTAAAAGAACTATTTGTGATATATGCATAAAAGGTTGCCTATAACACGCAGGGTCCCACCAGTGTCTAAGAAGTTCTACTCTCAAAACTGGAAGGCTGGAAGTGCCAGGTTCAACCCCTGGTCGAGTCTGTCGACCTAGCCGCTCGCAGTTTTTCGCGGTTTTCTCCAAAACCTCGCGTAAATACGGGCTAGGATCCCTTAGAAAGTTCCCCACAGAGGAATAACGCAGATTGGCCTAGGACCCTAGTGCAGTCAATCGGTCTTAATCCACAAACAAACAAACAATAATACTCAGGAATAGTGTAACTAAGTTTTAAATTTGGTTTAGTAGCTATAATTCCATAGAGCGCAATACCTTAGAATTAATTTGAATGTTTTGTAAAAGAATTATTTATGCTATATGCTTGTAAGGCTGCCTGTATGTTAATCCAGGGCATAAGCTATCTTCATTACGAATTTTTCCAAATCCGTTCAGCAACTTGTGTGTGATTCAGTCAAAAACATCTAAACACAAAAACGTACACATTTTTTAATGACTATGTCATTTTATCTCTCAATACCCTTATTGAAAAATGTGTCCCAAAAATGCGACATAAAAAAGGCGACACAATTTTACATGTATTTAAATACTATTAGTTCACAACAGCTTTAATATCGAGATTAAAGCAATCTTTAGTCTCGATATTGTTACACTATTTCGTAAGCTGTAGAATATGCTCCACATGTATTTTTTACATATATTCAAATATTTTTAGTTCACAACAGCTTTAATCTATTATTACACTATTTCGTAAGCTGTAGAATATGCACCAGATGTATTTTTCTATAAATAGGTTACACTCCTAAAAATTTCAACATAGGGTTACCAGGCGAAATACGCAAAAGATGAGCGATAAAATGCCAAGTTAATTAATATAGTTTTAATATGGCAATAATAAAACTAAAAAATTAGGGGGGTTCAGGCGGATCTCCCCTGACGAGGCTCGAACAGCCGAGTTTTTATATTATTGGTAGGATTTGGAAATTTATGAAGTTTAAGAAACACATTAGGACTTTTCTTTCTAATGCTTTTTTAATTTGGCGTAAAATCAACATAATTTCCATACCATTTTATGTTTTTCAAATGCATATATATTTATCTGAAAATAGAATTTCAGCTTTATTTCAAAAGCATAAATCATTTTGTGCGGGCGATAAAACAGTTTTTAATTAATAATTAGAAAAGTATTTAAAATTTCAACATTCTGAGCCTCAGGTGCACAGTCATGGGCTTCTATGCTCAAATTTTCAAAGCTCTGCTTTCTGTAGATTTGTCTGGAGAACATTCATTTTTATTATTTTTAATAGACAGATTTGGCATAAAACTGGCATAATTTCCGTGGAATTTAATGTTTTTCAGATGCACGCACGCGCTTCTTTATTGAAGCAATAGCATTCTTATTAGCTCAAAACATGAATCATTTGATTGATACGGGCGAAACTCGCCAAGCATGGCAACGTAAAAACGGTTTTTAATTAATAATTAAAAAATAATTAAAAATCTAAAATTCTAATTAACCTATAACCAACTCCAGGGTTCCCTCTATATCTAAACCAAAACGCATCCTAATCGATTCAGCGGTTTAGGCGTGAAAGCGTCATAAACAAACAAACAAACAAACAAACTCACTTTCGCATTTATAATATTAGTTAGGATTTACATGTTCATGTTCATTGTTTTTTATATCTACCTGCCACTGTGTTATGCTTAAAAAGCTGAAATGCCCTTCCACTGTTATTTTATTTCTTTATAATTTTTTTTAACTTATTCTCTTCTAGTTGGTTCATCTATATTACCTTCCTCCCACTTTCTACATAGAGAAATACAGAAATTGGTATTGTGAATTTAAAGTTGCCTAATTTTGGTTGGGGCTTAAGATTTGTTTTTTGTGATACATAAATTTGTTTCGGGAGCCTCTAATTAAAAAAAGAACCTGATTTGACTGAAATAAAATTCATAATAGAACAACACGTTACCCTAAAAATAAAAATTTTTTGGTAGGGCAAGAAAAACATGATATGAACAAAGTGTACAATGAAGCAAATCTTTCTCCCTAAGCAACGTTGTTTTTTTTTTTTTTTTCTTTCTTTTGTCGGGACGGGCGAGGGACGCGAATGCTTGTGTGAATTCTACTTATCCAATCTGCAGAAAGAATGCACTCTCGCTGCTGAAATAGCTGCTCAGGGCTGAAATAGTTTGAAAACACAAGCACTATTTTAACACGAGCGAAACGATGGCCTTGATAAGTGGAACAATATTTGTTAAAGCTTAGTATAAAACGTGGGGCAAACACTTCAATATGAGAAGCGGCACATAACATATTAATGGTTTAAATAAAATAATAATAGGTAAATAATGTAATTAATGACTAAAAAATGTATGTCGTTGAAAAGAATCAGCAATATGACAGAGACAACTTATCAACAGAGGTAATTATTCCCCATAAATGTTTATCTTTCTAGTGAAACAGTACACATGCGATGCTCAGTTGTCATGAAAATGCTGTTAAATAGTGCAAATACGAAAAAATAGAACAAAATAAAGAAATTACGATCATTTAGTCGTTGCAAAAACTAAAAAAGACAATATTTGAAAATAAGCATTTGTATTAAAATCATGGAGTATTGCATTACAAAATGAAGAAAATGTTAAGATAAAATTGTAGAATTATAATTTGTACCAGTTACAGTAAAGCATAGATATAAAGTATATTAATGCTTATTAAGTAATAGCACCCAAACCTGCTAGAAATATATCTTAAACATCAATAAAAACTATAAAACATATATTCTTTTAAAACAGCTGAAATGCGCATGTTTTCATGTTTTAATACATTTGTTTTTCAGTCTATAAAATTTACTATTTGATAGGTTCTTGCCAGTTTTCTCAGAAATTTATTCAATTTTGACCAACACAATCGATATAAGCTTTCGGAGATGCAAACATCGGCTAGACATTCTGGTTTCATTCCAAATCTAATCAATTTTCAGCCATTTTCCCCATTCAGCACAACTTTAAGTCTTTTCACACATCATAAGTTTTTCTTTCTTTTCGTGTTCACTGACAAATCGATACTGAAAAACAAATTCAAAGCCCCCTCTCATTATTATCATGAAACCTCAAGAAAATCTCCCTGTCCTGAAAAAGTGTGATGAATTTTTCATGGATCGACATGTAGGTTTACAACGCTCTTTTTTTTAGATGTGCAGCCGTGTATATGAATGTTTGACAAATATTTTGTCAGATGTATTTTCCCAAGTTGAAGACGGGAAGTATAAGAAAAACGCAAACATACATAAAGTATATCTATAATACACACACACACATATATATATATATATATCTATAAATATATATATAAAGGACCACAAGAATAAATATTTTTTGTCATTTTCAAAATGGCGAAATGCAGAGAATATTAGATAATGTAAGAGAAGTTTTAAAAAAAGAACTTACTCTTGCACTCTTAATGGAACGTGCCTAATTTGGACACAGATTAATTGAATCGAACTTAAGTTGTGTGCGAAAAAAAGTAGGTAATTTTTTTATTAAATGCTTTGTACATGATATGATTCCTTTTCGCTGTACTTACCACGCTGCCATCATACACACACACGTACACACTCACACGCACATATACATGTTAGAAATGCCCAAATGAAAAGTGGACACGTGCGATTGCGTTAGAATGACTACAGCTATAGCAACGGCGGCTAACAGAATCAAGCATACACAGCACTATGTATTACTAAAAAAAGAATTTTAAAACTGTTTTTAGAGGTTCTTATATTTGACATTAAGTGAACAGCTCAAAAACAGTACGAAAAGGGAAACTGTTTCATGTTAAAAAGTAGAACCAAATTGTGAAGCAAAAAAGAAATGTTATATGTACATTTATTAAAATACTGTACATAGACATTTTGATAGAATTTTAAAAATAAATAATGAACAAAATATTCATGTCAGTGCATTTGGTAGCAGTACTGATGGAAATTATCTGAAACGTTATCCAAGACCAAGTAATTAAAAAACTTTGTAAAAAACACACATAAGAAGTAAAAGGTAAGCCTTACCTTTACCTTCCTCTTACCTTTTACTTCTTATGTGTGTTTTTTACAAAGTCTTTTAATTACTTTATCGTTTAACACCAGTATTTTGAGTGATTTTTCAGTTATCCAAGACCATTGCTCGCAGAAACTGTTACTGGCAATGATGGTTATCCTCAATATCGTCGTCGATCATCACATGAACATGGTAAATAAGAAATTATAAAAGTGAAAAATGTAGATGTTGAACTTGATAATCATTGGGTTGTCCTATATTCGCCACTATTATCTGAAACATTCAAAGCACACATCAATTTTGAATGTTGCAATTCTGTAAAATCAAATAAGTAATTTGCATATATATTAACAAAGGTAGTGATATTGGAGCGTCAAGTGAGAATAGATCTCTTGTGTGTGATAAAGTTAGACAGTATGAACTTGGGCGATATATTAGAAGCAATGAAGCAGTGTGGCGAATTTTCTCATTTAGAATTCATGACAGATATCCAACAGTCGTTCATGTGGCAGCACATCTTGAAAAGGGGCAGCCAGTCTATTTCACAACAGAAAATGTACGTGAAAGAGCAGCCCCACCATCAGCAACAACACTGACTGCATTTTTTCCATTACGTCGAACTGAAACATTTGCCAAAACATTATTTTATTCCGATATAACAACCTATTTCACTTAAAATGCATCAAAAAAAGAATTCCAACGACGAAAACTTCAAAACTGCATACTTTTCGAATTATACTTACCTATCTCTTTCTGTATAAAAATATTTATTTTTATTTTTGTCTCTTTGTTAATAATTTAAAAATCTATAAATAATATTTATACAATAAACAAAAGCCTATATAGGAAAAATTACAATACTTTTTGAAATTTACTCCGTTTCACGTATATTTCACCTTTTGAATATTCTTCGAACTTTGTAGATTTAAGAATCGCAAGTAAAGAATATTTTTATCTCCGTAAAATCTGCGATTCTGTATGCTCTTTTCAACTTAAAAATGTGTCGGACCAAATCTTTCAAGACCATTCAAACATATGGATACATGGCCAAAAAACATTTCGTTATAAACCTACATGTTGACACATGAAAAATTCATCCCATTTTTTTCCAAGCTGACGAGATTTTTCTACAGTTTTGTAAAAGTGACTGGGAATTTCGAATTCTTTTTTAGTGTTGATTTTTCAGCATATGGTGAATGAATATTTCCAAGAATAGAAGGTTTTATGATGTGTGAAAGAATATTAACACCAAATATAAAAGCTTCGTAAACTGATTGTATTTGAAATGAAGCCAGATTCCATAGAAGAATGTTTCAATCTTTAGACATTTATTAATGCTGCACTATTTTATCAAAGTCAACATCACATAAATATAAAACTCGATTTGCTGTACAGAAATCACACATAGAACTTCTCCATACGGAAAATTTTACATTTAGAATACGCCAAAAATCGATATTGATGTCTGCGGGTGAAAAGATTGTAGAATGCCATTATCATACCTAAAGGTGCATAATTTAAATTCAGAGAGTGTATCAGATCCCGCTGTAGGACCATAGAACGTGTACATTTGTACATGGTCTGAAATTTCGGGGGCGAGATTTTGAATAAGAGTCAAAGAAAAATATTGATACGATAAAAATATTAATCTTTGATTTAAAAAAAATATATTGTTCGTATTGCCCGATGTGACAATTTGGAGAAATTAATAAAATGCATTTTTATCAGCAAAGATTGGGGCAGCATTTTATATTTTTGTCCAGTGTGACAAAAAGGTCCCGAGAGTATCATTTTCAGGATCACATTACAAAATATTATTTCTTAAAAATACATAAGAAATTCGTTTTAATTTTAGAAATCTATACTAATGTGTAAGAAAAGAACATGTGATCGAGACAGGGGCGTAGCCAGAAATTTTTCATGGGGGGGTTACGACTACTGCAACTCACATATACGCATACAAGCGTCTGATAAGGGAGTGAAGAATATACATTTTGTATGGCAAAAAAATTCCTCATGGGGGAAGGGTTATGACCCCCTTTATCACCTCCCCTTTGGCTACGCCCCTGGATCGAGAAGAAGATATACCTCAAAATGCAATAGCCGTATCATATAAATTTTATTTAATGCGCTAAGCTTACTTTTTCTGTTTAACGTCTTTGTATTTCCGTTTTACGAGACATTTGTTAATAAACAATTTAATTTAAATTTTTTGTCGTAATGTCACACATGTACATCCCCAGGTGCAGCAAAAAAAAATCTGGAGTGACTCCACTCGATTTCGCGAACACTTACGATTAAGATCATTTCCAAGCATTTAAATAAACGCTAGCCCCCCCCCCCCATAGGCCATAATGTAAAAGAAATCTTTGTCGTAGCCCTATAGAAAAATTATAAGTCCTGTACACATCAAAATAAATACTGGTCTAACGATAGTGGTAGTATTCCTAGAATTAAAAAAAGAACTAATTGATGTATAAAAAAACTACGATCTAGTTAGGATTTATATACATCTTTATACAATTGATACTTAAGAATAACAATCTTCACCTTGAGGACGTTTGACAATTGCTTGTATCATATATTAGAAATCCACAAGGTAAACTATGCGCGAGGTGTGGATTTTGATTTATCATTCGAAAAATTTCTGTACGAAAATTGGGACTTACGATTATGCTTACAGTTCAGCCCATGCAAGCGGCCAAATTAAGGAACACAAAAATCAAACATCCGGGGTGCCGGTATAATGCAACGTTCGTTTGATCAATTTGCAGGGCTCTTTTTGGATCCAGCGCTTTTCTCGGACATCTAAGTTTTTCGGTCTCCAGGCATAATCTGGCTGCTTAAGGGGGAAAGGAATTCTAAGTAACTTTCCCCCTTATTTCCGTACTGTGGGTACGGTAATCGTATGCCCCAGTCTCTGGTTGGTTACATTATTTTTTTCATAACATCTTACTTCGAATATCTTTTCAGGGACATTGTTTCTTGCATCTGCTCCTTGCACTTGTCACAGGAGGCGATTTGCCGAGTTGGGGTCCTGGGCAAAAGCTTCATTCCCCCCCCCCCCTCTTTCGAAAATTTTTCCAACACTTACAATTTTTACTTTCCGAACATGTACCATGTAACGAAAGTATTGTAATCATGAAAAAATTCGACTTTGAGATTTTAGTGTATTTGCACGTTTTGAGGTCTTCTGAATTCATTTATGCTATTTTTACGAGATGTATGTATGTACGTATGTGTGTGTGTGTGAGTGTGTGTGTGTATGTATGTGTGCGTGTATGTGAGTGAACACGATTGCTCCTAAACGGGGCCTTCGATTGAGCTCAAATTGGGTATATATGTTATAAACCACCGCCGCAAGCCCGGTACTGATTTTGGTGTGTATAGAACTTTATACACGCCAAATGTGGTTTTGGTGTGTAAAGGTGCGTAGTTTTTCCACAGGGCTACGACAAAGATTTTTATTATTTTTTTTTTTTACATTATGGCCTATGGGAGGAAATTCTTGAAAGTGCGCTAGCGTTTAAACGGTACATTCGATTGAGCTCAAATTGGGTATATATGTTATGAACCACCATCGTAAGATCGGTATTAATTTTTATGTGTATAGGACTTACAGTTTTTCTACAGAGCTACGACAAATATTTCGTTTACATTATGGTATATGGAGTGAAAGTGAGCTCGTGTTGAAACGGTGCATTCGATTGAGCTTCAATTTGGTCAATATGATTGAAATATTCATCGATTAAAATTTATAAATGCTTTGTAATTATCTTAATCGTAAGTGTTCGGAAAGTCGAGTGGAGTCACTCCATATTTTTTAAATTTAAAGAACAATTTGGGGGGCCCCTTTTGTTGGGAGCCCGGGCGCTTGCCCCGAATGCCCTACCAGAAATCAGGCCCTGCGCTGTCATTCAGATTCTACCCGCTCATCACCTCGAAGTACAATAAATCTCGCGTTTTGTTTAAATGTTTCTATTTGTATTTGCAGTGTCATCTCTGCAAACAGTATGTCGTCTTCCGAATTTCCCACACTGTCCGTATATAGTCCCGTAACCTGGGGAAAGCATTTTGTGAAATACCAAAAAATGCTCACCCCTTAACAGTATACCACCACACATTTCACAGAAAAAGACTGCTGCCTGTTTGTCAAAACATAAGAAAATAAAAAATAAAAATTTTACAGTATTAAACTTCAGACACTTGTCAGTTGAATTTTGATTTTTAAATCTTTATTATCTACTGAAAATAGTGTTCTAGCTTATCTTGTCATAAAATATGAAATTCTTCCTAAACAGCACAGAAATAAGTTGAAAGTCATTTTAGCCTAAAGTAAATTCACATTCACGTTCTTAACATTTCTTCTCGAACTGCCAATCTGTTATCGGAAAAACGTCATTGAATGTACTTTAAAATGACACATTTTAACGGATTTCTATATAATTCGATATTCTTTGATTCACTTTATGTACTTAACGTAATATTTTACACTGAGTGAGCATTTCATTTGTGGGGGGTATAAGTATAACATGAAAAGTATAACATATTTATTGCATAAAATATTATACTTTTAAATTATGTATTGATGTGATGACTGACATGACCTTGTGCTGTTTCTGGTACAATCACGAACAGAAGTAAGGTAGATACTTTCAACAAAATATAATATCCTTGAAATTTTGATGGCGATGGAAGAATACATAAAAAATAAAAAATACTGTGTAATACAATAGATGATTGGCAAAATAAATCTCTAAAGGAGTGTTGAGAAAGTACAATTTAAAAGACGATACGTGTCTTAAAGTTATAGTGATTCCAGCAGAGCCAGATTAAATCCTATCAAGCTATGAATAATATGAAACCCGTAACAGACAAATTTTGAGCATTTCTTTATCTTTTAATAAGGAAATACTCGTAGATAGTAGAATGACCAAAATAGGATTTTTGTCTAAAAAACTTGTTCACGTTTGTTATGGTAGGCTGAAAGACTTGAGTTTTCGAATTTGAAAATGTAATTGTGCGTAAAAGTCTTCAAGTGTACTGTCCTAAGGAAAAATCCAAAATTTACTCAGCCTGATACAATGTTCCTGCTTAAAAGATTGTGCTGTATTACAATGCGGATGCAAGCGAAAAGGCGTGCTCTGTTCCACAACTTGTCGAGCATACCAAATTAACGGATCTGTAAACAACAACAGCTCTGAATATGCTGAAAACAATCATTTTATTATATTTTTTCTTTTTCTTTTGACATTCCAAACATTTCTGAAATTGAACGAACTATCCACCAATAACTTAAGATATATATTGTGTTTAAGATTTCTTTGGTTTGTTTTTAATTAAGGCAGCTGTCTGCCTGAAAGATAGAGGTCTGCGCCGCCGCGCCACGCCGCCGCCGCCGGGCATTTGTACCACGCCGCCGCCGCCGAGGTCTAGCCCGGCGCGCCGACAAAGAACTGAATTGAAAACAAACTATTTTTAAAATAGAGTGATTAGTTGTTTTAGATTTTTTTAAAACGATCTAGAGAAGAAAAACATATGAAACATCCATAAATGATGAACATCCATAAATATGAAACATCCATAATACAGTTTTTATCAATTTTACATTCTAACACCAGTATTTATTAAGAGTTCTTGTTATTAAATGTATTAATTTAAATCATACACATTTCCGGAAAGGTAGGCAACATAAGTGGCACCACCTATCGTTTAACCTCTCTCATTGCATTTTTCGAAAGATGACAGGCAAGAAGGCGGTGGTAACACAAAAAATTCAGATGCCCTTAGGACAGCCAAGAAAAAACAACTAGTCCCATTTTTATTCCTTAGCTTGAAAATGCAGTTTCCTATTTCTATTTTCATTTCCGAATAGTAATGGCAATTTTATGAATAAACGTTTGTCATCTCATTTTCATTGTAACGGTCGCATGTTCTTAAAAAAATTGTGTAGCGAAGATTTTATAGGCAAGAAACTTCATTTGCAGGCAACCAAAATAATTTCAGTGATTGCCCAATGGACAAACGAAAAAAATCACAAGATTCTATATCCGTGGTGGTGAGAAATGTTCCGATAAAAACGGAACCTTTGGCAGCTATGCTAATTCCGTTTTTGAAACCAATGTAAAAGCTTGTCCCCCCATTAAATGACTAATATCCTTTAATTAACGCATTAGAAGGCAAAATATGCAGAAAACGAATTCAAAGTATGGTTGGATCTGAATTCGGTCTGTAAAAGGTTAACATTAGTAAGTAATACACTCATAACGCTAGATACCATTTAAATTTTTTGAATCAATGGCGTAATTTGATTGCTTAAAAGCAAATGTATCAATTGTACACTAACAGCTAAATGTACCGTGAATGTGCTATAAGAGCAATATAAGCCTATGCGAGTTTGATAAAATCTATTGTTTCTTTTGCAGTAGAAATGTTTTAAAAGTGCACCGAAACGGCAGGCTCTGGAGCCCAACCACTAGCCGAGCGCATAGTGCTCTGAAATGTGAGACGGAAGGAGCCTGGTTCAAACCCAGGTCGCATCCGCTGACTTAACCGTTCGGAGTTTTCCGTCGTTTCCTCCAAAATGCTTGTTAGGACCCCTTAGAAAGACACCCACGGAAAACACTCCACACTTCGTCCTAGAGTCCACATGTAGCTAATTGGCCGTAATCCCACAGCAACAGAAACTCATACTCAAGACTAGTTTTCATAGTCTTAAAAAATCTTTTAAAGTCAGTTAATACATAGGTGTGTGTGTGTTCGTACGCATACGCCAATTTTCATTATGCTCTTTTTCAATAATTTTTTCACGCCGCGGCGCGCCGCCGCCGCCGGGTTTCTGAGGTCGTTACGCCGCCGCCGCGAATTTTTGTGCGGCGCAGACCTCTACTGAAAGAGTGGAATGCCTTCGGTGGTGAACTTTTTAAGTGTTCTAACTCGTACTCACGTTACTTCTGGAGAAAACTGACCAAAAATCCACACAGTTAAATCGGCAGACGCACCAGAAGCCTGGACCTGCACACTTCAGTGTCTTATCTACTCGGCCAAACGCCGGCCGTTCTGTTTAAGATATGTATACTCAGGAACGTAGCCAAGAGGTGAACAATGGGGTCCTGGACTCCGTGAAATTTTTATTTTTCTTAATTATATGCCATGTCAATAAGCAAGCCATTTTGTTTAAATTGTATCTCCCCTCATCCTCCCGAATATTTTATATGGCTATATGAGCCTGTGTAGACTGCTTCAGATATGTCCCCAGTGGTCCCCAACTCCGGTCGGCCGATCGGTACTGGTCCGTGGATGAAATGTTACCGGACCCCCCAGGAACATTAAATTATTTCCGTTTTATTTACTGTAGTATATTTTTTCTCGGTTTTCGATTTTGTCGGGTTTGTGATAATTTATACTTTGTAACAGAAGAAATATTGTAACCGCAGTGAAACTTCTATGAGCGACCAGCTGTGCTTAGTGTTCCCCTCCTCCCGAACTTTTTATATGGCTATGAGCCTGTATAGACTGTTTGAGATACGTCCCCAGTGGTCCCCAACCCCTGTCCGCGGATCGGTACTGGTCCGTGGATCAAATGTTACCGGACCGCCCAGGAACATTAAATTATTTCAATTTTATTTATTGTAATATACACTGCTGGCCATCGTAAATGCAACACCCTGAAGGAAGCATGCAAATAATATGAAATTTACAACATGCATTAGCTGAGGTGAGATATGCAAATGATTAGAATTTCAGCGCAGACGCACATCAAGCGCGCCTGTGGCGCCACCTCAAAGCGCTATTTAAGGCTTGGAGATTTCGACGGTTTCAAGTACAGCAATTGTGTTTTTCTTGCTTTTTTTTCAAAAAAACGATAAATTATGCCTCGTAGGAAACAACGATCATCTTTTGATCAAGTATCCGAGTTTGACAGAGGAAGGATAGTGGCATACCGAGATTGTGGGTTATCTTTCAGGGAAATCGGTCGTCGTATTGGACGAAACCAAACAACTGTGATGCGGATATGTGATCGTTGGGTGCAGGAGGGTACGACGGACAGACGTGATCGACCGCATCGACCTCAGTGCACCACGTCACGTGATGACAGGCAGATTGTACGCATGGCAGTGACGGACCGCTCAGTCACATCACGAACCATATCACAGCAGATTCAGTCTGTAACGCATCATCCAGTGTCTGCGCGTACCATTCGACGTCGTTTACAGCAGAATGGTCTGTCCGCAAGACGTCCGTTGCTTTGTCTACCTCTGACGCGGAACCACAGACGTCTCCGCCGCCAATGGTGCGATGAAAGAAGGATGTGGACGACAGAATGGAATGAAATTCTCTTTACTGACGAGTCACGCTTCTGTATGCAACACCACGACGGTCGGATTCGAGTCTGGAGACACCGTGGAGAGAGGATGCTGAACAGCTGCATTATGCACCGTCACACTGGTCCTGCACCGGGTATTATGGTATGGGGCGGTATCGGATATCTCTCTCGCACTCCTCTAGTACGCATTGCCGGTACTTTAACCAGCCAGCGCTACATCTCCGAGGTGTTGGAGCCAGTTGTCCTTTCTTACCTTCAGGGCTTGCCAACAGCCATATTTCAGCAGGATAATGCACGGCCACACGTGGCACGCATTGTCCAAGGGTTCTTCGTCAATCACCAGATTGAATTGCTTCCCTGGCCGGCGCGCTCTCCGGATCTTTCGCCGATAGAAAACATGTGGTCCATGGTTGCTCAACGACTGACCCAGAGTTCATCCCCAGCTGTCACACCAGATCAACTTTGGCAACGTGTGGAAGCTGCTTGGTCTGCTGTACCCCAAGAACACATTCAAAGTCTCTTTGAATCAATGCCGAGGCGTGTGGCAGCTGTGATCTCCAACAACGGCGGCTACTCTGGGTACTGATTTTGGCAGGAACCACGCTTCATAGAATGCTGTAAATTTAATCATTTGTTACTTGGTCAACATGTTATCTACACAATAAATTTTGTTGTGATATCTCTTGTTTTTCTTGGTGTTGCAATTTGGGTGGCCAGCAGTGTATTTTTCTCGAGGTTTCGATTTTGTCGGGTTTGTAATAATTTATACTTGGTAACAGAAGAAGTATTGTAACCACAGTGAAACTTCTATGAGCTACCACTTCTACTTAGTGACCCCCTCCTCCAATGACCAAATTTTTAAGGAATTGATTTTTTGCCCTATCTACTTAATGTTAAGAAATCCTCCAGAAGAGACCACACAACGCTCTATAAGCGACAGACCCGATTCCCTGTCAGGAAATTTTCTAGCATTTTTCAAGATGTAAAGTAAATAAAAAACCACATTCCAAACCAGTTGTTCTACTGCAAATTGATAGCAGGTTCAAGTACAACACATACCATACAAATCTTGTACGTTTAGCGATGACACATATCTACACTCACGTCCATAAATTAAGGATAATTCAGAATCACACAGAAATTGATCTCTAAAATAAAAATTTCACCTGTGGAATGATCACACACATCTTGAAGAAGAATATGCAAATTACAGGAAACCACCAGATGGCGTGGATGGTACGTCACAATGACGAGAGTGTAAGAGAGGGGTATATAAGGAATGGTGGCAAAGAATTAAATTGTTCACAAGCGCTGTGAAAGTCTTTCAGTGCAAAAACCGCATGGTTATGGCACAAAGGAGGCATTTGGATGATGCTTTACGTGGCAGAATTATCGGACGACTGGAATGTAGACGTACCCAGCTGGAAGTATCCGAGGAACTTGGAATCGCCCAGAGTGTCATCTCCAGGCTTTGGCAACGATTCCAAGATGATGGTAACGTGAGTAGACGTTACAGCACAGGTCGCCCCCGAGTTACAACGCCGAATGAGGACCGCTATTTGGCAATTACTGCCAAAAGAAACAGACGGAGTACAGCATCAGACCTGTCTCGTCAGCTCTCTTCAGCTACCGGTACGACAGTTTCAAGGCAGACCGTGTACAGACGCTTAGGGCACATTGGTCTATATGCTCGTAGGCCTGTCAGATGTGTTCCACTTACCGCAACTCACTGTCGCCTGCGATTAACCTGGAGTAGAGAGCATGCATTGTGGACACCGCAACAGTGGTCTTGTGTGATGTTTTCCGACGAGTCCAGGTTTAGTTTGGAGTCTGATTCTCGCCGGACATTCATCTGGAGAGCGCCAGGTACCCGTTACCACCAAGAGAACTCTATTGAAAGACACCGTTACGGTGGTGCAGGATGGCTCGTTTGGGGAGGAATTATTCTTGGTTCCAGAACTGACCTGCATGTTCAGAGTGTAACGATGGCAGGCCACATCTATCGGGATGTCATTCTGGAACAACATGTACGTTTGTTTCGGGGCGCCATGGGTGCTGAATTTGTGTTTATGGATGACAACGCCCGTCCTCACCGTGCAAACATTGTAGACGAATGCCTTCAATCGGAGGATATCACCCGTATGCATTGGCCAGCATACTCACCGGACTTGAATCCAATAGAGCATGTGTGGGATATGCTTGGCCGACGAATTGCAGCCCGTCAACCCCCTCCCACCTGTCTACCGGAACTTCGGAGTGCATTGCTTATGATGAGTGGTGTAATATTCCCCAAGATCAGATTGATCATTTGATACTCAGCATGCCTAGGCGTTGTCAGACCTGTATTGCATCGTCCGGGAGACATACTCCGTATTAACCATCCTACTAACCATGTTATACTGTTTTTTGTAAAGGTTCTTTTAGGTAGGTTCTTTTTTGAAATTTGGTCAAGGGAGTAAAACTTGCAATTTTTATTAATTATGTCAAACATATAGCATCTTTTTTGCTCTTTACTTTTTGTTTAATAAATAGACTTTACAAATAAGTCAAATTTGTTTTGCTTCTTTCTCTTTCTTTGCCTGAACTTCATTAATTTATGGACATGAGTGTAAAAAACGAGTGATTTTACAGTTGGAGCAGCGTATTGATGTGATCCAGTCACATGAAAAACGAAATTGGGAGAGGAAGTTGGCTGTTACTTTTGGTTATGAGAAAAACCATAAGCAAATTTTCAAGCAAATTGATTTGATTATAGGAAATTCAGAATGCATGAAAATGTCAGAATAAATGCTCTTTTGTCTGATGTAAAAAATAATGTAGAGTGTGAGAGAAAAAGAATGAAACAATCCGAAATTTCTAAATATTTTATTAAAATTTAAATTTTAAAAATATGTTTCTATAATTACTTATGTATTGGTATGCAAATTCGTAAATTAAAAAGCTAACTATAAATTTCAGCTTTTTTTTCTTCCCCGTCAAATGTGTCTACTTCTTAGAGAAACCACCTACCTCTCTTAACGAACAATTATTTTTCATGGAACGGTGAATGGCTGCTCTTGAGAAGTTTCATTGTATTTTAAATTAGCTTACTGTTTATTAATAATTTCAAGATTATGAATTAAAATTCAATCACTTAAATCCCTATTGACATTTCCGACAACTTATATGAAGCGGGGTTTTCTGCTGTGACAGCAACCAATGAAATAAACTGGACATGAGCAAAACACACACCCACAGCGAATGGACGGCACCATTGCCCTTAACAAGCAGTCACAAACACCCAAGCCTAATATGGAAATCGAACCCGGACCCGAGAGTTGTAGAATGTTGTACGGAAGCCAATACATGGATACTAAGTGGCGAGTAAAATCTAAAAGTAGTATGTTTCAAGTTTTTATCTTCAATTAAAAAATATGTAATCTTTAATATTTTAAAAGCCAAATCAGCATATGAAATACGTGTTCCATTTCATTTCATTAAAGTAACTAAGCAAGTACAGATAAATCAGATTATTTTTCAAAATTTCTGCAGTTAAAACGGACGTTTCTTAAGATTTTACTGTAAATTAAACTGTCTTATTGAATTAAGTAAATTCAACAACTATTACCCTTTTCAAAAGAAAAATACAAATATATAACAGTTTATAACACTACCATCTTGATTACCAAGACCTATGTAGACTTTTAAAACGCCACCTACGTTATCAATCGAAGTCTCGTGAACACGGTGAAAAAAAAAAAAATATCGCTCTCATCTAGAACGAATGAGTGATTGTTTTCTGTGTCCAAAACTAGAAGAATAGTTCGTAGAATTATGAATGTAGGTGATACACACAACTGCTATAGACGAAATGTTAAAGAATTTCTTGGCCATGGTATTCTAGCTAATTACGAAAGCAGAATGACTAGTTAACTAATTACTTTACTAAAAACTATATAACTAATACTAATTACAACAGAATGACTAGTTTGTGTA
The DNA here is from genome assembly GCA_038373885.1 of Cheiracanthium punctorium. Classification (NCBI taxonomy): domain Eukaryota; kingdom Metazoa; phylum Arthropoda; class Arachnida; order Araneae; family Cheiracanthiidae; genus Cheiracanthium; species Cheiracanthium punctorium. Next base: position 451,445 of record JAWZYV010001640.1, read on the forward strand.
ACGAAAAATTATCGTTCGATACACTCATGCACCAGAATTACCATTTAAGAATCTACCTAATAGCGTATGCATCGATTTGCAGATATTTTCATTTGGCTGCCAGCACCAGCTTTTAGAAGAGGGATCTAAAAATTGGATAAATGGGTTCAGAAGTGTCTCGTTCTATGAACTAGTATTTATAGGAAGTACATACTCATAAATTCTAGTTCCACTAATTATTTTCTAGATGTCAGTGGCATATTTTTTCAGTGAATAGTGTAAACGAAGTTATTTATTTTCTTTTCACTATAAAACAAGCTTCTTCAATTTTTTAAATTACTAATTCCGTTTTCTTCCTTTGCTGCAGGAATTCTTGTGCACTTCATTCACACTTTTCTTTATTTTTTTAACGTTACCGATAAAGTACGACTTTTTTAGTCACATGTTTTTTTAATCAACATTTCAACATGATTAAATTTACAAAACATTTATTAGAAATTGCACATTGTTCCTATTATTCTTTTTAAAATATTGTGAAAAAAGTTTCTTTCTTTTTCTTTTTAATCATTTTGACTTCCCCATCAAGGCAAATTAACTTTAAGGCTGACATTTAATAAGTTGAAAGCAGTTTGTATTTTCTGTGAAGAGAATGGCTATTAAATGAAGGAATCAAAAGTTATAATTATTTTTTTCATAAATAAAACCTTCCATTTCCTTTGCGAAGCACTCTTCTTAATAATCCCCAAATTTTGCAGACATGCAAATCACTACTAAGGTAACATCTAGCATTATCATTATCTTAAATCTACTTTTAGCATTATGGAGTTATAATCAGAACTTAACTCATTTATAAGTAACTGAATTTAGGGGAGATATACTAACAATATGCTTTCGTCGATATTTATTAGACAATCCTGTGGTATGTTCCTTCACATAATTTTTCTTTATGTGTAGTAGTATTGTAGAAGAATGAATCTAATGAAGATCATAAGAAAGGAGTGCACGTAAATAGTTCTGGTAATATCATTATGGTATGCGGGAAGTACAGGAAACTAGTTCTGGCCTTTTATCACTAAGAGTTGTAATGTTTTGATTTTTTTTTTTTTCACAAGCTAGTACATGTGTCATTTAACAGTTAATGAAATCTAAATTTATTTATAACGTATGCTATTATACTAGCATTAACGTTTGAAAGTAAAACATAATTAATTGTCGTTGTAAATTTATGCCTGTTTTGTAACGCCATAGTAAAAATTTCAAAATATGCAAGAATTTAAAAAAATTAAAGAGTGTTTTAATAATTTTATCACAAAAAGGAAAAGCTGTCTCATAAATTGCGTGCAAAAAAAGTGCGTTACACTACACAACAATTTATACTGAGCTTAATCGATTGTCTTTGTTACCGATATTCTTAAATAAATGTAAAAAGATATTCTGAATATAGTTTAATAAATTTATCTCTTATTAAATAGTTTGATGTTATTTTAGGCTGCCAAGGTGGCAAGCTTCGCCACCCAATACCTTACTGTTCTTTATACTTAGTACAGTGTTGACTATTTTACTCATTTCAACGAAAATCGTGTATCCTTATTTTAACACTATTTGACATTAAATTAGATTAGGGTTGCTACAAATTTTGGGTATTCTGACCGTGTTAAATAATGATATTGCAAAATGTATGAAAAGAAATAATTTCTGTTATTTTCATTCTTAAAATGAGTATTATGTAACTTGATAGGGTGATGAAACGTATGTACAAATTCCTACATGAATATTTCTAAATTACAGCAGTGGCGGGCTTTCTCAAATAAATACTCAGTGCGCTGCCATTACGTTCATGAGCATCATGGTGTGGGTACTTTTCCGTTTTAATTACACTAGAGTTAATGTGCCAAAATCAGCAACCTGTTGTTTTTATCGTTTGGTTACATTATTCAATACGTATATCCCTGGATACAATAATCTATATAAATAAAGCAAACTGTAATATGTCAGTTCGTTAGTTTGTTTGTCTGTGTCCCGCGTAGCTCCGAAGCGGGTGATCGTAGACCTACCAAATTTCGTATGGAAATTCTCCAGGACGGGTCCCGACATACCTCGAAGCGATTTTTTCGAAATTCGAATTATTTTAGGAGATAACGATAAAAAACATGTCGCAAAATGCTAATATTTGCTCCGCCATTTCGCAATTGTAACACCGCAGTGGAAAAAGAGAGAATATAGCATATCTAGGTTGCCATATTTGGCAAGTTTATTAAATGATTCAGACTCTTGAAGTAAAAATAAAAGAATAGCGATTTCTTTTGTTTAGATTATTTGTAAGGTTGTTTTTTAATTAAAATATAGTGTGCATGTGAAATCGGAGCAGGAATGAAATGTTTTATACTCAAAAGAAAAATAGGATTTGGAAATTTTCCGAGACTAAAATGTGCAACTTTTTAATTTGGCGAAAAATAAAATGGTTGATGTGTGATTTTGAAGAGATGATTCTAACGCTTTGCGCAATTTATAGTAATTTCATCGTCTGCTATTTGCGTTATGAATACACCTGAGAATAAGTTTTTGAAATGTTCATTCAGTTGGAATTGTGCATTTTTCTGCGCAGCTTTTCTCCATCTATTTCTAATGTATTACATCCAGAAAAAGGATGATAGAAATATCAATTTTAATTTTGTGTAACCACACTCATGAATAATGATATACCTTTCCAACTTAATGAAATAAGGAACGAAAATAGGGAAGACTCATCGATTATAATACGCTTTTAATATATAGTACTGTAGTGCGTATTTAAAATCTGAAAGTGCTTCAGATTTTCTTACTTATTTTTCCCCGTTCCGTATTTTTGATAAAGGCCATCCAGAAGCTCTTCAGAATTAATATAGGACTAAAATAATTTGTACCTTTTTGTAGGTTTTTATCAATTAACCATCTTATTTTTGTAACCAGAGGTGGCCCAACACTGTAAGCATCGCATCTGGGCACCGGCTTCGAAGGGGCGTCATTTCGAACACAAAAACTAAGTACAGCATACAAGGGAGCGTCTTTTTTATATTACCAGGGGGCGACATTTTCCGTAGGGCCGCTCCTGTTTGTAATCATCTTAATTTTAAATTCCATTCAGAATCTGAGAGATTTCAGTGCCAAGGAAGCCGGTGAGGAACAGGACTCTCTCCGAACAAGATTTATCAAGATGGCGAACCAACTGGTCGCCGGAGGCGGCAAGTATAAAATAAACAGAAAATAACAGAATTCACTTGAAAACCTTTTAAACTTTGCAAAGCTTTGATTGCATATGTTTTATGTTACTTTATTACTTCGTTTATTTTAATAGCAACAGGTGCAAATATTTTGCTATTGTTGTTTTAAAAATGTTGATAGACATTGTAAATTTCATGCCTCCTATGTAGGTTTGTATTTAGCCTATTTCACAACTCATATACATATATCGTTACACTTAATAAAATATGCTAATGTGCCAAGGACAGCAACCTCGTATCTACTTTTTATGTTTACTTAATTACTTCGTTCATTTTAATGACAGTAGGTGCAAATGACTTGTCGGAGTTAGTGATGAGTGATGCTATCAAAACAGAAAAGTACCCGCTAATGTTTACGTCTAATTGTTGTCATTCGCAGTGAATAAATATTGTCGATTTTGGTACCTCATACGTTAGCGTCATATATAATAGCGTTACATTTTTCATATGACACAGACTTTTTGCTTAAGTGAACTCATTATTTTTCAAGAAAAAATTATCTGTAACTCCAAGTGTTGGGATTGTTAATAAATAGAATGATATTTAACTACTGATTATTTATTTTTTTGTGATTAATGTCTTAACTGAAGATTATTCTTTCACACCTTATTGTTTGGCATCATGGAAAACCTTTCAACTGCATCCTCACAACATTTTTAAAAAGTTTAATATACAGAATTTCCTTAAACAATATCACAAATCTTGTTAACAAATATAATTTATAACCAAACAATAACAAAAAAAGTTTTCAATTTTTTTCATCACCAGAACATAAGTCAAAGTTTGCCTTTTGTTCATTTAATATGAGTTTAATTCAGTGCATATTAATCGATTTATGAGAGTGTAAATTGGGAATCTTAAATATTTACATTGAATAAGTGAGGCAATATTCTTAGAACAACTTTTGGTACAGCTTTAGTATGGTCCCTTTGGCGCGATTTATTTTGCGACGTTTTTGGCGCGATAACAGCGCCAATATGGTAACCCCTCCGGCGGATGCTCCGGAGCTGGACATGGCAACCCTAGGTGCGTGACCTCATTCATCCGTGACGTCGCGGTTTCGCTCCAGCGAATAGGGAGCGTTTGTTCCTTTATTAAACTTTTGGAGACCCCTTTGCCAGTATTTCGCGCGGGAGCTTCGAGTTCTGGAACCGCCATTACGCTTTATGGTTTTATTTTAATGGCTTTATTTTAGATTGAATTTTATTATTTAATTATTACTGAAATTTAAAATGGATATTCAGGTTCATACTGACTGTTTATGTACAGTTTTGTATGAATAAACATTCTTTTGATAGTACGTTTCAGGTTAATATTTTAGTTCCCGATTGTTTATTTGTTAAGGGTAGAAGCAACAAATAATTACGTTATTAATATTTTAAACAGTGAAATAATTTTAGATATTTTGATTTTATTATTTCCATATTGTAATAACTTAGGGATTTTAATCAAGGTATGTGATAAGCATTGTTTGTTTTTATTTGTTATTATTACCTTTGTTTATTTGTTAATGGTAGGAGCAACAAATAATTCCGTTATTAATATAATATTTGATATTTTGATTTTATTATTTCAATATTGAAACAATTTAGCGATTTTAATTAAGGTATGAGATAAGCATTGTTCGTTATGATTTGAATTAGTTCTTTATTTTGCTTACGTAGTCTTTTGTCAGAATGCTAAAATGTATTTTAATTTTTTTGTCTTTTTATTTGTTATTTTTGTGAGGTATTGCCTTTAGAATATTATTTGTTTGCATTGTTTAATTTAATCTACTCAAAAGAGAAAGGGGGGGGGGTTGAGGGGAGGCACAGCCCCCCTCACACAAAAAGAAAAGTTATTAAATTTCATTAAACCGAATCTATATGTACATGTAAGCTTGTTATCTGTTTAATTTTTTTAAAAAAAAAAAACAAAAAAACCCCCCCCCCCCCCCCCCCACGGAATATCCTAAAAAAACTCCCCAGCATTCTCAACAAGTAATATGATCATTACCCACATCAGCATTTTAATGAATGCCATAGGGTGTTTTGGAGCACAATTTAACTGCCAATAGTCTGTTAGCGTCATGTATAAAAGAAGAGTTCTATTTTTCACTGTTAACACCTGTTGTACTGGGCTGTAATGTTCTTGCTGCCCAATTCAAAGGCCTTTTTTTGCCGGCACTGTAACTCATCCTTTTTTTTAACCCTTAAATCGCGCAGTGATCCCGCTCTGGGAACACCAAACTCTGACGTTTTGACTGTTGCCAGTCATGAAGAATAGATTTGATTTCTATAAAAATAGTTGCGGGTGACACAGATCCAGGAGAATCCTTTACTTTTTAGCACGTCATTTCCCGTAAAAAATTGTCACGATTATTGTCACACAGCTGGCTGTGCGCGGGCACAGCCAGCTGTCGTCAAAAATGGGTTCTAGATCTGTGGCACGCGATGAACGTTTCGATCGTCCGCCATCTTGCTGATAGTTAAGTCGAGCGATGGAAACGCCTTTTTTCCAGCATTAGGAAAGGGTTGCGCCTCAAAGGGTTAAGTCGGTGAAAATAGCTATTCAAGATGCTTATACCAAGGCGATTCAAAATTCATCATCTGTATTTTGTAGAGAGGTAGGGAATAGGAAAAGAAGACTATTCCACATAGGAAAGCATGGGCTCAAATGAACGCATGGCGGTGTTGGGGGCGTCTCGTGTCCACAACTCTCAATCGCGCGCTGTACGATAGCTGAGTTAAAGTAAACTTCATTGGCAACAGGGGTTTCGTACATCATGTTTTTCACCAACCCCATGGTAAGAAGTCGATTGGAGATAAATCTGGTGTCCATGGAGGCCAACCAACCGGTCCGCAGCGACCAGTCCATTGATATCCAACATTTCGCAAATGATGTGCGTAGTTGCCTGAGCCGAAATTGTAGAGCTCAGTAGATTGATCGGAGTGAACCGGTTTTCCGGCCATCATGGTCACCGAATTTATCTCCAATTGACTTCTCCATATGGAGTGTGATAAAAAGCATGATGCACGAAGTCCCTGTTGCCAGTGAAGTCTGTTTTAACTGAGCTATAGTACAGACCGTGAATGGGAGTTGTGGACAGAAAGCGCCCCCTACACCGTGATGCTTTCGTTTGTACCCATACTTTCCTATGCAAAATAGTTTTCTTTTCCTATTCCCTACCTCTCTATCAAATACTGATGATGAATTATGAATAGCCCTTATATTCTACAAGTACTTTTTATCTTTATGCAATACTACCGAGAGGCAAATAGGCTCTTTTGTGAATAATTTAATTTTGATGAAATATATGCGCAATATGATTTCATGTAAGTCATTCAGTGATGTGTTTTTCACGCATCTTGCACGGCACAAGAACAAGAAGAAATAACTAAAAATGATGCGTTAAGTTAGGGAAATGTATGCTAGCAACTTAAGAGTTTTTCATTGTAAAGAAATTTTTTCATGTTGATTGTATTCTGTGCAGTGTCAGGATATAGCTTCATGAAATTAAATGTTTTTTTTTTTCCTCTACGTAAACACTATGTCGCCCTTTCATCATGGGCTCTTAATAATGTTTTTAATATCATGCTGGAGTATCTAATTTATTCTTCGAAGAGTTGCGGAACAACAGGACTTGATAGCGTTACTACACGAAAATTGTTCATCGTGTGTACAAGAACAAGTCTCATAAAGATCATAAGAATGGAATTCACGTAAAAAGTTTTGCTAATATCGTTACAGTTTGTCGAAAGTTTGGGAAACTAAATCTATTCTTTTGTCAGAAATTGTTGCACTGTTTTTATGATGCGTCTGTTCACGTGATATTTAATATTAAATTAAATCTAATATTATTTACGACCTACATTTTCCTTTATTCAGATACGGTTTAAAATCTGAGAGAAAAAAATGTGTAAGAGTGATGCATATTTTAAGTGAAAATGCTTCGAGGAACATGCAACAAGTAAGCAAAAGTATACCTGTAACATGTTTGCAATCAATTAAATATATCAATACCTCGTAAAATCGCCCATTACGTATAATAAGGTGAGGCTGTATTAGGCTGTGATGTCATTTTTTTAAAGGTAAATTCAAACACATAAATATTTGATAAGTTTTTAAGAGTCATTTTTTTTTAAAATCAGGAACGCTTGGATAGGTGACACTTTTGAATGTGAGATTTTCTGAGCTCTCTAGCAAACAAATATTTGTGTTGTGTTGTGGGATTACGGCCAATTAGCTACACGTGGGATCTAGGCCGATGGGTGGACCGGGAGGGAAGCTTTCTAAGGTCTACCCATATTTACAATTATTGGATTACCCAAACAAATAATTGGACGAAAGATAACTAAATGTGATGGGCGTACATACTATACCATGGTATTTCGAATTTTAAAGAGGACGCAATTACTATCAAAAGTCACCACCAGGGGAATAGTTGGCGCTTTTTACCGAATATAATGCAATAATTTGTATAATCACGCTTCTTGTTCTAAGTATGAGTATAGAAAGAAAGGCTGGGAGAATCTTCATCGTTCTGTCGTCAACTGCCTTGAAGAACTTGCAACTTCAACCTTTAGCAAAATACCCTTTTTGTGTCCCCGGCCTTCTTGCTGAGCTAGAGTTCATGTCTTTACAGATCGCTGCATAATGTTTCGTAAGTTTGTCATGCTTATCACCTCTTCGTAACCACTGAAATTCATGAAACAAGCACAAGTATTCCCGTTATTTTTTCAGTTCTCACTGTACTGCTCTTGCGGTTGTGTGGGCTTTTTTCCTGCTAATTAACGACAAACAATTTTCATCCGAAACGCGCATGCTGGAGTTAAGTAGATTTTTATATGTGTAGGTTTTAATTATTTCATATTAGCAGCCTCCTCCGGCCAGTTGGTTCACCATCTTAATAAATCTTGTGTTTCTCACCGGCTTCCTTGGCACTGAAATATCTCAGATTCTGAATGGAATTTAAAACTTAGATGGTTACAAACAGGGGCGGTCCCTAGGATAACTAGCGCCCTCTGCTAACGTAAAAAAGACGCCCCCTTTTATGCTCTACTTACTTTATGAGTTCGACATGACGTCCCTTCGAAGCCGATGCCCGATGCGATGATTACCTTGCTTACCGTGTCGGGGCTCCCCTGGTTACAAGAATAAGATGGTTTAATGATAAAAATCTACAAAGGCTACAAATTATTTTCCTCCTATATTAGTTCTGAAAAGTATCTAGATATACCGGCCGTTATCAAAAAACGGATAGAAAAAAAGTAAGAAAATCAGAAACACTTTCAGATTTTAAATACGCACTAAAGAGATATATATTTAAAGCGCATCATAATCCATGCGTCTTGCCTATTTTCTTTCCTTATTCCATTAAGATGGAAAGTGTATCATTATTAAGAGTGTAATTAAACAAAATTAAAATTGATATTTCTAACATCCTTTTTCGGAATGTAATACATTAGAAATAGAAGCGGTAAAAAGACGCACAGAAAAATGCATAATTCGAACTAAATGAAAGTTCGAAAAACTTATTTTTTGTTTGTTTGTTTGTGTAACATGTATTTCGGATTTGTGTGGTTGGCCCGTAGTCCGCTTATAAATCCACGTTAGAAGGAGAAACTTATTCTGATGATTTTATTTATTAAAAACTGCGTATTCTATAAGTTTGCGCTGTCGCAAACTTTATCTGTTACGGCTTTGTAACAAAAAAGCTCAATTGTATGTATTTTTTTTTATAAAAGATAGTTTTTTGGATATTATAGGAAGTGGTTTTTTTTTTCGCGAGACAATAAACAGCCTGTTTGTTAATCCAGGACTTTAACTGTCTTTATTCCAAATTTCATCCAACCGTTTCAGCGTGAAAGAGTTATAAATATTCATACAATCATTCACATTTATAATATTAGTAGAATTCTTATTCTGGTGGCAATAGAGTTTGACTGACAGAGCACGGTCCTGTAATGCAAGAGCCATCGAAAGATGGTTGTTTTCAGAATGATGCAAATTCTCCAAGCAACTTTTGGTTAGTTTATGATCATTATGTTCATTTTGTATGCGTCCTTCAAATTCCCTTATGTTTCGTCCCATACTTTTCTTGCTTAAGAGGCCTTAAGCGTACTAGAAGAAAATAAGCCAGAATTAAACGCGAAAGATAAATCATGCCAAACGCATAGATTATAAAACAATTTCCTACACAAAAATATTTTTGCGACAAATTTAGCGATGTATTTTCCTTAACCCTGCGAGATTTAGGAGAAAGATAATGCTGCATTATCACTATAAATGCAATTTTTTGAGAAACTGTAAAAAACTTAATTATTAACTTAAATTATTTTTCCGACTTTTAACTGAAGAATATGAAAATTTTATACTCATTGTCTTGTGCTAGAAATGTATTAGTGTCTCTCAAATGGCGCAGACTGTAGTGCATTGAAATTCTTTTGAATGCTCCTGTAGAAGAACTATTAATAATACAGACATTATTCTCAATCGACAGCATTATTTTGAGAGCCTTAATAATGCTAACTTTGCCTGTATGCCAACTTTCTTTTCTCTCAAAAAGCAGAATATCTCTAAAATACGTTTTCAAGAATGATTGCCCATAGAGTGCGATGTATTGGATTTTTTTTTCTGATGTAAAAGAACTATAAATACTTCTTACACCATTTTCAATAAGGTACATGGTACCGTACATAGAAAAAACATAAATTTCGCACAAATCGATGTACATTTACAGCAGTTAGAACACGAGACGAGTGGACACTAGACGAGTATCGTTTAACTCAAAATACTGGTGTTAAACGATAAAGTAAATAAAAAACTTTAAAAAACACACATAAGATGTTACAGGTAAGTAGATACGAACGTTTCAACCAAAAATTGTTTTGCTCTTCCTCAGTCAAAGCCCTTAGTCACAAGGAACCGCGGGAACTGAAAAGAGATAAACAAGCAAGCATGTTGCCACAAGGGACAAAGAAAAGCCGAACAAAACCACAGAGAGGGGAAAAAAGGGGGGGAAAGGGATAAAAAAGAAAGGAAAGAAGCACAAAAATACAAAAATAAATAAGAATAAAAATAATAATAATAAAAAAAGAACACACGAATACAAACACACACAAAAAAAAGAGAAATAAAAGAAAATAGAACAAACAAAAAACAAAAATAACATAAAAAGACAATTTTTTGTTTATTTATAATATGAAAACCACGAGCAGTACAGCACAATATATATATATATATATATATATATATTAGGCAAGTTGGAGTGTTTAGGCTGATTATTTTACCAACTATGCGAAAAATTCCAGAGCTGGGAGTCGAACCCAGGACTACCGCTTAACGTGCGGGTGCTCTACCACTGAGCTACTCTGGGACGATTCCCAGATGAAATTTCTCGCTTTAGAACCGTTGGCATTTATCATCTTGCTCTGCAAACCACAGAGGGAACAGATGAAACAATTAAATCGCGACAAGTCCATTCCGCCGCGGAAGTTATATATATTTTTTAGAAAGTGATTGCATCAACCCTTCAAGTATATTAGGCAAGTTGGAGTGTTTAGGCTGATTATTTTACCAACTATGCGAAAAATTCCAGAGCTGGGGGTCGAACCCAGGACTACCGCTTAACGTGCGGGTGCTCTACCACTGAGCTACTCTGGGACGATTCCCAGATGAAATTTATCGCTTTAGAACCGTTGGCATTTATCACCTTCCTCTGCAAACCACAGAGGGAACAGATGAAACAATTAAATCGCGACAACTCCATTACGCCGCGGAAGTTATACATATTTTTTAGAAAGTGATTGCATCAACCTTTCAAGTATATTAGGCAAGTTGGAGTGTTTAGGCTGATTATTTTACTAACTATGCGAAAACTTGCAGAGCTGAGGGTCGAACCCAGGACTGCTAGCAATCACTTTCGAAAAAAAAAGAAATATGTATAACTTCCGCGGCGTAATGGTGTTGTCGCGATTTAATTGTTTCATCTGCTCCCTCTGTGGTTGCAGAGGAAGATGATAAATGCCGACGGTTCTAAAGCGAGAAATTTCATCTCGGAATCGTCCCAGAGTAGCACAGTGGTAGAGCACCCGCACGTTAAGCGGTAGTCCTGGGTTCGACCCCCAGCTCTGTAATTTTTCGCATAGTTGGTAAAATAATCAGCCTAAACACTCCAACTTGCCTAATATACTTGAAAGGTGGATGCAATCACTTTCTAAAATGTATATATATATCTATATATATTTATATTTATAAATAAAAACGTAAAGGAAGGGCAGGAACACATATACACACACTTAAAAAAACCCAAAACCAAACAAACAAAAAAAGTGGGGGGGAAACGAAATAAGAGAATGGGGGGAAAGGGGAATGAAAGAAAAAACAAAAAAAGGAAAGGGGGAGTAGAGGAAGAAAGTGAATAGAACCTTACAACAGCAGCTTCCAAGCAGAATGAACGAAAGGAACAGAAGAACCGTCGTTTACAAGACGTTCTAAGTGCTGGGTAATGGAAAAATCTTCCAAAAAAAAGATGCGACAAAAACTGAGGAGAGCACAAAATCTTAGCCTTAGAAAACTGAAAACGATGATTGGAATTCCAACAATGTGAGGCAATAGAAGATTTGGAAATACAGATTTTTTCCCCTAAGAATTTTGAATACAGTGCTTGAAAAAAAAAAAAAAAAAAAAAAAAAAAAAAGACTTTCACATCATGGTCCTTTTTTCTCCTCCACTATATTTAACTTGCAACACGTGCTTCGAAAAACAAATATATTTCGATTTGTCCTGATATGTCTACATAGCAATGATTTTTATATTCTTACAAAGCATCCATTCACGATTCTGTTCTTTAGAAAAACAGTATTACATTCTCTAAAAAATATTTTTGATTCCTAAGACGAGGAACATATGAACGAACAATAATAAAAAAGAAATGTTGTCTCATATATCGTCATATATTTCAAAGCGCATGTCTGTTCTCTAAGAAGATTGGAAACACAACAAAATATCCTTTGTCTGACACAATCAATAAACGGGCATTTGAACTAAATATTTTCTTGTGTACTATCTTATGACTATAGCAAACCGGCGATGTCCAGAACTCATTTTCTCCCATAAAGAAAAAGCCGTGCTTTACATCCGCAATTTGATAACCCTTATGCTGAAAGTAAGATGGAAAAAATAAATTTTCTGACTATAAATAACTAATTGAGGCAATAACTCGGATTGCTCATATTGCTCGGATTGCCATATAAAGTATTTTATATGGACAGACTTCAAATCAAATAAAGCGCTTAATTAAAGACCACCAAACGACATAAATTTACATAAAAATGGCATGTATGTGCACGGATTTTAGTCATGGGCAAAAAGCCCTCTTTCAATACGCACGATGACAATTCTTACTGTCAGATAGACACTAATAATGAATAGTGCTGATATAGAAAATGTTTAAAGATAGTAAGAAAGTTAAGTCTTGTCAAACGCATTCATTGGAAAACATATTCTAACATAAATGTATTTTTATTACTTTTACCATTGCATAGCGAATCCGTTAAACAGAAAATGCAGTAATTAAAGTATACCATTAAATTACCACCCGTAAAGCGCAATCCATGGGTATATTTTTTTCTTTGTGTGTATGTGTGTGTACGTGTGACAGTATAAAAATGCTGTATAGGGAAAAGTAAGCGGATAAGTTGGTGAACTCAGTATACCTCCGATGCAAATACACTTAACAGCTCCTGTCAATGTAACTCCAAAAACCTAGTATTGAGTTATGAAGCACGTAATTTAATTTGAGTTTGCTTTGTGAGTAGTCGCGATTCAAAACGTATTCTTTTAATCTGTGTTTACAAATTTTGGACTTCACAGCGCAAGTAATTATCCATTATGTATACTCCTGCATGAAATATTTTAAAAATACAACCGCTAACGTTAAAAATTGTGTGTCTTATAGTTTACTTACGATAAGCTTGTACTACTATTAAACAACTTTAAATCGAAAATTTCGTTGTGGAATAAGATGACGAGGAGTTAGCTGATGTCTAGTAGAAACACAACGAAAAACGAATGAAGTACAAATCTTGGACACATGGTCAATGAACGGGCTGAGATCATAATGAAGCGAAAGATACTCCGTAAACGCGATTTTTGTTTATGAAATTTATTGCATGCAGTTTTCTTGAATTTTTTGTTTCATTATGGACGACTTGTCATTATTCTTTTAGTTGTATCTGTGTCATTTCCCTAACTACCAAAGGGAAACTGTTTCTCTTCAACTTAAAAATAAACCTTTATATAGTAATCTATTCGCTATTTTGACCAACCGAAGTAACCCACTGGATAATATGGCAAAATCTGTTTTGAAAACATTTTGCCGTCTTCCAGAGGATATGAAATCGTTTGATTTTAAAAAAATAAATAAAACAGGAGGTTTCGAAGAAGTCTTTCTGTAAATTTCAGGTTTTTAAACCACTTACAGAATTCAGAAAAACTATATGAAGCTCACGTTCTTTATTTTACCCCACTTCTCCATAAATAATATGTTTACTATTCTAATAAATGTTGTAGTATATATTGGTAGTCATCAATAGCATATTTAATCGAGATAACTAGACATCTAAACTGAAGTTTGAATGTGGGACAGATAGAAGAGCCGATGCCAATAAATAAATAAATAAATAAATAACTTTCTTAAAAATAATTAACATGAAATTTATTCTTTAACAATGACGTTTAAATCTCCGTAAAATAATTACCGCCTTTACATTTTACTTTACGGAATCTTTTATAAAATGGACTTTGTTATATTCCTTACATATTGAACAACATCACATATTTCCACACCATATGTGTCTAACCCGATTTAGTTTCAATCACAAGAATGCATTTAAGTTTTACTTTATGTGACTCAATAGCTGTGACATTAATATTTCTACACTGCTCCACATCATATGTCTAACTTTTAGAATTGAAAACTTTCATTTAAAAGTGTTTTTTAAGAATAAAGGAACGAATGTATAAATTTGAACTCAAATAAAATCATTCGTTTCAGAGCAAAAGCGTATTCATTAAAATTGAAAACAAATCAATGAAAATATAGTATTCTTCTGCATTTCCCAACGAATAAACACACCGTTTGTCTGCGTAGGTTATTTAGAAGTTAGAATTACTTTTCCTATTTCTCATTAATCACTTACGACCAGACTAGAAATGTTACCCTAAAATATTGCTATCCGATGTCTTTAAATTGTTTTTTTAAATTAAAAATATAATGAAACTGAATAGGATTTTAGGCTGTAAAATGATTTTGTAATGTAGTTTCTGCAGTGACAATGAATATGGTGTTCATTTAAGTTGTATAATGTAATTCCGGGAGCTGGACCATGGGATGACATGAAGCAAACAAATATACTGTCAGGACGCCTTTCGAACTATGTCAGTTAGACATCAAAAGTTATTTTCTATGGCGGCCCACTATTGGCCTCTAAAAAGAACATGATACTTTTTCAGTTAATGATATTCAGTATCAGAAAATCTTGAGGGATATCCGTATTTGAAAGAGACTGCCCATGCAATCTTGAATTTTTCAATTTTGAATTTGACTATGTAGAAAACGAATGTGTGGGATACGGTGAAAATTACAGAGAGACGGAAAAAAGTAGATTTGATAAAGTGTGCATCTTTTAAGCATTAGCTTCTTGAAGGATGTTCACGGTTTGATGAAATATGCGATTATTGTTGGAAGGGAAAAAAATAGCAAGAAAGTTGTTACTGCAAAACAATCTTAATTCATCTACATAAAAACATTTCTATATAGAGTTTGAATCTATTAAGAATTCAACGAATGCATATCGTTTTCCTATATTTTTAAAGTCAAATAATAATACACGGAAACTTAATAATACGAAAGTTAACTGTAAGTAAGCTCATTAAATTTTCCTGTAATGAAAGTACGTGTTTATAAATTTAATGTATTTACTAATATTACAAAATTTTTTAACTCAGTTTGCGAAATTTTGTATAGCCTATTTGTATTTTAGCCCTTCACTGTGAAGTTAGGTGTCATGTGTGATCAGCGTTCTTCCCCTGCTTAAGTCTTTTAACGCTCCGCTCGAACCGAGGTCCTGTCGTCGAGGTCCTGACACTGGCGTCGCAACCTGTAAATTGTTAGGGGGCAGGTAAAAAATACATTCTTTCAGTGATGTAATCGGGGGGGGTAGGGGGCAAAACAATACAAGAAAGTTCAAATGTCACCTATATGAAAGTATTTTCTGTAATAAGAAACATTTTGCCACCTGCTAACCCTGCTGACACTAAAAGATAGCCGATGTCGGACCGCTGAGTACCCAGAACCTGCTTTCTTTTTACAACTCCAGCATAGTTTGCCATTGCAGAACCGACATCGCTCCAATTACCATCCTGCCAATGCCGCAGCTGAACCGTTTTAGCCTATGTTGCCCCGTCTCCTACTCGATAGGTCTGTGTCTGCTCGGATCTCCATTGATTTGCTTGAAGTGCAATGCTATTTGGTAGCTCAAACTGGCTAAATTATCCACATTATTCCCTTGGTGTACCAATCTCTTTACATAACCCCACAAACAAATCACAAGGTGTCAGATCAGGAGAATGGTCCAGCTACTTCATAGGAAACACACGACTAATCATTTGTCCCTTAGTAAAATGCTGTCTTAGGACTTCTTGTACGTGCAATCCAATATGAGGGGTTGCTCCATCCTACATAAATTTCGTAGATTCAAAACATTCACTCTGTTGAAGTTCGGAAATAACATAGCGCAACAACACTAATCGACACCTCTTAGCATTGACGGAACAAATAACATAAAATGTTAACTTTCTGTATTTTCTATACCTGTTTTACTGCAAAAATGGACCTTACAGAAAATTTTGGCCACTGGTGTGAAAATCCCAATTATTTTTTTTAATCAAAATCCTATGGTCTAAATAAGCATTTACTTCAAATTTGGTTCAGTTTCGCAAACAGTGTTCTCACAACCGGGCTGTAATCATCTCTTCTTTCATTATAGCTGCCCTGTACGTTAAACGAAATTTTACAAACAAATAATCAAAAAATTTGTGTAGGAGTCTTTTTTCCAGCAAAGAAATATTTAAAGGTTTATAAACACACACACACGCGTTTATATATATGTATGTATATATATATATATATATATATATATATATATATATATATATATATATATACGTATGTATGTAAACCAAAACTAGTTTCTTTTATAAACGTGGATAAAAAATATCAGATGGCTTAACTTTAAACCTATAACGACAGCCTTAACTTCACTCTATGCTTTACAGTATTTTTAATGAATTATGATGTTTAACGGATAGCGCAAGTGCTTTTTTGAGAAGAAGCATGTTTTAAGACATTAAGAAGAACATATCAGAAACATGATGATGTAATATTTATAAGTCCTCTAAAGCTCTTTAAACTCACAGGATCGTGTTAAAAGTTTTTTAAAGCAGTTCATGTGCTTTTTTTATACCAGGAAAATGAAACTGCTTTAGTAAAATAAAATATGTATTAATACATAAAGAAGGTAAAAAAATATCGAATTATACGAAATTCAAATAAAGTATGTCATGTTAAAATACATTCAATGACGTTTTATCAATAATGCATTGCCGATTCTGGAAGAATTGTTAAAAGCATAAAACAGCTAATATGTTGATATTCTTGAAAGTTCAGATTTTAAAACATCGAAAATGGTCATACAGAACAATAACTTATTTTTAAGAAAATCAAGTTCAAAATTATATATTTAAATACTGATGCACAATCATTAAAGGATATTCAATTTGGATTAGTTAGTTGAATTATAGACTAGTTACTACAGATTCATGTTACAAGAAAAGCTATGAAAACCGGACAAATTTTCCAACTCGTTTTTAATTCGAACGAGCCACTATAGTGCCAACAGGGGCAAATTGGCTGAAGTAGCAATATTGAACGCATAATCTACGAAAGTTTTAGTTTAACAGCTGCGAAGCAAACACGGCGTTGAAAGAAAAAAAAACAAGTTAGCTGTACTGACCAATGCCCTTGTTAAAAATGAACTGAAAATGGAAAATGATTAATCTAAAAACAGAAACTGCAAAAGGAATCATAAAAAGATGAGAGAAGAAACAAAAGCTGTTTGGACCATTGTCTTCAAATATAACAGGAATTAAAACACCAACACATAAAACAGGAGCAAAAAGATTACGGTCAAGTTAAAGATAATTAGAATACGCATTTATTGCTTTGAACCTTATGCCATATCTAAGGCAAAAGAAAAGTGCGTGCGGTGCACAAAATGCAAAACATGGACGCATGAAGACTGCACCAAAGGAGATGTTACATTTCTTGTTTGTATTCCCGCTAATTCTGAAAGAGACATTTGTTTTAAAAAAAACTGTCTTTGTGAAACTGTTAAAGAGAGTTTTTCTAAAAGAATTAAGTGGCATATGTTTTCTACAAGTATATCCAATTACTTTGTCTAATACTCTATGCCTTTTCAGTTTACAATGAAAATTACATATT
The DNA here is from genome assembly GCA_038373885.1 of Cheiracanthium punctorium. NCBI lineage: Eukaryota > Metazoa > Arthropoda > Arachnida > Araneae > Cheiracanthiidae > Cheiracanthium > Cheiracanthium punctorium. The sequence continues at coordinate 469,229 of JAWZYV010001640.1, forward strand.
AAGTAGTAGGAAACAATGTTTATTACCTTTGTTTTACCATTTATAGTGGGAAAAATTTCTGAAGGCTTACCGCGCACACGAGGCACATTTTCCAACTTAATATGATCTTATTAACAATTTGCTGTCGAAAACTATACATCTATATAAATAAAACGAACTGCAAAATATCAGTTAGTTCGCTAGTTAATTAGTTTGTCTGTGTCTCGCGTAGTTCCCAGACGGGTGATCGTAGACCTACCAAATTTTGTATGGAAATTCTCCAGGACGTGTACCAAAATACGTCGAAGCGATTTCTTCGAAATTCGAATTATTTTAGGAGATATCCATAAAAAACGTGTCGCAAAAGGCTAATTTTGGCTCTCCACTATTTCGCAATTGTAACCTCCGCCGCCGCAGTGGAAAAAGTGAGATTTAAGCATATCTAGGTTGCCGTATTTGGCAAGTTTATTAAATGATTCAGACTCTTGAAGTAAAAATAAAAGAATAACGATTTTTCTTAGATTATTTGTAACGTTATTTTTTAATTAAAATATTGTGTGCATGTGAAATCAGAGTAGGAATGAAATGTTTTATACTCAAGAGAAAAACATCTTAGGATTTGGAAATTTTCCGAGACTAAAATGCGCAACTTTTAATTTGGCGAAAAATAAAATGGTTGATTGGATGAAATGCGATTTTGAGAATATGTGATTCTAGCGCTTGGTTCAATTTATCGTAATTTTATCGTCTGCTGCTTGGATTATGAGTACACCTGAATAAGTTTCTGAAACTTTCATTCAGTTCGAATTATGCATTTTTCTGCGCAGCTTTTCCCCATCTATTTCTAATGTATTACACCAAGAAAAAGGATGTTAGAAATATCAATTTTAATTGTGTTTAATCACATTCATGAATAATGATATACTTTCAAACTTAATGCAATAAGGGAAGAAAATAGGGAAGACCGATGGATAATATGCTTTTAATATATAGCACTTTAGTGCGTATTTAAAATCTGAAAGTGTTTCATATTTTTTTATTTTCTGTTTTCCTTTCCGTTTTTTGATAAAGGCCAATATATCCAGAAGCACCTGGCAAGTTTATGTAATGAACCACTAGCCTCTAACAGTGGAAAAAACATCCAAAATATTTGGATTTCGTGTTGGATCCAGAGATAACGTGCAATAAACACATTGACCATCTTGTGCTTAAGGGCAGGAATCGGCTCAAACTTTAAAGTACATTTCAGCACGTGACTGGGGTGCTGACTCTGGTACTCTCAAAAATACTTACACTCTCTTATTAGACTAATTCAGGAATACGGATTCTCTGTTTAATGTTGCGCTTCTAACCCCAATCTAAAGAAACTAGAGCGAGTCCAACTTAGCGCAGCATGAATTATCACTGGACTTCGTAATACTTGCCCTAATGACATTGTGTTGTACGAGGCTGATTTGCAGCCTCTTAATCTCAGAAGAAGTGCTTCATTGGTGAAATATTATGGCAAACTAAGTGGTCTTGGTGACAGAAAAAGAACCTAAGTTTATTTAAGAGACTGGCGCAATGATCAGAGGCTTAAAAGAAACAGCCCATTCAGTATGGTGATTTCTGCCCAACTGTTGGAATGTAACGTAGAGCAGCATCATTTGTTTCAATGCGTAGATCCATCTGGGGGTCTTCCTAATGTAAATTTCCACACTGACCTTCCTGACTAAGTGAACAAGCTTCCTATTTATCTTAAGCAAATAGCCCTTGAGGTAATTAACAACATCCCGGCTGACGCTAACAAATTGTATACTGACGGCAGTAAAAACGAGAGAGATGGAACTGGCAGTGGAATGTATATAATTTCAAATGGTAACTTCATGATGATACAGAGAAGGAATCCTGATCTGCTCTCTTTTCCGTAGCGAGCTCATTGCTATAGGCGAAGGCCTTGACTATTTAGCGACGGTTACTGAAGGAAATGAAATATGGATCCTAACTGATAGCAGGAGTTCTGTACAGCACTTTGCTAATTGGTCCAGTGTAAGAGACAGGGTGGGAGTATCTGTTCTCAAAAGGCTAAAACACCTTTCGGTAGATCATCAGATCCACATACAATGGAATCCCTCCCATGTTGATCTTAAGGGGAATGAAACGGCAGATGTATTGGCCAAAGCGGGGGCCAGTGAGGTATTGGTTCCACCTGAGCCTCTTACCAACACTGAGATTTATTCACATGCTAAGTTGAGTGGAAAATCAATTTGGTCTACTCCTCCAGTGCCACAGTGGTATCGGGGCCATCGACCTAGCGGTTCTTTGGCACTTAAATGTGACAGGCAAGGACAAACTGCAATCACCCGTTTCCTCAGTGGCCACCTCAGAACTATGACCTTCTCGGACGGTTTGAGAGCTTTCGACACTTGTACCAAGTGCTCCTATGAGCGGGCATCCCCTTCTCACATTTTAGGGAACTGAGTTGTCGGGATCTCTTTGAAAGTCCGTTGATGGTCTTGAACTTCATTAGGGTATTTGGAATCATGGGCCTAGTCAAGCCCAGCTGGTTGTTGGGAATAGGCGAAGAAGAAGAAAAAATATCCAGAGCCTCTTCAGAATTAATATAGGACTAAAATAATTTGTATCTTTTTGTAGGTTTTTATCAATTAACCATATTATTTTTGTAACCAGGGGCGGCCCGATAAGGTAAGCATCGCATCTGGGCGCCGGCTTCGAAGGGCAGTCATTTTGAACTCAAAAACTAAGTAGACCATAAAAGGGGGCGTATTTTTTACATTGGCAGGGGGCACAACTTACCCTAGTCCCGCACCTGTTTGTAAGCATCTCAATTTTAAATTCCATTCAGAATCTGAGAGATTTCAGTGACAAGGAAGACGGTGAGGAACAGAATTCTCTACGAACAAAATTTCTTACGATGGCGAACCAACTAGTCTCCGGAGGCGGCTAGTATATATATAGATATATATATATATATTAAATAACTGTTATAGTTTGTAGGTGAATGTACAGCAAATACAATAATATGCTCTTAAAGTAGATAAAAATAAGAAATACAGAAAATTATAAAAAGTTAGAAAACTTGTCCGATTCTCCCCTATTTCATCATAAGCATGTTAATTATGACTTCAGAAGTATAGTGATATACATGCAAAATCTACGCAATTATCATTTTAAAGCAGAGCCTTATTATCGCATGGGCAAATCGAGACTTTCCCCAGGGCCCCGATTCGAAAGGGCCCCAATATCAAACGTTGTTCTGAAATATTCTTTTATATGTCAAACTTTTATGAAAAAGAAAGAAAAAATTCATAGATTGGGGCCCCCAAATTAATCAATGCCCGTCTCCCCTGTTGGTTATAATCGGGCCTTGGCCTTAGGGGGAAATGCCTTGAGTGGATGACTTTTTAAGAGATTTTATGGAGCATTCGGTTACATTTGGAGTAAAACACCGCAAATTCCAGACCATCAGAGCGACAGCTTCCCGTAATAGGATGGGGTGAATGTGAATCAAATTTCCATTCTAGGTGATTTTGAAACCTTTTGTGCAATTCTTAATTAGAAATGTTTCCATATTTTGTCTGTGGATGGAAATGAGAAAGTTAAGGAACAGTGTCATTTATGGAAGCTGAAAACTTAGATACTATTCAAAAATATTTAAATTTACGAGAAATTCGAAAACTCACTGAAAGAAAAAAACTTGAATTTTTTTAGGTTGTGATTTAGCCGAGAATTTATATTCAAACGTTCAACTGAAATCAATAAATAAAAAATATTATATGTAGAGGTTTATATTACGCACTGGGACTTTTGGAAATTAAAGATTTTATTAACGATTTTGGGACAAACGACTATTTATTGTTCACATTCTTAAATTCCATAGTTTTCATTGTGTTTTGAGTATTCCTTGAGTATTCCGAAATTCCTTAATGCAATTTCTCAGAAATGGTGTTTCGGATCTTATTGCTATAAAGGTAAAATTTTGAAAGGCAACGTTTTATAAAACAAACAGCACCTCTTCCTTAACACAAGTATTAAGATTGCTTTTATTATTCTTGTTAAAATGTATTTTAAAAAAATAAACTAATCTTTGGTGGAAAATTTAGCTTTTTCTCAAGTCAAATGCTTTAAAATTTTCACATGTATTTTGTATGCATTTTCAAAATATATGTATTTTGTATGCATTTTGAAAATGCATGTATTTTGCAGGTATTTTGAAAATACCTGTATTTTTTATTTTGCATTTTTTTAATTCAAGAAGTATTTTGTATTTTGTATTTTAGTGCTTGAATCAATGTATTTTGTGTCGAAAATATTTCAAAATCTCAAATAAGCTGCCAGGAAAACAGTACAAGATGCAGAGTTACAAATGGTTTATTTACTTAACTGATTATGAAAACTTAACATTGTACCACTCTTAGTGAATTTCTTTGGGCTTTATTGTGAAGTCAACAAAATAAGAAATTGAAAGAATGATCGCCGTAATAAATTTCAATTAACTATGGATGAACGTGATGTGCTTTGAAAATAACGAACTCCACAAATGCCATTCCGTACACTAAACTGGCGTTACTGGCACAATAGCGACTTTTAAAGCCTTTTATGCTCGTTTTATGGAATATTTGAATCTTGACAACAACATAAACAGGTTTTTTTTTCCATCAATAGTGAAAGAAAATAGGTTTAAATGTAAAAATCGAAATAGAGAGAGCTGTTAGAAACATTCTTTATCTCTTAAACCCTCGTATAAACTCCTTTATTACATCTTTCAGAATCCGAGAAAGCGTTCAAGCGTTCAATTGCATGAGAGATATTTTTGCTTAAATGACAAGGTTTTATTTTTCTCATTCAATTTTCTCTATGCTGCACTGAAATGTAATGGTGAAAGCTTGAGTTAAGACTAGTTCTGATTTTTACTTCCTTGTACGGCATATAAGGAAGTAATGGATCCGGAAAAAATTTCAGGTGCGAATTTCGACGTAAGAACCGAACTTGACTACCTCTAAATTTACTTTAAAATTTTTTTCCGATGCATCTCATCGTTAGCTAGCATGCACGACCACATAAATGCGTCTCCAATTCATTTTGACCAGCGGCGAGTCTATTTTGGCCAGTTTTCCCATTCCGACTGTACGTATGTACGTACGTAAGTATGTATGTATGTAACTCGCATATCTGAAAAACTATTAGTCATAGAATGTTGAAATTTTATATTTAGGATTGTTCTATGATCTAGTTGTGTACCTCCCCTTTTGGCCTCAATCGACTGGATAGTTTATCTACAGGACCATCCAAAAAATTCGAAATACATTACGCTCTATGGGCCGAAATTCCTTAAAGCGTATTTTAGAGGTATTGGGCTATTTCAAACGGCTCAGAAGTGATATATGCCGTTAAGAGTTACAAAATGAATTTCTTCGTTAAATGAAGTGTCTTTAACCTTTATAGTTCTGCTACAGGAACACTCAAAAGATTTTACATACATTACGGTCAATGTCCATTTTAGGGGAATTCATCCATTTCAAGCACAATGCCGTCCTACCACATAAATTCGGTAATGGTCGGACAACGGTCACGTGCCTCCCTGAAGAACTACGCCAAAAGTCGCCAAGCTTGGCGACTTTTGGCGTAGTTCTGATGTTCGTATGTTTGTATTTAACTCTAAATCTCAAAAACTATTAGTCGTAGAATGTAAAAATTTCATATATAAGATTGTTGTAACTCTCGATTTTTGGTTCCAATCTACTCGAGAGTTTATTTACAGGACCACCGAAAAGAATTTCAATACTTTAATGTCTATAGACATCTTCAATATAATGCAACTGTAGACAGTCATTGTTTGGTCCATGCCCAAAATCTCGCCGTCTGTCGTCGACCTTGGCGAGATTTATCCAAAATATCGCCAAATTTGGCGGTAGTCACTTATTTGGTCCATGCCCAAAATCTCGCCATTTGTAATCGTACTGGCGAGTTTCGCCGAAAAATCGCAAAATTTGGCACCAAAAATTATTTCGTATTTTGTATAACTCTAAAACTTTAACCCATAGAGTTTTTAACTATTGTATTTAGAACAATTCTAATATCGAACTGTTTTCCATATCTTTTTGACTGCAATCGACTGGGTAATTTATTTACAGCGTCAGCCAAATTTAGCATCATTAAGCGTTAGAAGCAAATCTTTCAAAGTGAACACAGCTTGGCGATATCGAAATATTTGAGTAGAAATCGCCAAACCTTAGTATTACTGCAGTATTTTATATCTTATTGCAATATTTTGTGATTAGAACTATTGTGACATCTAACTGCGCAGCTCTTTTAATCGTAACTCATAATTATCGGCAGATAACTTTTCCATTTGGGTAATTGAAGCTTCCATTTTGAAAAGTTGGGGTACCACACACTTTACAAGAAAATATTAAAAACACTACGGGCCTGCCCTCTTATAATTTTAAGGCATTTAAAATCTGTTTGTATATGTTAAAAACACTTTAAAAACAAAACATATTATAAATACACTCAACATATTCAAAACACACTTGGGCAAGGTGGCCCATAACCGTGAAAAATATTACTAAACTATTCAACAAACAAAAATTTCAAAATTGGAAGTCATTGACTGAAAATTAAACAGTTACTTGTTTTTTTTCTGTAGAATAAAGTTAAGGCGGAGTTGAAGTTCATTTAACTTGAGTTGCACAGTAGAAGTTCTTGTGTTTGAATATGTATTTTAGACAAGAAAGACAAGTGGGTACCTTTGCTGTAGTTTATTAGAACAAGGATGACTATGGTAGACTTACACAGGTCATATGAGATGATGAAGACAGCACATTAAACAGCATTCATTTAGTAGCACAAAAAAACAAGCTTTCTAGAAGACAAGTCGCCATCGGCGATCTTTTCAGATTCAAAAAACACATCACACTGAATCGTCTGGATACATCAGCACGGATCGCAAGGATCCCCGATCCGGTTCTAGTTGAATCACATCAGTTGAACCATACGGTTCATGGCTCAAACTCTTAACACACACATCACAGCAGCTGCGGGAGGAGCTTTCAGAGAGACAGAAAAGCTAAAAGTAACTTTGTGATGCCTTTTTATATCTGCCAGTTAGTGCGAGACTACGATAGATTTGCATAGGAAAAAAAGAGTCCTTATTTTATGCAAATTAGAAACAGCGCCATCTATCGGCGAGAAATGTAAACTTTTTATTACGGCGTTAAAGATATGACGATGTTTACACCGCCATTTTCAAATGTTAACAAACTTACGTTTTCGCTTAGAACACTTTTAAAGGAGTTTACAAAAGTTTCGTTTTTCACTTTAGCAAATTTAGAGATAAAATGTCATGGAAATAAAAAGGTAAGTAAAGAAATAGCGTTTTTTTTTTTTTCCTAACAAGGGCCCGCCTTCCATGACATTTAAGAAACTGGCAGATTCAAAGTAAACGAAAATTAGAGGTAACCTTTCCTTCTTAACGAAAAAGCAAGTTAAATATGATGCATGAAAAAATACTTCAAAATTCACTAAAGGTTAGTAGAAACACTATATACAGTTGTTGCTGGCCAGCATGGTTAGTACACATTTCAAAAATTACTTCATTTCAAAAAATACTTCAACTTACTAGAAAATACTATATACATGCATTCAAATATAAACACTTATGCTAGAATATTAATAAACACATTTCTAATCATGAAAATACTCATACTTCAAAAATACTCATCATATACCTTCAGTGCACTTTAAAAAATATTCATATTTTGCAAAATTCATTCAACACAATACAGTACAGTACATTGCAATGAAAAATACGAATTTTAAAAAGCTCGAATTGAAATCTAGCTGAGATCGAGCTGAAATAGAGCTGGGATGCATCCGGAAAAAATTTGTAAAAAAAAAATTGTGTTAACCTATAACACGTTATATGCCTGACACAACACCTTACAGACTAGGGTGGACATAAAGGAGCTTCCACTAGCAAAAATGGGACTTACAGAAATAAAACTTTAATATCTCCTGTGATTGGGACGAAAATACTCTACTCTTAGAACTAACCAATCACCTCAGAATTCTCTGGCAAATTACAGTTTCACCTCGCGAGACGCTTTTGAGGCTGCTCGAAAACTTCAGAAAATGACCAGAGCTAAGAATATCGCACTCCGGAACTTTACACCCTCGACTGTAAAGATGTCAGACAGACATAATTGGACAAACGCATTTACATAAAGTTCATTTTTCTTTGGGTTTTTTTTTCATCAAAAATTTGCCCCCTTTCCCCTCAAAAAGTGTCTCAAGCCGAAGGGCTTATAGGAGACAAAAAAATTGCCTAGGTTCCCACAAACGGGAGTAGGTCTTTTACACTTAACAAAAAATTTTGTCATTGAAAGTGGAAAGGCTAATTTTGGGTAAGGGTTTCGTTGTTGTTGTTGTTGTTGCTAATGCCCTCTGGCAACCGCGTTGCGGTGACAGATCCCCCTAAATATAGGCAGGCTGAAGGAGCGGCTTCCATTTCAATGAGCCCCAGTGGGAGGAAGTCCGTCTTAGCTCGGGGTCCCGTAATTTTGAACCAATTCCAGAGGAGTGACCAACCCCCTGAAATCGGCACCCCCAGAGGTATCGTTTAACAACTTGGAGGACTTTAGAGCCACGACGGATTTTACGTGCACCAGCTCCCATTAGTGTACACGGTTCCACAGCGGACGGGCGGAGAGGGGGAAGTCCCTCCCAAGCACTGGCCAATAGGGATGGACGCGAGATGAAAAATCCGCTGTCTCGTCTCGCAAAATCGCTGAAAAACTTTATCTCGTCTCGCAAAAATCCCTATATCACAATGTAAAATATGCCTGTCTCGTCTCGCAAAATAGCTGCAAATCTCTGTCTCGTCTCGCAAATTTCTGTCTCGCAGTCCACCCCTACTGGCCAAGCCGGGTGCTGCTTCACTTGCCGTGTTCTTATGGGAACGGAGTTTAGCGTGAAAATGTCTGCAGGATTTTGTTTAGTGTTAATATATATTCTAATTTAAACAATTTTTCTAAAACTAGGCTTCTTAAGAAATGGTATTTTACATGTATATGTTTAGTTCGATTGTTTTCTATAGGAGAATTTGAAAAGTCTATAGCTGCACGATTGTCACAAAATAAGGTAACTTTTAAATTTTCTGGAAGAATGTCTAAACTTCTTAGTTCATCTAGGATTCTATACATCCATAACAAGTCTTTTGATGCCTCTTTCAGGGCAATAAACTCAGATTCCATAGATGACACGGCTACACATTTCTGCTTAAAGGTTCGCGACGAGATTGGGATTTTGTCTAACATTAAGATGTGACCTCCCATTGACACACGATCATCTCTATTTGAGGCGAAATCGGCATCAGAATAATAGTTTATTGAAATTTCATTAATGTTTGAAAGTTTTAGCTTTAACTTCGATGTTGATTTTACATATCCCAGTAGTTTTACTAATTGGTTCCAATGATGTTGGCCGGGGTTAGATTGAAATTGAGAAAGGATATTTACAGCGTAAGATATATCAGGTCTGGTTCTACTAGCAAAGAACGATAAACATCCCAAAATATTACGGTACGGCAGTTTTTCCATTTCCTTAGTCTTGTAAGGTTCCTCTTGTCATCAAGTTGACAGCCTTGTGAGGACTCCTCCGACCGCCGTGTTCAAGATAGTAAACGAACTTGGTGCGTTCTTGAGTGGGAACTGTTTGCGAACCATCACCCGAATGAATTCGCTGTTGCGATTGAACTGAAGAGAATATACTTCTGTTGTCTCTCTACAAAAACTGTGAGTTGGACACGAGGAGTGCGCGGTGCGTCCAGCACGTGAAGAGATGACCCATGCGGGGGTTGTTATTTTAACTGCTAATGAAATACTCCGAGCAAGGAGTTTTTGTGGATTTTATTTTATTTTGTTTAATAAAGTGTCAGTGAGAAATTTTTGTAATTATTGTAAATGGCTGGAATCAACATATGTTAACCCAGAATGACTGATTATCTGGTGGCCGTGTCCTGAAGACGTTACAGTCTCTGCATCGTTACTAGGACTTTGCGTCTTTGACATTACAATTCCAGGTGCGATTGGCAACGATACTAAGTGTATCTGGTACTTCTTAAACCGCTCATAAATTTTATTGATGTAATCTTCTTGGTGAATGAATAGTCCTTCCCTATTCTCAACAAATTGTACCCCGAGTAGTTTCTTCGTTCTACCCAATTTCTTTAGATCTACTTCTAAAAGTTTAATTACATTCTCTATTTTTTCTTTAGTTTTTGATTTAAACACAATGTCGTCAACATACAGAAGTAAAACTAAACTGTTTTCATAAATGTAGACACAATTAGCCCACTCTAGCTTATTAAAATTTAACTCACTTAGAATTCCATGTATTTCATTGAACCATTCGCGTCCGCTCTGCTTTAAGCCGTAAATAGCTCTGTTGAGCTTACACAGGTAGTTTTCTTTACCTTCCTCTTCGAATCCTTTGGGCTGCTTCATATAAATATCTTCTTTTACTGGGGCGTATAGGTATGCAGAATTTATGTCTACTTGCATATGAAACCAATCAAAATATCCAAATAATAGAGCAAAAAATAATCTTATTACACAGAAATTGACCACGGGACTAAAAACTTGGTCGTAGAGTTCACCTTTTCTTTGACCGAATCCGTGAGCGACCAGTCTAGCTTTATATCGTACTATTTTACCTTCCGAGTTGTGTTTTACTGTGAATATCCATCTATTGCCTACCCATCTATTTTTACATTTTGAGTTACGGGTACAAGTTTCCACACTTCTCTTTCGTACATGACATTCATTTCTGCAATCATAGCTTTCTTCCACTCATCTGAATTGTGAGAATCTATTGCTTGAAAATATGAGTTTTTAATTACTACATCCTCTAGTCAGGAACTGGTTAATTTAGTTTCATCTTTCGCAATGCCGGTATAGGTATCTTTACCTTTAACCCATTTGTGCCTGGATATTTTTGCGACTTTCTTCGATTTTTACTGATAACAGAAATAATAGATAAATTTCTGATGTCAACTTCTTGAACAAGGGATAATTTCTTTTAAAATCATTATGCATAAAAATCGAAATATCAACATCCTACTTGGTTAAGTTAAAATATTTTGTAGAGTTGAGGCTCAATACTCATGAATAAAGGCTAGGAAAAATAAATAGCGTTTTCGAGTAATAGTGAAAATGCCGTCCCAAAAAAGGACACTAGGCATAAATGGGTTAAAACTAAATTTTTCATGGTCATACTTAAGTCCATGTTTCTTGGAATATGATTCGACCTCTTTACAGGATCGTAGTCTAATATTGCTTCCTGATATACCGTAGTATATATCATTTTTGGACCCGTCTGATCTAGGGACGGCTTTTCTCATCCAAACTACGCTTTTAGGTGGTGCTACTCGGTCTTTAGACTTTTAAACGAATTGTTTCTTCTCCCTCCTCCTCATCGGATTTACCGCTACTTATTTCATATTTTTCTTCGGATGTGCTAGGTTTCTCGTAATCTTCTATTTCTGGTTCCCTTTCTTCATCAGAACTTTCTTCTGCTGTAATGGTTTCCAGCACGACTCCACTGCTCTCACGAGTGGGTAAATTTTCATCCAAAGTTACGTTACTTGTTTCTACAACTTTCCTGTCACTCGGTAGCCATACTCTACAGCCACGGGTAAACATAGCGTACCCAACTAATATGCCTTGTTTTGCCTTCATTTTGAGCTTACTTCGTAATTGACGTGGTACACCTACGAATGCCTTTGATCCAAAAGTTCGTATATGCTTTACCGAAGGTTTGCGACCACAAAATAGCTCAAATGGTGTTTTAGATTGGTTTGCGTGGCATACCCTGTTCCAGATGTATGTGAAACATAACAGTGCTTCCGACCAAAAACCATTTCCCAGTTTACTGGAGTGTAACATAGCTTTTACAGCGTCCAATGCCGTGTAATTAAATCGCTCACTTACACCGTTCTGTTCCGGCGTATATTCGTTGTTTCTTTCAGCTTTAATGCCCTCCTCCTCCAAAAACTTCTTAAATTCATTCTGGCAGAACTCCATGCCATTATCAGTTCTGATATTAATAATTTTTCTATTTAGAAACCGTTCTGCACGTTTTTGGTACCTCTTAAAATTTTCGAAGACTTCAGATTTCTGCTTCATAGGATAAACAGTGACTTTTCTTGAGTAGTCATCTGCTATCGTTAAAAAGAATTTATGTCCCGATATTGATGGGTTAGGTAAAGGTCCACAAACATGCATGTGAAGAAGTTGGAGCGGTTTGTTGGATCGAATCTTAGGAATACTTTTAAAGCTCTTTCTTCTAGTTTTTGCTATTTTACAAACATGACAAGGTTTATAGGCTTTAGATTTAAAAAACGAGTAGGCCAAATACCTTTCCCTTACTAGTTTTAATTATAGAATTGCAATTAATATCACAAAAGCGGCTATGCCAAAGTTCTAAATTTTCATTGTCATTTTTTGAAGAAAATTTAGCTTCTGCTTTCTTTTTATTAGTTATTATTGTAGGGTAAACATGGTACAGACCACGTTTCTTGTGTGCTGTAAATAGTTTTTGTCGGTTACGTGAAAATACCTCTACTTTGTTACTTCCCCCTCTAAATGTAATGCCCTCAGTGTCCAATGCAGGACCTGACAGGAGGTTTCTCCTTAATTTTGGGGAATAGAGGAGTTTTTTAATGTTTTAACAATTTTACCACCTTGAAATTTTAACTCTACCGTTCCCCTTCCCTCTATGGAACAATCGATGCCGTTTATGGCGACCGACATCGACCGGCCTTTAATTGGTTCAAAGTTTTTAAAAAGTTTTTATCCCGACAAAAATGAGCACTAGCCCCTGTATCAAAGATCCATGAAGAATCATTTAAATCCTCGCTTGTGTGGGCTTCTATCATATGATTCTTCGGTTGTCGTTTGTTACTTTTACGATTACTGGGGGGAGGGATCCTACAACTAGCAAATAAATGTCCGATTCTACCACACCTTTAGCACTTTCTAGTGTCTTTCTTCACATTATTTTTAGGTGAGACACGTTTCACTTGTACTTGAATAGACATTGCGACGGTAGCTTGATCCCCTAGACTTTGTTTTAGTCTGGCCTCCTCAGCCAAAAGTTCGGCTAAAACTAAATCGAACTTAAATGTTTCATCAGGCCAGCGGTAAATTGTTTGAACAATTCCCTGATACTCCGAGGGTAAATACCTTAGCAATTGAAATGACTGATACCAGTCAGCTGGGAGAGCATTAGCGTCTTAATTGCTTAACTACTCGGTAAAAATATCACCGTAAAATTTACGGCGAAACGTTCGCAACCCTCGCTGCCAACAATTCACCGTAAAATTTACAGCGAATCAACTTATTTATCACCGTATTTCTGACGCCATTTCGCCGTAAATTTTACGGCCAGTCAATTTTTACTGCCGTATTTTTGAAGCTATTTCGCCGTAAATTTTACAGCAAGTCAATTTTCAATGTCGTATTTAAGACATCATATCGCCGTAATTTTACTCCGATGCAAAAAATATTGCCGTATTTTTTGCGTTATAGGTGTGACGTCACGAGCGAAGGTATTTTCCTCCTGATACGAGGATATTTTAGCTAATTATTAATGTGCTGCCATCTGTTAATTTTAGATTTAAATAATTCTTTTCTGACTTACCGTTAGCGGGATGCGAACTCCGAATCCCTGGGTCAGGAGTTCGGCGCGCTGACCAGTATACAGCTTTGGGCTCTAAGGAATAAAGCTAAAGGTTGAAATGTACTTCAGTTGCGGTATGAGGACTTAGAAATTTTTCCTTGAAATATTCCTGGAGTTGTAATCTTTGGGTGTTTTAGGACAGCTTTTAATGAGTTGAATTTTATTTAATTATTTGTAATCAGCGATTAACTTAATTTAGGGAAATGAGAGAATATTCTGTGTTCTTTTTTTATTTTATTTATTTATTTTATAATATTTTCACTTTTTTCCTTAAAGAATTTTTTTCCTTTATCATTTTCAGTGATTTTTAATTATAATTTAACAAGTCAGATGTTATTTTTCTAATTTTTAAGATGATTTTTTTCTGATTATACGTAATCATACCTGTATTTAAATGAATATGCACAAATCACATGCAAACCAATTTTATGAACCAATACAAACATAAAAACCCAGGAAACAAATGAAAGTAAAGTAAATAGGGGTTCACTTTGCACAGGTACAGATATACAGTTATACTCTAAATCAAATCATGTTTATATAGAACGCACAAAATGCATATCCAAGTATATTTTACACACACATACTTGCATGTAAGAAACATAGGGACAAATACTTATGAAAATAAGGTAAATCCGGAAGCACTCACAAATACAAACAGGCACCTGCACTATTTTCCCCCCACGCCTAAATACACTTACACTAATTCTTATATAAATACATGCATCCATAAAACTCGAGCAAGCTCATTCGCAGAGGATTACTCAAAGGCGTCGTCAATCCAGTTACGGCGAAATTATTGTAGACCAGGGAGTAAGCTTCGCGATGAAGCAGCTGAGCATGCGCAGAAAATTCGTCAGGGTACTTAGCAACAAATTACGGCGAAATAGTTGCTTTTAGGTTGTACGGCGATTTACCGTAGGTATTTAACACAGTTTCGCCGTAAATTTTACGGTCATTTTTTGCAGTGTATCATCCTCAACCTGGCTGCAAATAAGCCTATTTCGTCCCCTTCATTTAATCTGCATGAAAAAAAGTCATCTGTGAGTCTCATAGTACGAGCTATGGACTCAGGTTTAAAGTGTTTATTTAATTTTTCCCAAATTTCCTTCGGGTCATAAGTGCCAGAAATAAGAGGTTTGTATTCATTTGAAATGTTCAAAAATATCGTGGTATAAGCACGCCCGTATCTAATCTTGTAATCCCTTAATTCCTTAGCGTCAGTGTCAGGGGGCCTTTTTTCTATACCACTGACTATTTCCCAACAATTTCTATCCATCAACAGCACCCTTACATCTTCCTGCCAAGACTCATAATTATCGGCAGATAACTTTTCCATTTGGGTAATTGAAGCTTCCATTTTGAAAAGTTGGGGTACCACACACTTTACAAGAAAATATTAAAAACACTACGGGCCTGCCCTCTTATAATTTTAAGGCATTTAAAATGTGTTTGTATATGTTAAAAACACTTTAAAAACAAAACATATTATAAATACACTCAACATATTCAAAACACACTTGGGCAAGGTGGCCCATAACCGTGAAAAATATTACTAAACTATTCAATAAACAAAAGTTTCAAAATTGGAAGTCATTGACTGAAAATTAAACAGTTACTTGATTTTTTTCTGTAGAATAAAGTTTAGGCGGAGTTGAAGTTCATTTAACTTGAGTTGCACAGTAGAAGTTCTTGTGTTTGAATATGTATTTTAGACAAGAAAGACAAGTGGGTACCTTTGCTGTAGTTTATTAGAACAAGGATGACTATGGTAGACTTACACAGGTCACATGAGATGATGAAGACAGCACATTAAACAGCATTCATTTAGTAGCACAAAAAACAAGCTTTCTAGAAGACAAGTCGCCATCGGCGATCTTTTCAGATTCAAAAAACACATCACACTGAATCGTCTGGATACATCAGCACGGATCGCAAGGATCCCCGATCCGGTTCTAGTTGAATCACATCAGTTGAACCATACGGTTCATGGCTCAAACTCTTAACACATACATCACAGCAGCTGCGGGAGGAGCTTTCAGAGAGACAGAACAGCTAAAAGTAACTTTGTGATGCTTTTTATATCTGCCAGTTAGTGCGAGACTACGATAGATATTTGCATAGGAAAAAAAGAGTCCTTATTTTATGCAAATTAGAAACAGCGCCATCTATCGGCGAGAAATGTAAACTTTTTATTACGGCGTTAAAGATATGTCGATGTTTACACTGCCATTTTCAAATGTTAGCAAACTTACGTTTTCACTTAGAACACTTTTAAAGGAGTTTACAAAAGTTTCCTTTTTCACTTTAGCAAATTTAGAGATAAAATGTCATGGAAATAAAAAGGTAAGTAAAGAAATAGCGTTTTTTTTCCCTAACAACACTTTTATCACTTCCAGCCAAACCTTGAACTGCAGTCGATGGCGTAGCAAAAAGAAGTACTCTGATTGGCCGAAATTTCCGCCGACTCGGATTTTTCCGTTCATGAAGCAAAAAATTGGAGATCGCTGTTGTCCAGTTAACGACAGAGAAAATCGGTCTGAGAGTGGTTCGGCAAGAAAGTTACTCGGATTTTCCGTTAGGGTGATAACCTTAGTATTTTACATGCAGCATATTCGCATGCTATACTACCACTACGCCACAGATTATTGAAATACGCTCCCTGAAGCCATGCTTCCTTCTTGTTAGTGAAATGTATCTTCCGAATGTTCATTAATTTGGTGGTGATCATCAATAAATGCTCATCGTCTTCATTAGTCAAGGATGCAAGTATGAGTAGCCCCTAACGTTACCCGAGCGGTAGATCGTAGCTCCAGTAGATATTTGTAATCGCAATTGTACTGTTACTCATTTTCCATCAATGTAGAGCTGAAAATCTTCATACATTAGGCGTTTATGAGATGCAATCAGACATATCATATGTTGGTCATATGGGGTGTGGCTGTGGCATGTTTCTCATCTGTTAGAAAATATAGTGGCGGCCATGTCAATATAAGCAACTTTTTGAACTAATCTTTTAGGAAAAACTCAAACTTTCTAAAATATTTCATAACAAACAGAATTTTTTTAAATCTCAGTTCCCCTTTCTTATTACTTTTTACTGTGGGAAACAATCATTTGTAACGCGCATGGTATGACAATATGATACAAATTGCAAAAATTTTGCAAATAAAGTATTATTTCTAGATTTAATTTCAATATTTACAATTGAAAACATTGCATAAGAATTTTATCAAAAACTCTTTAAAGAACAAACTTTCTATCTTAAAAACTCTATATTATATTTCTATTGAGAGGATATGTTTCAGCGATAAGTATTTGACACTCTATGATAAATTGCTTGAAGCAATCCAATATTTTCGTTCAAGGTTTAACGCTGATCATGTAACAAATTCTGATAATGCAATATTTACAGAATAATATTTTTTGTCAAAAGGAACAGCACTGTTTTTATCATGTTCATAAATACCTCACAAGTGGGAAAATGCGAGGATATCGAAAACAAATCAATCATTGTTCTTCTACAGTCTTTAGGACACACGACATATTACAATATAATAATACGTCTACGGACAATGTCTCTTTTCATGTGATTAAGTCTTAGCGGTGCAGGTTTTGAACAATTTTAGTGGTATCTGAATTTTCTTATTATATATAAATCTCATCCAGAAAGTAAGTACCGTTTGAGTATCAACATTTATTAAGTGTTTGTTTTCATTGTTTGGCCATGGGACCTAAACTCAGGACCTTCGCACTTCGGCCGTCTACCATTTTCAGTGACATAACCACTGTGCTAAGGTGAGGCAAAGCGACTATCTTTTAAACAGTAAGTGAATCGGGTGTAGTATTAAGACACTAGTGCACTTCAAATAATTTGAGTATATTGGTACTTTTTTATGTTCTTGTAAAAAGCTGCAAGCCTACGCACACCAAAATCTATACAGTATGAAGTTGCTGACCTATAATCTAAATACCCAATTTGAATACACCATTTAGACAGTAACAGACTTGAATAACGGTTTTGTAAAAATTATTTATAATACTTACCCACCTGGTTTATCTGTATTTACATTGTAAACACAACCCATAAAAAAATAATAAAATAAAGCTTTATTCTTATTTGTTCCTTAAATTATGTCAATAACACAACCCATAAAAATAATAAAATAAAGCTTAATTCTTATTTGTTCCTTAAATTATGTCAATGTACTTCTTTTTCTCACACAAATATTTATTTTTAAAAGTAATAAAATACCTACCTTTTAAGTTATTTTTAATGTTTAAAATGGTCAATAAGATAGCCAAAAATAGTGTGCTTAGTTTTAAAGTAAATATTGTTTACTAGCTGAAGTACCCGTCGTTGACGGGTTAGTACTGAATGCAAATTTCTAAAAGGAAGAACTTTCGTCAGCATTGTAGGAGTACACAGAATGGATGTAGTATGTTGCCAAAGTAAAGAAAGCAAAATTATAATTTTTATGTATTGTTAAAATATTACAGTTTAGAGAGTAACTAAGCAATATCATTTCATTCGCTTTTGTCGTAATTATGGGATGCGCGAAAGAATATTTACACATATTGAAATAATTTTCGCAAAATCTCAAAATCTAATCAACATTTTTGAAAAATTCGACGCCTATGTTTTAAGTTGAGTGACAACCTATCATGTCACCCAATTTCGTTTAATTCCCTGCAGTCTTTATTTCGTGATGCTGGAACAAAAATTTTAGCATTTTTAAACGATTTCCACAAAATCTCAAAATGTAATCAAAATATTTTAAAAGTTCTCAACAACTATAAAAATTAAGATTAGCAACTACCTATCATATCACCAAATTTCGTATTAGTCGTTATTACGCGATGCTTGAAGAAATATAACCGCATTTTGGGAGAATTTTCACAAAATCTCAAAATCTAATAAAAATATTTAAACAATTGGACACCTATACTTTATGTTGAGCAACAACCTATCATGTGACCAAATTTCATATCATTCGCTTTAGTCGTTATTACGTAATGCGTGAACAAAAATTCACTCAGTTTGAAACGATTTTCGCAAAATCCCAAAATCTGATCGGGTTTTTTTTAGATGCTTATATTTTAAGGTGACCACCTATCATTTCACCAAATACCCTTTTCCACCTCTGCAGCTATTACGTGATGTGCGAACACAAAATTACGCAGTTTGAAACAATTTTCGCAAAATCTCAAAATCTAATCAAGATTTTTTTTAAATTCGACGCCTATGTTTTAAGTTGAGTGAGCACCTATCATGAAACCCAATTTCATATCATTCGCTTCAGTCGTTTTTACGTGTTGCTTGAATACAAATTTACACAGTTTGAAAGAATTTTCGCAAAATCTCAAAATCAAATCAAGATTTTTTAAAAATTCGACGCCTATGTTTTAAGTTGAGTGACCACCTATCATGACACCCAATTTCATATCATTCGCTTTAACCCTTTTTACGTGATGCTTAAACAAAAAAAGCGTCACGGAGAGAATGACAGAACGACAGAATGACAGAATGACAGACAGGCAAACTTTTTTTTGAGGGTCGCATCGGATTCCCGGGTGCTTGAAACGGATAGAAATCGAAAAATTTTTGAATTCCAAGAAATGTGCAGACAAAAGTCTAATTTTATTTATATAGATAAGATTATCAAGGTAAAAGTTTACATTGAAAAAACACTCAAAATACTGGTGTTCCCTGTGTTCTTTACGTCGAAGGGCTTGGACTGAAGAAGTTCAAAACAATTTTTGAACGAAACGCGTATCCTTTTTCCTTTTACTTCTTATGTGTGTTTCTTACAAAGTTTTTCAATTACTTTAAAAGTTTACATTGTTCATAAGATTATAAGATCTCTTTAGTAATTAAAGACTAGGATCTTATACTTTTTAAAGTACCTTTTCTTTCTCAATTTAATTTCACACATATATGCAGTTAGATGACGAATATTGTGTTGAATTTACAAACGTTAATGTTTGCATTTGTAAATTCATCTCAGTGTTACTAATACTTAATATTCAAGGGAACAGATATAAAATATTACAGGTATAAGAGATGCTTTATACAGTAAATTTTCAATAATTTACAGCAATAAAAATTACTACATATTTCAAGCGTAGGAAAAGTTTTTATTAATCAACACATATTTATAGATTGCTTACAATATTTTTCAGTAAAATACTTAATATTTGGATGCAAACAAATACATGGTTTTACACACAGAATACATTGAAACGCTAAATATACTAAGGAAGATATTTCATTAAACCTTGAAAATGTCTTTGAATACTAAATCATTTGTTTTAGACAATATTAACGAAACAGGAATTGAAGTTTTAGCAACAGCATATACAGGTCTTCTAAATTTACTAAGCATAATGACATTTAAAATAAAATATTTTAGCAAACGATTTTTTATTTTTCTGAAATCATGAAAAATGAAACAGAGCATCCACAAATGAACCATACTTAACTCCATTGTTAAATTTACAAATTAACCTTTTCTATATCTCATTCGGAGAATATATTTTAGCAGAAAATATGACCAACAATGTTATTGTCCAACAATTTGATCATTTACTAAATAATTTTCATGCTCATACTGAGTAACATTTTAAGATATATGCTATATAAACAATATACTGTACAATATATATTTTGAAAGCAACCATAAATATTTTTAAAGAGGCAAGACTGTGTTTCTATTTTTCCATTGTCCAGTTTTGTTGGAATACAGAAACTGTAAGTGCATACATACAAAAAAAAAAGAAAAACTCCACAAATGTTGAAAATTTTTAAGGGCTGGTGACATTTATGGAACATGGAAATTATGATAATTACTAATTAATTATTATTATTATGTAGTATTAATTATTCAGACATCTCCATTGCGCTTTAGGGATTTATTATCATATAACTATTTAATTTTTAAAATGTTCAACTAAAAGAAATTAGGTAATACATAATTTTAAAAAGAAACAGCACTTTTAGTAGGAAAAGCTATTTTTTTATGAGTTGTCAGAGCTTATAATTGAATTAATGGCTTTTCTTACAATTGAAATGCACATTTTAAATAGATATCAAAAAGAGAAAAAGCTACATTTCATAAAATTTTGATGTATACTGTAAACAAAAAATTTAAACTTACCAATTATTCTTGAGTATATGAAGACAGCTTATGCCTTGACAGACTTTTTCGCAATTTATAATTAAATTTCTTGAATAATTATTTATAAATATATTTGACATGATTTTATACACTTATGATTGTTGAGATTTGCCACTTGCACATACAAATTGATTAAAAAATTTTAACTCATCTAATTTTTCTTTACCTATTAACAAATATTACTGAAGTTTTAAATAATGTACCTCATACTTACTATCAATACAGGCGTTGAAAATTTTATAAACACAGATGTTCACAGAAAAGTCAGCAGGCCAGCAAAGTCCACCATCATGTAAAGACATCAAATAATTTTTTACATTTAAAACAAGATCCTGCTACAGTATCAGAAACATATTCTGCAATATAAATTAAAACTTCCAAAATAAATACATTCACTTTGTATCGCACAGAAGCAAAATGTCTAAAAATATGTCAGGCAGCTCCCGAGAATATTCATCATATTGTCAAACAAATATTTGTTGATTAAAATTAATGTTTCAGTAGGGTGTCGCAAGGAAAAAAATGTTTCTTTTGCCAATTTCAAATTTTCCACATCTAGATCCAGGCTTTGCGAATGCAGGAGCAGGTAGATTTTCCAATTTGTCAAGCCACTTACAAAAATTTTGCAAAAACTGTGAATTAGGGCATTCATGATGTTCTAGGGATCATAAAATAAATCACGTTTGTGATTTTCCTTGTGCGGTGTCTTTACATTGACAATTTTCCACCATTTTGAAATGACATCAACGAAAAATTAAAGTTCCAAAGTACCTTTCCCGATAATGTTTTTGGATGATTCCAGTGCAAGGATGAGTTTATTGTCAAATAGCTTTAAAGCCAGTTAGATAAAGCCAAGTTCAAAACGGTTTGGATATAATGACTTTCTGCTCAAACTTGGTGGCAATTTAACCATACTAGGAACTTCTTTCTCATACCAGCTTTTAAGACGTGTAAGAGAGGCATGCATAGATCTTGTGTGTGAATGCTCTTCTTGTGCTGCTGATGTAGATAATGAGACCATAGGAGGACTAAAGAAGGTTTTAGTAGACGCCTGCTGATTAATCACGTTATTCCGTTTCATCTGGAAACAAGAAAGATAAATCATGCCAAACGTATAGATTATAAAACACTTTCCAACACAAAAATATTTCTGCGACAAATTCGGTGATATATTTTCCTTAAAACTGCCGAGATTTCGGAGATAAGATAATGTTATATTATCACTATAATGCAATTTTATGAGACCCTGTAAAAAATCTTTAATTTTTTTCCAACGTTTAACTGAAGAATATAAAGATTTTATACTCATTGTCTTGTGCTAGAAATGTATTAGTGTCTCTCAAACGCCACAGACTGTAATGTATTGGAATTCTTTTAAGTGCTCCTGTAGAAGAACTATTAATAATACAGATACTATTCTCAATGGAGAGCATTATTTTGAGACCTTAATAATATGTATGCCAACTTTGTTTTCTTTCAAAATACCGAATATCTCTAAAATACGTTTTCAAGATTGATTGCCTATAGAGTGCGATGTATTGGTTTTTTTTTCTCCTGTAAAAGAACTATAAATACTACTTACACCATTTTCAATAAGATACATAGTAATGTTCATAGAAAAAACATAAATTTCGTGCAAATCGCGATACATTTATAGCAGTTAGAACACTGGACGGGTGGACAACAGAACAGACAAACAAACCAAAATCATAAAGACCTCTCAAACTTGCTGGTAAGTTGAAAATATAAATATTCCTTTTATGCAACATAACGGTGTCAGATAAAAACAGAGAGCAAGAAAGTTATTCATTTTAGGGTTAGCAGTCTAAAATTAACTTTCCAAGCTCTAAAGATTCAAAGTTTGCTGTTTTGTTCACGTAAATAAATTAATTTGTTTTGGGTTGTAAATCATTAACGGATTTTTGTCGGTCGGAGACCCCTTCCTATTACTAGGCAGATAGTCCTTAGCTATTCCTTAAGAAAACACATTGCACTAAATCGGTTAATTACAGCGAGAATAATGAATTTTGAAAATTCCCGATGAGATCCTCAAAGCTTAATATAATGAGATTAGATATTTTTCGAGGTACTTACGTTTATCCCAGAGGTCCGCAAAGACGAGCAATTTTTCGCCAAGATAAATGCCGGACACATGAAATTATTTATGGTTCGGATTGCTATTGGGGACAGTTTGCCAGCAAATTTGAGGAAAAAAGAGTTTGGCGTTAATGACCGCCGGAATAATACGTTAGTACCTTTTTCGATTTATCGCCGCATAATGAAAATATCGCCAAGTTTGGTTCATTTTCCAAAGCACTTTTTTCGCCCCCTGTTTGGCATTTTATCTCAAAAGTTGCCAACATTGGTAACTTTTGAGGGAGGCACACGATCGTCGTCGGATTATTAGCTAATCATATTTTAGGATAGTATTATATGCTTTAAATAGGTGCCTGTCTCTAAACTGCCACTGTCCGTATTGTGTTGAAATTATTTGGAGTGCTTCTGTAGAAAAACTATTAAAGATACAGACATTATTTTCCATGGAAAACTTCCCACAGAGCGCAATGAATTTGGGATATTTTGAGTGCTCCTGTAGAAAAACTATAAACGCTTTATAAACCATTTTCAATAGGGTACATGGTACAGAAGATAAGAATAACATATTTAAATTTCGTAGAAATGAAGGTCTATTTACGGAATTTATAGCACGGACGGACGGAGAGATGGACAAACCGAAATCATAAACACTTTTCAACATTGCTGGAAAGTGTGAAAAAAAAGTAGTAATAAAAATCAAGATATATAATAACCAAAGTATAGGATTTTAATTGCAGAGTAATATCATGCTTATATTAAAGATATTTGTAAAAAAAAAAAATCAAAATAAGCTGCCCCAAAAAATATATATGGACAATGAAACGATTTACGTTTATGGGTCCTTTTTAAAATTCGGTGACACTTGCATTCCATGTGTGATTTTTTTTTTACTAGGGGCCAAGCCCCTAGACATCCTGCACTCGCTTTTAGTATGAGCATTCGGTCTCTAAATAAATCTTATTCGTAAAAAAGGCACAATCTCAACAGACAAAATCCAAAGATTGGATCAGATAGTATGTTACCGAGTTACCATAAAAATTTAAACTTCACACTATTTTTAATTACGTAAAATAGTGTGAAGTATTTTACGTAATTACGTAAAGCCCATGGAACACCGTGCGTATTTGCCACCCATGTCAATTTTTCACAGTTTGGAGACTTACGTATATATATCTGGTTAATAATTAGTTCTAAGAAAACAGTACTTGAAATGTTATCCTTGACAAAACCTACGGAACAGCTAAGATAGCTAGCCACCAATGGAGACTTCCCAGCAAACACACACAGATACTCTGAACGTCTATAAACGTTCAGAAGACGTTCAGAAGACGTCTTCTGAACGTTAATAGACGTCCAGAGAACCTGTATGTGTTTGCTGGGTTTTCATTATCTGGCGAGTCACACATGCTGCTAACCCATAATTATTGCTCATATAAGGTTACCGGGGCCGTCACATTTGTAGCTTGCCAGTATTTCTCTACTCATTTCTTAGAAGAAAAATTACACAGCACTTTACGCTCATCCAAGTAGTCTGTCGTCATTGATCGATCAGTCACATAAAATATACAACGGGCAATCAACAACACCTACACGGCAATCAACAATCAACAACACCTTTCCTCTTGTAAAGTGTTTGGCGAATAAGGCCGTGAGACACGGTGAAAACTTGTAGTTCCAATTTAAAAAAATTTCTCTTTCATGTTCTCAGTCATCCTTTGCAATGCTCTTCTTTGCAAAAATGCTTCATGTTGCCAATTTTCACATTACTTCTATTGCTCCGTCACATTAATACTTTTTGCATAGTCTGATAAATTTCCTCAAGAAATAATGTGAATAATGCAATTTTTTTAAACTTATACTACACACAATTTAACCCATTAGTGCCCAACTTTTTTCAGCACATTCTCAAATTTATGCTGATGCCAGGAATGATAAATAAATTTCCAACATTTGTGTGGTATGAAGAATGTAAATCTTTTTCTAAAAATGTGAATAAGACAGGAAAATATTCTAATTTAAACTTGTTATCTCTGAGTATTTTGTGGAAATTAGTTTATTATTCAAGAGATTAAGCTAGGAAAATATGCATATGCTTAAATATTTGAGTGACCTAAATATTTCGCGACGATCTAAAAATAGATCGCTGGGCATAATGAGTTAAGTAAGAACATATTTAGGAATACATATAAATTTATACCAGGTGACATTTCTTTTTTTTTTGCATGAAGTTTGAATTTCTAGTCAATATGTAAGTAAAAGAGAATTTGAAACATTTACACCATTTATGTTGCACAATGTTCAATAACTTACGCATTCACTTTTCAGATATTAATATTGCAACGATAAATAATGCTAAGTAATATGTAAACCAGGTACTTTTTATTTTTGCATCACAAAGACCACTTATGCTATTTGTTTTACGACTATTTAGTCGTTATTTCGACTATTACGACCATCTAGTGAACAAGATAAAGAATTAATATTGTTGCGGAATTACTCTGCTACTCCTGGGGTTCGTCGTTCTAAAGTCCAGTTGGTGTAAAAAGTTCAAGTCACTTGTCAGGATGGAACAAAAACTTTATTGCTTCTAGAACTTCGTAGAACAATCAGCTGTACACAATTCACAAGCACAATCTAGCAGTAATGTGCTTTTAACAGTTCGCTTAGATCAGAAGCTCTCACAAATGCTGTATTTCTCACACAAAATAGAACACTTTCACTGGCAAGAATTCAGTGAAAATATACGAGAAATAACACTAACAGTCTCTCAAGACTCAGCGATGAAGAATTTACACACAGCACTTAAATTCAAAGCTTCACAAACAGCGCGAAACACAGCTTCCTTCACAAAGCAAGCGTATTCACTCTCTCAAAGCTTGATCAACACTGAACTGTCGGGGCGACGCGCGCTTCTATAAATAGCCGACGCAGAAGGAACAAGAAGTTTCCAGAAAAGTCTATTTCTCGAGGGTTCTACATGAAGCGTGAATTTTGATTACGTCATAGAAGAGAAATGTTAGGTTATTATGCGTTTTTAATGCAGGAAAAACAACTTCCAGGCCCCATTGGGAAAATCGCGCCAAATGACCAAAAAGTCGCCAAGCTTGGCGACTTTCGGCGAAATATCGCAAAATTTGGCGCCAAAAATAAGTCCCCAAATGTGAAGAGATCTAAGCTCTAGGACTAATATTTCTCGAGTTTTCTAGAACCTCTATTGAAAAACAATGGCAAACCAAAACCTCCATATCTCCGGTTCTAATTGGCCGATTTTGATGCAACAAAAAGCAAAATTTATCTATTTGAAGCGTAGAATACGAATTTTAAACCATTTTAAGCCACAGAGCAGCGGGTTGCCCCGAAAATTCGTAACATTGCCCCCTTCCCAAGGACTGCACGTCCCGGGCAGTACAATCCCTAGTCAGGAGGTCACACAAGTACCTACACTGTATAACACTTAACAAGATCTTAACAACATAATTCAAGCAAGTAATCAATAGCACAATAAGCAAATACACGTTAATAAATAAATAATCAACATAATAAATAATTACACTGTATCATAAACATAATAAACAAATACGCATTAATGAAAACTAATATATTACAGATATGTACACTAAACATGGCGTAAGTAGTGAGTGAAAGAGAGTTGAGGAAAGAGGAAGAGAAGGGAAAGACAGGAAAGAAATGAGAGATGAAAGAAAAGAAGAATTACGCCATAGTGACCATGGTCTGAGCTAATTACAACCGCGGTAGATGGCTAGCCGATCATAATGTACAACTCTTGGCTTCGAGTTTGGTGACTTACGAATCTGTACGATGACGTCATTCAGCCGGTTTAGGACTGTGTAAGGACCGTTCCACGGCGATTGCAGCTTGGGAGACAGGCCTTTCCGTCGAGTAGGATTCCATAGCCAAAATTTGTCATCTGAATTGAACTCGTGTCCCGTAGCCTTCGTGTCGTAGCGAGTCTTCATCTTTTCCGTGTTCAGGTTGATCCGCTCTCGGTCAAAATGATGCACATCTTCAAACCGTGCCGGCCGAACACTAGATCGGCGGGAAGACGAAGATCTCTGCCGAACAGCATCTGGGAAGGTGTGAAGCCGGTAGTCTCATGGACGGCGCTCCTATAGGCCAGCAGGAAGAGGGGGAGTTTCTTGTACCAGTCCTCTTGATTCCTAGATACCAGGAGCGAGAGGTTGTTCAAAATTGTACGATTGAACCTCTCCACCAAGCCGTCGGATAGTGGGTGTAAAGGCGTAGTCTGGGTTTTGTCCATTCCGAGAAGTTGGCATAGTCCTTTAAAGACTGCAGAGGTAAAGTTCGTTCCTTGGTCGGAATGAAGTTGCAGAGGGGTTCCATATCTGGAAATCCATTCTTGCACCAGTACCTCTGCTACGGTCGTAGCTTCTTGATCTGGAATAGGAAACGTTTCGGGCCATTTAGAGAAGTAGTCAATGACAACTAGGATGTATTTGTTGCCATCCGAAGTTCGCGGAAGAGGTCCCAGGATGTCGAGGGCAATCCTCTCAAAAGGCGCTCCTACATTATAACGATGTAGTCTTCCACGGCTTCGTTTCTTCGGGCCTTTACGGGCAGCACAGGCGTCACAAGCTTGACACCACTTTTCTACATCGCTCCGAGCCCTAGCCCAGTAGAAGCGCTCGCGAACTTTCTGCAGGGTCTTCATTATGCCAAAATGGCCGCCGGTTAAGCCATTATGGAGCTCTTCTAGAACTTTCGGAATCCTCGAACGAGGGAGTACTAGCTGCCATCGGAGCATCTTGCCGTCGTCAGACTCCCATTTACGATACAGGACTCCATTTCTCAGGCGAAGCGAATCCCATAAAGCCGGGTACTGTTTTGTTGCCGGACTATAAGATGATATTTCTTGCCAACTGGGCTTAGCGCTGGATTTTTCCATAAATTCCACAATAGGTTTGATGTCGCTGTCTGCTAATTGGTCCGCCCGAACATTTTCGTAACTCCAGGGATCTTGGGATGGTGTCGATGATGTAACTTGGCGGACAACTGTATGTTTCAGATGGTAATTTTTCTCTGCCCTGGAGCAATAGCGACAGCTGTCTATACAGGGCCTTCTTGACAAAGCCTCTGCATTTCCATGAGATGCCCCTTTCCGATGACGTATCTCGATGTCATATTCTTGTAATCGCTGTATCCACCTAGCTATTTGGCCCTCTGGATTCTTGAAATTTAGAAGCCAGGTTAAAAGGCATGGTCCGTTCGCAGCAGGAACTTTCGGCCGTACAGGTAATGATGGAAGTGCTCCACGGCTTTAATGATAGCAAGAAGTTCCTTTCCCGTAACACAATAGTTACGTTCCGCCTTCGAAAGGCAGTTGCTCCAGTAGGCAATGACATGTTCTTGGCCATCTATCTCCTGGGACAAAACTGCTCCGACACTCTCCTTACTTGCGTCTGTGTCCAGGATAAATGGCTTGTCAGGGTGAGGATACGGCAAAATCGGCGAAGATGTTAAAGCCGTCTTCAGTTCGTTGAATGCGTCCTCACATTCCTCAGTCCATAGAAATTTCTGTCCAGTCTTGGTCAATTTGTGAAGAGGTCTTGCAATTTGAGAAAAGCCCTTCACGAATTTTCGATAGTAAGTACACAGACCGAGAAAACTTCTTAAGTCATGGATATTCTCGGGACGACTCCAGTTCTGGACTGCGGACGTCTTTTCGGGATCGGTTCGGACTCCGTGGGCGGATATTATGTGCCCGAGATAACGTACTTCCCGACGAAACAAGTTGCACTTCGATGGACTCAGTTTCAAGTTTGCCTCTTTTAATTTCTGCAGCACCTTTCGGATATTCTCGAGATGCTCTTCGAAAGTCCTTCCGACGATGATGATATCGTCCAAATAAACGAGACATGCTTCGTAGGAAAGTCCTCTCACACTGTCTCCATTAGTCGCTCGAATGTAGCAGGTGCGTTGCAGAGTCCAAAAGGCATAACTTTGAACTGCCATAATCCTTGTCCCGTGGTGAAGGCAGTCTTTTCACGGTCGTCGGGATGAATTTCCACTTGCAGTAACCACTTTTCAGATCCAGAGTGGAAAACCATTCGTTTCCCGATAAAGTGTCCAAAGTGTCGTCTATCCTGGGAAGAGGGTAACTGTCTTTCTTGGTAATGTCATTCAGACGTCTGTAGTCAACACAGAACCGGGTGGAACCATCCTTCTTTCGGACCAAAACAATTGGCGAGGCCCAGGGACTAGTCGACGGCTCGATGACGTCATCACGCTGCATCTCCTCTAAAAGTCTGCTCACCTCTTCTTGCTTAGCAAACGGCAGCCGCCTAGGATGTTGCTTGATGGGAGAATGGCTGCCTGTATCTATCCAATGTTGAGTTAAGCTCGTACGGCCAAAGTCACCCGAAGTTCGTGAGAAGAGGTCTTCAAATTCAGCTATTACTTTCTCCGCAGCGCTTCTCTGTTCTGCCGTTAACTCCACGTCTTGTATTAATTCCTTCGTCAGGCACTCGGAAGATTTAGCTGTCGTTTGGCTGATGTTCTTATTAATGCAGGTAACAGGAGTGCATGTCGCCAACACTTCATTTTTCTTTATCACCTTCGACTTGTCCGTCACATTTGCTACTCTAACTGGAATTTCTGTTCTCAACAAGTCCACAAGTGTTTCTCCCACAAGTACTCCTCTGACGGAATCACTATTGTTTGGGTGTTCGATTAATCCAAAACGGAATTTATTGCTTTCTTTTACTGTTCCAGAAATTATTGAATCAGTTCTGGGAGGTAGAGTGATATCAGTCTGGGCTATTATTTGCTGAACAGGTAAAAAAATTTCATTTTTAATATCGAACGCAGCTATTTCTTCTGAGTCTGAACGAAGCTCATTATTCTTAAAGTCCAAGTTAAATTTGTGCGATTTTAAAAAGTCGAGTCCGAGAATAAAAGAGTCTGTAATATTGGCGACATATACCACATGGTCGTATCTGGCATTTCCAAACGTGATTTCTACTTGCGCTTTTCCGCCCACTTCGATCTTGTCACCTGTCACAGTCTGGAGGGTCAGCGAGGGCGGAGTCCAGATAATCTTCAAATTTAATTTCTTGGCCAGATCCGTCTTTATGATGGTTACGTTCGCTCCAGTATCAATCACCATGTGGCATGGGGAACCATTAACGTATCCAAGTACGAAGAGTCCATCACTACCGCCATTCACTGATGAAATCTGTAAGACTTTCAAACGAGGCTTTTGAATATCCCTCAGCCTCTGTTCCTGAAAGTCGTCTCTTTTCTGTCTTCCTTCATGGGCTTCTCTGGTGCATTGATAACTGCGATCGTTACGACGAGAGTTCTTTTGTGCGTCACAGTATTTTCGTAAATGCCCCTCGCTGTTGCACCTCCAACATTTTACTTTCTTTGGGCCATCTCTCGTTCTATCGGATCTTAATTTTCGTTCTATGAGATCTTCAATTCTCTTCAACCTGTTCTCGACGCTCTCTGTGTCTTTGTCAGCTCCCTCTTGGACCGTGACAGTCCTAACAGCATGCCGATCTTTCCTGACGGCCCGCTGAGCTGCTTCTAACTTCATTGCGAAGACGAGAGCAGATTTCAAATCCTGATAATCTTCCAACATAAGTGACTTTTGGGTTTCTGGATCACGGATGGCTTCAATAAAATGATGCACCGCCATTTCTTCTCGGACATTATCAAGGTGGTCCATGTAGGCTAGATGACACAGCCTATCTATGTCCGAAGCAAGCTCTTGAAGGGTCTCGCCAGATCTCTGCATCCTTGACTTAAGTTGGATTCTACTATATTCTTTCTGGCACTTATCTCCGAATTTCATCTCCAAGGCACTTGCGAGGGCGTCAAAATCTCCTATCTTCGTCGCTCCAATAGTTTGCAATACGTTAATTGCATCTCCGCTAAGGGAAGCGGCCAGTTGGTTCGCTTTCTCGGACTCGCTCCAACCATTTGCTTTGGCGACGATTAAAAATTGGGTCTTGTAGGCTTCCCAGGGAGTCTTTCCGTCATAGCTAGTAAGTTTCACTGCTGGGCGATGTGAAGATAACCTGATATTTTCAGGTAACTTTCCCAGCTTTACGAGAGAGTCCAATTTTTCTTCAATTTTAGCTTCACATTCTTCATGCATTTTCGAAACTATATTTTCTTTCCAGTCTAGTTTCTCCTCAATTTTATTCTTAAATTCTTCCCGCATTCTGCAAATATCTTGCTGCAATTCTTTAACATTTCCTTCAATTCTTTGTTCATATTTCGTTTGAGTTTCTTCTATGAGCGACATTCTTTTCTCCATTATCTCTTGATTTTCCTGCAAACTCTTTTCGAATTTCTCTAATTTTCCCAAAGCAGTCTCCAATCCCAATTTCATTCCTTCTTGTCCGGCTTCAGTTTTCTTTTCTAAATCGGTCTGTCCTGCTTCAATTTTCTTCTCTAAATCCGCCTTCATCTGTTCTTGTCCGACTTTCATCACGTCTTGTCCAGCTTTCATCTCTTTTTTTATCTCATCTTGACCGGATTTCATCTCGTCTTGTCCGGATTTCATTTCCTGCATCATATTCATGAGCTTTTGAAGTTGTTCTTCCATTTTTTGTCTAGTCAAAACCATAAACTGGAAAATTAAAGTCTTTCTTTAGAATCCCACATCTGACACCAAATGTTGCGGAATTACTCTGCTACTCCTGGAGTTCGTCGTTCTAAAATCCAGTTGGTGTAAAAAGTTCAAGTCACTTGTCAGGATGGAACACAAACTTTATTGCTTCTAGAACTTCGTAGAACAATCAGCTGTACACAATTCACAAGCACAATCTAGCAGTAATGTGCTTTTAACAGTTCGCTTAGATCAGAAGCTCTCACAAATGCTGTATTTCTCACACAAAATAGAACACTTTCACTGGCAAGAATTCAGTGAAAATATACGAGAAATAACACTAACAGTCTCTCAAGACTCAGCGATTATCTATTCTCTACTCAGTCTTAATTAATTCTCTACTCAGTCTATTTCTCGAGTGTTCTACATAAAGCGTGAATTTTGATTACGTCATAGAAGAGAAATGTTAGGTTATTATGCGTTTTTAATGCAGGAAAAACAACTTCCAGGCCCCATTGGGAAAATCGCGCCAAATGACCAAAAAGTCGCCAAGCTTGGCGACTTTTGGCGAAATATCGCAAAATTTGGCGCCAAAAATAAGTCCCCAAATGTGAAGAGATCTAAGCTCTAGGACTAATATTTCTCGAGTTTTCTAGAACCTCCATTGAAAAACAATGGCAAACCGAAACCTCCATTTCTCCGGTTCTAATTGGCCGATTTTGATGCAACAAAAAGCAAAATTTATCTATTTGAAGCGTAGAATACGAATTTTAAACCATTTAAGCCACAGAGCAGCGGGTTGCCCCGAAAATTCGTAACAATATCCACTGTTTAAATTTTATTGAGTACCCGAATAAACAAACTTCACTTTGAGTTGGATATGTTATAGTATTGACAATATGAAATGCTGCAAAATAATAACTTATGTGCTATCTACATTTTAATAATAAACTATAATATTTAGCTATTTAGAAAGAAAAAGTACAATGCACAAAATTATTAATGTCAATACGAAAGTAATTCGTATCATAATTTGCCCCTCAAAGTACAGACACTTTTCCATGTCACGTTTGCCACTAGTAAGGTCTAAAGTATGGGTCATTTAGTTACGGGAACCTGCAGAGGGCTGCCAGTGTTACCCCCTATGAAGAGACGTTAAAACCCAAGAGAGAGCTGGAAGTTGAACATGGACCGAAGGTGCGACAGAATGGTTCTTTAGCTACCTCCCGACCACAGCGCCTAATCGAATATGGACAGAATGTTTTGTAGAATGGTTCTGTAGCCACTTCAGCAACAGAGCGCCTTTTAGCAAAATATTTCAGATAACCCTCCAATGCTCATTGTAAGAAATTCCGAAGCGAAAAATTATTTTTTCATTTAAATGGTGTTATTTTAATTCAAATAATGTAAATATAATAAAAATTGCGAAAAATGTTATTTTTTATACATTTTCTCAATGGTAACACCATGATTTTAAAACTGTTCTAAACATTAAAAATAAAGCTTTTAAAAAATATATTTTGTATCTAGTGAAAAACATATATTTTCTTACTAATGAATGACAATTGTTATTTTTTTTCTATTAAATATTATTAAAATTGTAGAAAATTTATCATTGAAAACATGTTTGCATTGTTGATTTCATCAATATTGCTTCTAAAATATTTTTCATCCATTAATGCTGACATATGTGAACTCAAACTACTACTATTATTAATTAAAGGTACAATTAATGGTTTTATGACTTCGAAATTACATTTTCAAACTTTTCTGTTAAAAAATAGTGTTTAAAGTATGGTAGCATATAAACTACCATCGGCATTAGAGGGATAAATTAGAACATGTATGCCAATAAAACAGTTTCCCTACTAATTTTTTAAGTTGCTAATTGTGATATTCTGGGATTTTAAAAAATAATTTGCTTGTTTGATCATCTCATTAGAATGAAATTTAGCTTACATATATCATTTGATACCTGAATTCGTCGTTGACAGTTTCCCAGTTAAAATCAGTATTCTGAAAGAAGGTCAGCAAATTTATAACATAGATATTAAATATCGAAGATGCAAAAGCAGCGCTAAGCACTTTAATTAAATTTTACACATGCTTCCAGCTTTCATGGAGCTTCACCAAATTTCAAAGCGTAACATTACAAGGATGTTTGGAATCCGGCTAATTGAGTTAGGGCTAATCAGATTTCGAGAGCTTTTGGAATCAGTTTTCTGAATCTCGGATTGTGTCGCTGAAGGATTCCTCTGACGCTGATTATAAAATGGAAGAGTGAATTTTACTGATTAAGCAATTATACTTATCAGATTTCATATGCATACGGAAGAATAGGTTGTTATAAATTGACTTCATTAAACATAAGACAATTTTCTTGAACTTAGACGTTCGAAAGATATTTATTAGATGAAAGACGTGCAAAATTCTTAAGTGAAAATTTATTTGTTTATTCTAAATTATGTTGACAAGCTAGGATTATTTAAAATGGTTTTTGTGTGCTTTGAATTTAGAATTGTGTCTATATAAAAAGCAACTGGCATTTGGAAAATAAATAAACTGTTATTTAATATTTCTCCTGTACATTATCAATATGAATTGTGCACTTCTTATTTGTGTTGTCTTTACAGTGCACTTTTTGCAAATGTTTTATGCGCCAATATTTGTTATTTGTGCACCTTATTTAAGTCATTTACGGTAATTAAATGCGTTGATTAGGCTTCCCAGGTAAAAAATGGATGCTCTGGAATTGGAAATTTAAGGGTTCTTTTTTTACTGTATATTTGATAGTTCCTTTTTACTTCCTTGTACTAAGTACGAGGAAATAATGGATCGCGAAAAATTTTAGTATCCAGATTTTGGCGAAAAAATCGATTTTGACTGTTTCGAAATTTACTTTAAAACTTTTTGCGATACATCTCATCATATGCATGTATGTATGTTCATATAAATGCTTCTACAATCCATTTTGATCAACCACAGATCCATTTTGGCCATTTTTTTCCTGACGTCTGCACTTATATGTATGTATGTATATAACTGGCCTATCTCAAAAACTATTAGTCGCAGAATGTGGAAATTTTGTTAGGATTGTTGTAACATCTAGTTGTGCACCTCCCTTTTTAGTTACAATCGACTGCATAGCTTATTTACAGGGCCACCTAAACATTCTCCACACATTTCGCTCTATGGGCAGAAATTCATTAGAGCGCATTTTAGAGATATTAAGTTATTTTAAACGAATCATAAGTGATATATATTGTCAAGGATTACAAGACGAATATCTCCATCGAAAATAGTGTTATCACATATAATTCTTCTACTGGAACACACAAAAGAATACTAACACATTACTCTTAAAGACAGTTTTAGAGACACTCATTCATTTCAAGCACAATACCATCCTACAACATATTTAGATAATGGTCCAACGAAGGTCATGTGCTTTCCTAAAAAATTGCTCCAAAAGTGGCCAATCTTGGC
Organism: Cheiracanthium punctorium; assembly: GCA_038373885.1. Taxonomy (NCBI): domain Eukaryota; kingdom Metazoa; phylum Arthropoda; class Arachnida; order Araneae; family Cheiracanthiidae; genus Cheiracanthium; species Cheiracanthium punctorium. Next base: position 504,305 of record JAWZYV010001640.1, read on the forward strand.
GATTTTTGGTGTACGTATGTAACTATGTATGTATTTCGCATACCTCAAAAACTATTAGTCGTAGACTATTGAAATGTAAGATTATTGTAACATCTAGTTTTTTTTTTTTTTTTTGTTCTAATCTACTGAAGCGTTTATTTACAGGACCAACCAAAAGAATTTCAATACATTAATGTCTATGGACATCTTCATTATATTATGTCTGTAGTTAGTCACTGTTTGGTGCATGCCCAAAATCTCGCCATTTGTCATTGACCTTGGCGAGTTTTGCTGAAATAATTACATACGTCGTATAATTCTAAACGTTTTAATCGAAGAATAATGAGAAATTTTGCATTTAGAACTATTGTAATATCTGACTGCTGATCTCTTTTCTGACTGCAGTAAACTGAATAATTTATTTACAGGGTCATCCAAAAGACTTTCAACGCATTAAGGTCTACGGATACCTTCAATTCATTGAAAGTTTGCAATGAGTCACTATTTCAGCTGTGATTAAAATATTGCTAATTATCTCAAGCTTGTCGGCTTTTGGAGTAATATCGCCCAACAAAACACTTTTGTTGGGTCCGTATCACCCAACAAAAGTGTAAAAAACAAATCTTTCAAACCCAGCTTGGTGGCATCTCAAATACTTGACTAGAAATCGCTAAACTTAAGTATTAGCAGTATTTTATCTTTTTCAAACAAAATAAGTTTAGATGAAGTGCACCGAAAATATTTATGATTTAATCGAAATACAGTGAACTCATGTGGTATCCACATCAGATTTTCTTTTTCTTTTTTTTTTTTTTTTGTCGAGGGAAGAGAGGGGAGTCGAGAGAATAGACAGAGCTAAGCGATTCGTAAATCGGGAATATTTTATTTTCATATGACCCTGTATATATATATATATATTAGACTTCTTGAAAATACTATTTTATGCATGTATTATACAGGTAAAATAGTTGGGTTTCTTTGTTAGCATAAGGCTTTGTTTTCTCTCTGTGAATTTTTTTAGCAAATCATTTATAAAACAAGGATTTTTGATCGTTATCTTTTGCAAAGTGAATTCAGATTTTTTTTCATTAATCCATCAGTTGCTTAGGTGATCTATATTTTATTTTTAAATTTGAGTGCCACGAGAATGTACGTTATTTTTTTCTTTTACTTTGGTCTTGTGGTATACTAAAGCATAAAAGCAAAAATATGGACAAAAGTTCGTAAGTGAATTTTCTACGAATACACGAGTGAGCGAAAATAATTTTTTTAGGTCGCGTATATTCTGTATTTTACCATGATAAAATATCAAAGATACTCACTTCATTGTGTCTCCACGGTTCAGTTAATCTTCTTCGGTTTCCACTTCGTGTATTACGTATGCGAGGATAAAGCAGAACATAATATGGCATCAGGGAATTTGTTCCAGTAACAATGTCGAGAGGAAAATAATAGATCCACGATAATTTATATTTTTCTTTTAAATTATGGTGTGGGTAAAATATTTTAGTGCTCAATGTGTTATCTTCACAACAATATCTTCCAAGGATTTTTGTCAAAGAATTTATACAGTTTCATGCAATTTAATCTTTCAAACATTGTACTCATTTTAAGAATTGCCTTCTTATCTATCAAGCGAAGGTAATTTTCTTTGCTAATGTACTAAATTTTTTTAACAGTATGTAGGGGAATATCCTTAGAGATAGTAAATCTGCATGAGATGGGATAAAACCTTAATTCTCGGAATGCCTGTGAAATGGCTCTGCGGTAATGTCGTTTTGTACTTCCTGGTAACATTTCCGCCATTGCTTGAATAAAGGACATTACTTAAATGAAAAAAAATCGTAATAAATATAAGGAAAGTACAAAGTTTCATAAGCATTTCAATCGCCAGGTGAAACACTACCCAGCAAACACAGACCTATCGGTAAAGTTTTGGACCGACCCCCGCATGCCGGAGCAAAATGCACCGGTGCGTCATCGGTCATTCGGTTCCAAAAACGTCAAAATTGAGTCCCCCCCCCCCCCCGACAGGATTTGGCCGGGCAGGATGGGGTGGTTTTGGATCGGTGTCGGCTAAAACAATAACAGCGTCGGCCCAGCCCTATGCCACCTTTAAACGAAAATCATACGTTTTAGGTTTTGTATCGGCAACGACAAAATATCAAAAACTGGCCGGCGCTTTCTTGATTTCCAAAATACTGTTATTAGTTTCATAATTAGCTCTCTAGGGTAGTAATACACTCATTAAAGTAATAATAATAATTATTTTTATATTAATGACTTCGCACCACTGGGACTAATTTTGTTAAAAATACCTTGTTAAATCAATAATTTTTGTTTTTGTTTTTAGAAAATGTTTCACTAAATAGAAAGCTTTTTAGTAAGATTAACCGTAGTATTTGATGAATCAATCAATATTTTAGTTTTTTTTAAAAGCATAATGTTGTTTACCAAACTCAAAAGCATATTTTAAACAAATATCAGACTCAATGAATAATGTAAACAACATTATACTTTAAAAGAAATTAAAATATTGGCTGAATCAACAAATAATACTGTTAATTTCACAAAAAGCTTTTCTTTTTAATTTCACCAGACATTTTCCTAAAAGCAAACGTTTTTTTAACTAAGTATTTTTAACAAAATTAGTCCCAGTGGTGTAAAACCATTTATATAATAATAATAATAATCATTTTTTTTAATTGGTTGATTGTTTCCCTGGAGAACTAAATATGTAATTAATTATTAATAAAAGAATATTTATCATGAGAAAAGAATAAAAACTAAAATATACATCGTTTGTCATATTAGAAAAAAATGTATCTTTCAAGTAAAGCTCTTATTTTATGTTGAAGTACTTTCATATTTCATTCTATAAGCTTCTTTCTGTAGAAGGAAAGAAATGTTTGTAACAAAATAAGCATTTTTTTTCTCTGTTGCACAATATGGAACAGGTGATGACATAATAGAACTATTTCAGAATAATATTGATATTTACATTTTTAAATTATTATATTTTACAATCAGAATCGAAAACAAAATTAAATGATTAAAAGAAAAATTCCTAAACAGAAAAATACAAGATCATATTATTAATAATTTACTCAAAAAACAACTTACCCCTTTTAAATTAGCGATTGCGCAAGGAACTAGATTTCGAGATTTCTCACGTTAAGTGTAAGAATATTAAAAAACTATTCATTCTGTAAAAAAACATTAAAACTTTATTTAAAATGTAAATAACTGGAAAAATAAATTAAAAGAAAATTTTCCTGAGAATTTTTAATAACATGCGCCACTACTGTATATTTGAATTGAAGAAGGTATAAAAGTTTCTTTAAACATTCTGGAATGCTTTCTTTAAAAACGTAAATTTAAAATGTTGAATATCAAATGTTGAATATTCATATTTGAGACAAACATTTAAAATAATGTTTTATCATAGCATTCGTGCAGATACACATTTAGTACACCGTTAACAGAAGTAGTTCAACATTTCACCATACTTTTAACTAAATTGGCTGCAAGTTTTCTATGAAGATACGTTGAACCATTAATTTGGTTCTATCGATCATTTTTAAGTGCCAAATCATGGTTCAAGGATTCTCCATAGAAAGATTGCAGTTAATCTAGCATCATTTTATCGTAAAACTAGCTGAAGTACTCGTTCTTCGAACGGGAATGAATGGACTTTTTGATATTACGATTTGTTGTGATTACTATTCATTGTAATAAAGAGATATAGCAAAATTGATATCGCGTTATACTGTGTTCAATAATCATGCATGCCGAATTTCAAGGCAATCGTTTGTACGGTGCAGAAGGCGATGCGGCGTAGCGCAATTAGTGGCGAGTTTTATCAAAACGTATACGGCGAAAATATTCTTTGCATTCAGAAATCGATGTATACGAATTTTCGTGACGATCGACTGGACAGTCCTGAAGTTCATGTATTGACGCGTCATCTAGTGGCAAGTTATAGGAAAGTGGATAGCGCCACACTCTTCCCCGTGTTCAAATATTTATGTACACATTTTTCATAGCGATTAGTTGCACAGTCAAGAAATGATACACTGCAGCGGCATCTAGTGGTTAATTAAAGTAATGACTTGCTACAGCGCCGTCAAGTGGCGAGTTACAGTAAAATGGATAAAGCCAAAATATTCTCATTGTTCAAATAGCCATGTATGATGTACTGATTTTCATAGCGACCGTTTGTATGGTCAAGAATTTGGCTTGCTGCAGCGTCATCTAGTGGCGAGTTAAAATAACAATGCATTTCAGTGCCATCTGCGGGTGAGTAACATCAAAAGGAACACAGTTAGAATATATTCTTCGTGCTCAAATGTGTAAGTATAAAAACTTTTATGTCGGTCGGTCGAACGGTATAGAAGTTGATGCGTTGCAGCGCCATTTAGCGGCAAGTTACAGCAAAATTGATAGTGAAAAATATACTCCGTGTTCTAATAGCCGCGTGTACCAAATTTCATCGAAATCGGTTGGACGATATTCGCATAGCAAACGGCTAAACGGAATAGAATTCGACGTTCTGCTGCACCACCTAGTGGCAAGTTAGAGGAAAACGGATAGCATAAAAACCTTCTCCATGATAAAAGACTTCCAAACCAAATTTCATGGTGAACGATCAAACGGTGCTGGAGTTTTTCAACCTCATACACACATACCAATATTCATTTTTATCTATAACCAGTGTTATTATATATACCACTCTCAAATAAAACCCAGTTTCAAATCAAAGTCTCGCCAAAGTGCCAACAAACGCCATTTTGCAAGAATTTTTTTCAGGGAATCATTCGAAGCATTGACTTAGCAGGAATCAATATGGGAAATGGTTCAATAACCAAAAAGTAAAGCACGCATTTATTTCAAAAGTGGAATCCCTTAATACAGCCGCATTTTTTAAATTATCAACTATAACGTGTTTTATTCATCGTTACTCCGATGTACTAAATGCGAAGATTTCAATTTTTTGAAATTTGGCGGAATTCCCCCAACTTAAATCAATGTACTCAATTGGCGAGAATTCTGAAGATAGATCGCTTGAAATCCCTTAATAACTGTATTATTTCTGCATGGATCATTAAAATTTAACGCTGTATTCTAATAAAGCCTTTGCACTTGTTTTCAAAAATCCTTAAGCTCTCAGTAAATTGCGCTAAGCCGAAAACTGTGGAAACCGCTAGACCTCACTTTCTCAAAATCGGCATTTCAGCCATTTTATTTTTCGCCAAACTAAAAGATTTTACATATTAGTCTCGGAAATCTTCAATTCTTATTGTTTTGCTTATAAAACATTTCATTCCTGCTCTAATTTCCCATGCACACGATATTATAGTTAAAAAACAAACCTTACGAATATAAACTAACAAAAAAATCGTTATTATTCTTTTTTACTTTGAGAATTTATAAAATTTTATTCGGCAAAATCGCCACACATGGCAACCACGATCCTTATTTCACACTTTTTTCACTACGGGGGTTACAATTACGGAAAGCTTTTTGCGTGGAGAACATAAAAAATCTCTTAAATTCCGGGAACGGGTGGACTTTCAAAGTTTTAAAGAGGACTATCACTTATCCTATATTATTTTACATATCTGTGCAAAATTTCAGGTTGATAGGTCCATTTTTGTGGATTTTTATACTAATCAAATCCACAAAATTTCATTTTTATTTATAAGAATATAGATAGATTTGGCATAAAACTGCATAATTTCCGTGGTATTTAATGTTTTTCAGATGTACGCGCTTCTTTATTGAAGTAATAGCATTTTTTTAAGCTCAAAACATGAATCATTTGATACGGGCGAAACTCGCCAAGCATGGCAACGTAAAAACGATTTTTAATTAATAATTAAAGAAGTAATTAAAAATCTAAAATTCTAAGTAGCTTATAACCTTCTCCAGGGTCCTATCTATATATAAACCAAAATTCATGCTAATCGATTCAGAGGTTTAGGCGTGAAAGCGTCATAAACAAACAATCAAACTCACTTTCGCAATTATAATATTAAGTTAGGATGTTAGCTGCTTTTATTAACACTGTATTTTTCTTATACAGACTGGAGTCCAGCTATATATGATGTACCCTGATATTCTTTGAATGGGATTAAGAGGATATTTACATAAATATAAATTAATGATAGAAGTGGAGAAAATTCCATCTAAGCGAAATTTAAAAGAAAAAATAAAGTTATTTACTTAATTTAAAAGTTATTATTCTTTACTAGTAGTAAGCGTAATGTTGCCGTCACAATTCCAAGCTTTACATTCTATAATTCTGCATCTTAAGAAAAGAAAAACAAGAAAGATAAATCACGCCAAACGTATCTATTATAAAACACTTTCTAACATACAATACTTTAGAGCCAAATTTGGCGATGCATTGTACTGAGGCAAATTTGGAGATAGGTTTTCCAAAAAATTATTCAAAATGTGAAAAAAAAAATGTCGATTACGTGTAAACACCTCAAGCGAATGAAATAAAATTTAGTATCGTTACAGGTGGTCATTTAAACTATAAGCATCTTAGCGCCTTATTTAAACTTTATTTAAACTATAAGCGACCTAGCGCCTTGCCTTCGGCTTCGGTCGGCAAGGCGCTAGGTCGTGTTTCGATGGTGCTCCGTTGAATTGGATTATTTTGTGGTATTTAGTGAGCAAGTGATAATAAATGTGATATCATCGTGAAGAGTATGCTGTGGGGATTACGTGGATAAAAAATTTGTGTAAAAATATTGTGTATTTCAGGAATTATGAGGTGTTAGAGAGATTGGTGCTATTCGTGTGGCGAGTGTATCGGAAACAGTGTATTTTGATATAATTTCTTTAATGCTGAAATTATGAATGTGAGATTGTAACCGGAGGACTCCTAAGGTGATAAGAACTTATGTGAAGTACGAAGTAAGCAGATTTACTATCTATTTGTGAGTTAATAGTAAGTGTTGTGTTCCGTGGATCGTTGACGAGTGTGTTAAGGTCGGGAAAAACAATGATATTTTTAATTAGTGCAGTGATAATTGATTGGAAATACCACCAGAAGACTCTTCTTGTTGTGTGTGATAGAACAATGTAAGTGTTGTCTATTTTTCTCAACTGTATAGTGAATATCTGAAGATTTTCTGTGCTTTGTTTACATCATCTTGTCATCGCGCGCCAAAGAGGACACCGCCAATCCAACTTCCCGCCATTGATGGAACCCGGAATGAGTCGTTGAGCTTCGGAGGGAGCAAGGATTTTATTACAGGGGTTAACTCCTGCACCTCTGTATGGTACTGTCTGCGGAGTGTGAGCATTGCTAACTAATAATTCATATACAATTATACTTAATATAGAACGGCTGGTGCTAGGATTCTGTATATACATAATAGGCACTTGGCCAAAGTAATTGTGCAATTCTTGGTGTTCTCAAGTAATATTTATTATTGTAATTATTAATATTAATATTCATAATTTTAAAAATTTTTGATTTCAAAACTTTCAATTATATTTTTGAACTATAGATAACCCCTACATATAAAACCTAGAGAGATTTATAGCCAAAAGTTAAAATTTAATATAGTTATCGGGGTCGGAATTATCTCCGGCACTTGCTGCTTTTCTCTTTCTCTCGAAAATTATTGGGTGATTGACCATAGATGGTGAATCATGTCGAAATCAAATGAACTGGAAGCATCTAAACTATTTGAGAGCCAGAGATCCTCTAATGTTGACTCTTCGAAGGAGACGCCACCACCTTCTAGAATCCCCACACCGCAATTAAGACCACGTGCGATGCCATTCGACAAGGAAATAGAGGATAAAATATATACTGTTGGTGCTATGGCTGTGTTTAAAGAGATGAAATTTGCAATTAAAAAGAAGATGAACGAATATGTGACGGGTAAAAAGCATTTTTGTAGAGAGACCGTACAAGAGCTAGAAAACTTAGTCTCAGATATTTGTCGGGTGGGAGCTATTGTGGCTTTCAAATACAATGAGGTTTTAAAGATAATGGAACTAAACTCATGTGATAAAACTTATGCGGATATGGTGACCGGGGAATTCACGGAGAGAGTCTCTGAAAAAATAGATCAGCTCCAACATAAGGTAGTGGAACTGCAAAAGACTGCAAGTTCGGAGAATAAGCCTGTGACTCCTACACCGGACAAAAACAAAACTGAAAAGAAGGGATATAGCATTAGCATATCAAGCAAGGAGGGAAAGGAGGAACCGTTAGAAATTTGGAATAAACTGAGAGATGAGCTGGCCAAGAGTGAAATAACAGCCAGACCTCAAGATATAATATTTATAGACAAAAGTAAAAAGATAATTCTAAAGATGAAAACAAAAAATGAAGCGGTGGGGCTTTACGCCTCCCTTATAGGTATACAGAACCTGACTGAGAGTTACCATATTAAACTGGAAAGGAACACATCTCAAAAACTGATGCTCCTGGGGGTCCCCAGGGAGGTGTCGGCCAAAACAATTGAAGAAGATATCAAGAGGCTGGACGATGACTATGAGGTGGAAGCAGTGCGCCCACTGGGTGCAAAAAACATAGTATCCTGGATAATTGGCGTGGACACTCACACCAGAACTGAATTACTTAAAAGAGATAAGTTTTGTGTCGCTATGTACCGAGTAAAAGTTGTACCATTCGTAGATGCCCCTAGGTGCGTTAAGTGCCAGGGGCTGGGTCACCTCATTTTCACATGCACCTCAGAAAAGCAGTACTGTGCCAGATGCTCATTGAATCACGACACTAGAAAGTGTACAGTTGAGGAATACGTTTGTAAAAATTGTTATGAGGTGCAGGATGACACAGGGGGAATCGACTACAAACATCGTGCGGACTCCCCACAGTGTCCCAGTTATCGAAGTTATAAGGATAATTTGATATATCAGAACCGAAAGAACAAAAGATAAAAAAAAGGAGAAAAGAAAAGAAAAAAAATGTATGTATATTTATATTCATATATGAAGTATAGGACAATATCGCCTTGTTATCGCTGCTCACTATTTTTCCCTTTTTTGTTTTACTTTAATGTCTACTACCACTATTGCAGCCTCCTATGATAAAATAAACATTTTGCAGATAAACCTCAACCATTGCAGGGTTGCTAATCTACAGTTATTTAATTTTATAAATGAAGTTAATGCCATTTACAAAAATATTGATAAGATACACATAGTTGCTTACCAGGACCCATACCTAATAAATAATAAATTCTATGGTTGTTCACATCATATAAGAGATTTTATATCTGATGCAAATACTTGTGGTATCCTGGTTCTCGACCAATATTTGCAGGCCCTGGCGATTGATAAAAGTAATAACAACATTTTCGTAAAAATCTTTGATGGAAAACAATACTTGTCCAGGACTGTTCCAATTGGAAAACTATTACAGATAAATTAAGTAATTTAATAATACTTGGAGATTTTAATGCACATAATACTCTCTGGGGCTATGGGGATAGGAATGGACGTGGAAGGTTCTTGCAAGAACTTATAACAGAGCTAGACCTAGTGGTAGTTAATGACCCCATGGCCCCGGCTACGTTTACACATATCGGCACAAAAGGACATCCCGACCTCACAATAGCATCTCACAATACTACAAACCTCATTACACAATGGCAGGTATTGCTTGATGAAAACGGCTCTGACCACCGCTATACTTCAAAAGCTATACTCGACAGCTGGACTTCAAAATAAAAATAGCTAAAGACTTTAAATATAAATCAAAATATAGTAATTTTAAAAAATTCAATAGCCAATGGCGTAGCAAAATAAAGCCCATTATACAGGACCTCAAAGAAAACAATAATCGAAGTGATTTTCAAAGTATCTTAAATGAATTAAATCAAACTTGGATGAAAATAAATGAAACCTCTTTAAAAAAAAAAAAAAGAAGAAAAATTTGACATTAAAACTCAATTGGTGGAACAAGAAATTAACCATCCAAAGAAACAAGCTTAAAGCTCTTTACAGAAAGAAAGCAAATAACCCCGATAACAACAGCCTAAAAATTACTTACAGTAGGGTCAGAGCCGAATACAGAAAGTCCATTGCAATAGCTAAGGAACAGTCTTGGAAAACCTTTTGCCAAGAACAGGGTAAAACTTATGGCTCCTGTTTCAAAATCGCTAAGGGCTTGCAAAACTCTTGCTCTCTCGAGGCTATATTTGATAGCAATGACTTAACCGATGACTATGATACAATATTAGAAACTTTGATCAATACCCATTTTCAAACCTCATCGAATGACAATAGCCCGGCAGCAGTTCAAGATACTCTAGAGTCCCCATTTTCCTCCTCTTTTCTTCTAGACCCAATAGACTATAATAATGAACCATTGACAGAAATAGAACTGGTACGCGCAATTGCAGCACAAAATCCTAATAAGGCATCCGGATTGGACAAAATTGACACATATATAATAAAAAATGTGAAAACAAAGTTTAGTACGGATATGATGACTATATTTGACAGCTGTCTCAGGTTAGGGTCCTTTCCGGATGCCTGGAAAATAGCCTACATAATATTTTTCAAGAAAAAGAATAAAGACTCTAAACAGCCTAACTCTTATCGTCCTATAAGCCTTTTAAGTATTGTTGGAAAAATTTTAGAAAGAATTATAAAAACTAGAGTTATGAATGTACTGGAAAACAGTGGCTTTCTACATGCCAACCAATATGGCTTTCGAGAGGGCAGAGGTACGGTGGACCTGTTGTGTCTGGTAGTTGGCCAGTTAAAGGAACTAAGAACAAATTATAAATATGTCGTCCTGGTGTCATTTGACATTCAGGGCGCATTTGATAACATTGAATGGACAATAATAAAAAAAGAAATAGATAACTCTCCCCTACCTAATTACTTAAAAATGATACTAAAAGATTATCTTCATAACAGAAAAATAGCTCTAAAAAATAATACAGATCAAATAATACACAATATTTATAAGGGTTGCCCACAAGGCTCATGTCTTGGCCCTCTCCTATGGCTGATCGCTGCCAATACGGTCCTAGAACAAATGGACGAAAATAATAATTTTTATGCTTACGCAGACGATTTTATCCTAATAGAAGCAGAAAATACAATAGAGAAACTACAAAATAAAACAAATCAGAAAATAGCCAAACTAAGTAACATTTGCAACAAATTACAGCTAAAAATTTCAGTACAAAAAACGCAAGCGATCACCATAGGAATAAAATCTAGAACTAAAGCACAATATAAACAAAATAATCAGAAAATAAGATCAGTCAATGAATTAAAATACTTAGGCATAATTATAGATAATAAATTCATTCACTCCGCACATAAAATATTTAAATGAAAAAGTTACAACATTTATTAATTACATGTACCTGTTGAGTGGTGTGTCCTGGGGGGTAAGACATGACATGCTAAAAATATGGTACAAGACAGTTACTGAAAAACAGATTTCGTATGCTGCCCCCGCGTGGGCCCACTAACCTCACCAGGAAATCCGTCTATAAACTGTGGGCAATCCAAAAGCTGGCATTAATAAAAAATCTCTAAGGCCAACGCCAACACTGCTCATTCCGCACTTTGTACAATACTGGGTATTCCACCAATTGAATTGGTCCTACAGCGAGACATTGATAAATATAACGCCATCAAACTAAACCATACACACCAAAACCCGGATCTTCCAGATAATTATACAATAGAAAAAAGCATACCCTCATATCAATATCCAGATATCAACCTTTTAAATAAACAGATTACATTCATAGATTCAATAGACAATGATATCAAAGACAACAACTTCATCAAAATATATACTGACAGTTCCAAGATGAATAACGGTACAGCATTCGGTTATATGATTTGTACACATAATAAAGAAATAATAAGGAAATATTCAGAAAGAATAAATGTCTATAATAGCATATATCAAGCAGAACAATTAGCAATAGTCACGGCGTTGGAATGGGCGGTGGCTAATAAATATAAGAATATCAGGATATATACTGACAACAGGTCCACGGTCGAGAAACTCAGGTCCTTTTATCCATACACAGAGATTCTATTAAAACTATATGACTTGATGAAAAACAACAGTGATATTAAAATAATTATGATATAGATAAAGGCTCACGTGGGACACTGGGGGAATGAAATAGCTGACCACCTTGCCAAATCCCCCTTAATTAATAACGAACCTATTAGCAATAGACTATTATCAGTTCCCCGATCCAAAATAGCCTATCTGATAAATAAGAAACTAGAAATTAATTGGCGAAGTTGGTGGTCTGACAGTGATACAGGAAGATATACTCATAAATTTTTACCAAATATTAAACATAATTTCGATATTAATAATACAATTGCAATAAAATTTATTACTGGCGGGGGCAGCTTCCCAAAATACCTTAAACGCATAAATAAGAGACAGACTGAAAATTGTGGGTGTGGTGTCCTTGGCGACCCTTTGCATTATGTATTTGGGGGCTGTCCCCTCATGCCACATAACATAAGAAGAAACAATAGTATAAATGAATACATGAACTTTTTACAGGCTATACAAATAAATAATATAATGAATATGATAAAGGATAACTATAATAAATTAATAGAACTATACAGTGAGATAAAATTTAGGAATTCATAAATCCCCTGTGTCTTAAAAAAAAAAAATAAAAAAGAAAAAAGAAAAGAAAGAAAAAAAAACCTGTGGCGCACCAAAAAAAAAAAAAAATAATAATAATAATAATAAATAAAAAATAAGAATAAGTGTATACATAGTACATAATGTAATAGATAACCGTGTAATATTGACCTTGGTCCACATTCCACATGTTTGAACATTAAGTTATTGTAAAATGTAAATAGAGATAATTGTATATAATTGCGTGAATAATATTCAATAATAAATATTGATGTATATATTATAAAATTGTCATTATCCGAAATTGTGAAATGTAAGGCGAAACGTTATCTTATTTTCCTTTAATTTGAAAGTTGTAAATTTGCTTATATATAGTACTGAATAATGAGTGTGATGTACGTACTGTATATACAAAATTAATGTGATAATGTTTGAAATGTAAACTATGTATTTATGCTATGTTATAATGTAGTGTATTAATGTCTTGTAATGTGTATTTACAAACTTTTACTGAAGACTTTCTGAACCAACTGTTGCGGTGCGCCCTTGATCTTTTAAAATCGGGAGGCTGCATTTCTTCTGTTTAATTTTATTCTGCTTTTGTTTGTGTTTTCTTCTGTTTGTTCGTTCTGCCGCTGGCTACTGTGTTTCGCCAGCGGTATAGTTTGTAGTTAATTTTTTTTTTTGAATTTAATAAATGTAGCTTCGGGGTTCGTGATGGTTTGGGGGTCCGGGCCCGTCGGGCTGTGGTCCGATCGGGTTTTGTAGCTGGAGTGTGTCGCTGTGCCGGGCGGGTTGAATTGCTTCCCCGGAGGGATTTCTTACCGTAAACCCTTTGGGTCGACCCCTCCGGTGGGTTTCTAACCTTTCTAACTATAAGCATCAAAGTACTTTAAAAGTTTTTACAGAATTTGTATTAACGCGCTGAAAATTTGAAAAGACGGACAGACAGACAGATAAACCTAAATCCAAAACACTTTACAACCGTGTTGGAAAATTTTAGGAATAATTATATTGCCATAAATTATTTCTTACCCTATCCAAGTAGCTTCAAAATTTTAAATCTGCGAAATATCGTTAAAACAGGTAATATATAGGTGAAAAAAAAAACTATGTATATGTAAAGAGGTGTTTTATTCTCTTGTGAATTTGAAATCGATGAATTAGATTTCTATTTGAAATTAAAATAAAGAAAGAAAGAAAAGAAAAACCAAATAAGAGTATTATCAGTTCTGCAGTTGACTACAAATACTAAGAAATTCAGAACATTTTCTGCAGAACTTATTGATATATTTCCTTTAGAAACGTAAAATCTCAGCTATAATTCTCACAGTTCCGGTAAATACCCAATACACATAAAATATAAAAATTAATTTCCCTGTGACATATAAGAGAAAAGCTGTCGGCTAACACTTTTCCTATAAACCTTATCTTACTTTCACTAGAGGCTACATTTTCCCCTGCAGTTTTATCCTGGACAACGTCCAGATGTGTCCATTATCGAAAACTTGTAAAAAAAAGGACTTCAATCGTAAATTCTACAGCATGTGTCATTTCCCTTTCGGAACTTCTTTTCGAGTACGAACGTTACATTCTCATCTTAAATGGAATTAAAAAAAAAATATTCTGCTACTATACTTGTGATTAATATTGATGACTAGCTGAAGTACACGTTCTTCTCTTAGCATGGCGATTGCTAAACCAACAAATACAAGTGGAAAATAAATAAAAATATATTAAATATATTTTGGTAGAATATTTGGCTGCTTATCTTAGAAAAATTTGAGAGAGTCTCGTAAATGATTTATATCTTCCTATCTGGATCTATGTTTCATGTTCGAACAATCTGGAACGAGTTCTAATTTCTTTCATTTTCGTCAAGCATTAACCTTACTACTCCACTTCGAAACGCTTAATTTAAAAATGGCGTCATATAGTAGTAGATTTCATTTCCTAGATTTAACATTACTATTTAGTGACCATAGCAACAGTGTCCAATTTTGACAATTAATTCGTTGAAGCTACAATGAAATGAAAACATAAAATAATTTCAAAAGTTTTTAAAACTCGGAAAATAAAAACGCATGCATGTGTTACAAACAAAACACAAATCTTTAAAAATCCTTTGATTTTGATACTATTGTATCTGTTTTGCAAGCCAAATTTCCTCTTTCTCCTTATCAAATGCACCGACATCTGGTATTCTTGACAGGATCCGTGGTATTAAATAAATTTTAGACTCAAAAAAAGACTTGAAACGTATCACTTTAATCTATGGAATAACTGATTTTACTTTTATTTACAATAAATTTTTATTTACCACAAATATAGTTACATCAGTAATAAGATGTTTTTTGCTACATTGTGCTAAATTCAAGGATTAAAAGAAAACAAGGATAATTTCCAGTGTTCTTGGACTGAATAAATTGTGTTAAACAGAAAACTTAGTAATCGGAAAACATAAATGTATAAATGTCAAACAAACGGAATATTTTTTATCCGGAAATTTTAAAAACTCGTATTTTAATGTTATCGTTCCTGTTTCACATTTTATTTCAGTTGCATATGTAAGCGGAGAGAGATCTTTCAAACTACTGGAACTGAACATGTGTACAAATCCTCCATGCTTTCCAAACTAATTTATTCGTAAGGTCTGCTCTAAGGGCAAGAACTTGGACAGAGCGTTAAATGACGTCAATCTCACTTCAAATTATACACATACTAGTTATCACCAGCGACTTCGTCCGCGTCGGCTTTAGAATTAGGTCCAGAGAGAGATGAAGCATGAGTGACTAACAAATATACAGTGAAACCCCGATTTAACGTTACCCGTATTTACCGTTTTCCCGCTTATAACGTCATTTTCTATTGCTTCCAAATATCTTCCTATACTTGTAATGTTAAAAAATCCCGTCAATAACGTTAGATTTCGCGCATTTAACGTTTTTTCGGCGAGAAAAATGCGATGCGTTTTCTCTAAAACAAGTCACAGTAATTGTGATAGGAAGGAAATAGTGCTTGAGAATGGCGGCAATGCGCATTCCTTTTCCTTTATTTGGATAAAAACAGGGGAAAATACTCTTTATCTCCTCCAACTGTCCGAGCGCCTTCATTCTCATAAAAACGGAGTGTAGACTTCTAGGAATCCTCCCCCCCCTTACAGGTGTTTCGGGTGTGTCTGGATTAACAAGCTTGAAGAATGAGGTGGACGATTTTTGATGAATTGGGTTTAAGTGCTGGGGGAATTTCCGGTAGAGCGGGAGTGAAGCGTAAAGTTACTTTAAAATTTTGTCATTGCTACCTTCCTGTATTCTGGCGTAGATACAATAGACCATATTCGGATTTTCACAACAGGAAGCCTTTCACGCGACGCAAAAAGGGAGGTTACATGGGGAAAGGGTGGGCAGGCCATTTTCTGCCGTTTCGATGGGAACCAACAGCTATGAGATTCTCTTTGGGAGCTAAAGAGTTAAACTGACCACCCATGAATACAATTCATGGAAGGGATAATAAACGGCTTTTCTATAGTATCTTTTAAGCATCTGTTGATGAAATTGATGAGAGAGAAGAGTTCTTTCCTTCGTCGAATGATTTTCATGAATACCTATCCTATGATGCAAACGTCGTGACTTCAGAGATTCCGTCAATCAATGATTTGATTGACTCAGAATCGGATAGCTCTGAGGAAGAACAAAATGATAATGAAGAGGGAAATATAATTCCCTCGGCGAGTGAAGCGATCCAAGCTGTAAAAATAGTGAAAGCATTCTTTTTAAGTAGTGGGGGTCAAGGAAAAAATCTACAGAAACTCATTTGTATAGAAAATTGCATTTGTAATGCAATTAATAAGAACAAAACTCGATAAAATTACCGATTTCTTTAAGATATAATTTTGAAAATTAAATTGTGAAACATTGTATACAAAGAAATAAAAGGTATGTAATTTAAATTAGACTTTATTTCAATGTCATTAATTTGTTTTTATACAACCCCGATTTAGCGTTTTCCCGCATATAACGTTACTTCTTTCTGGTCCCGTGGTATTTCATGTTTTACTAATGCACGCGATTCTTTATTGAAGTAATAGCAGTCCTGTTAGCTCAAAACATGAATCATTTGATACCGGCGAAACTATCAAATCATGGTAACGTAAAAACGGTTTTTAATTATTAATTAAAAATCTAAAACTCTCAGTAGCCTATAGCCGTCTCCAGGGTTCCATCTATCTCTGTACTAAAATTCATCATAATCGATTCGGTGTTTTAGGCTTGAAAGCGTAGCAAACAAACAAGCAAACTCACTTTCACTTTTATAATATTAGTTAGGATATACATCGTCGAAATCTTTAATATATTAATCCAGCGGTTCTCTACCTTTTAACGTCGCCCTCCCCCCACCACAAAGGCTAACTTACGGTGGCGCCCCCATAATACTTTTCAGCATACATTCAGTTTTTTAATCTTTAACAACGACGATTTAGTCGAATTTTCTACAAATTAATTTATCAGTAAATTTTGAATGAACATTTTAAGCGAAAATGGATATATTATTGAGTAAAAATGAGAATAAATAAGATGGCTTTTTAAAAACATGCATCACTACTTGCTCTTTGATTTTTCTCGCGCCCCCTTTCAAACGCTTTGCGCCCCCTTGGGGGTCGCACCCCACAAGTTGAGAAACACTGTAATAATCCGTGAGGTCTCTTCTCAGGAAATCGGAGAATGCAAATAATTTCGCGAGATTTCACCACTACAATTTTGATGCTATTTCTTGGTTGTTTGGGGAAGGAATTTCGATGGTCGATATAACCGAAACCGAAGAGGGTATTTAACGGGGCACCTGTGCCACGCACTTATCCCCAGTGATGTAATTATAAGTGTGTCAAGTTAAAAATCATAAGTTAAAGAAGACATCCCCAGAACCTGGCGGGGGTAATGGTCGATATAACACGCAAGTACCGCTTATTTTAACATACAAATTTGAATCAGTTTTTCTTTTTTAACAAAGATTAAATGTTCACTCTTAAAAATTTGATGCAACATTTCACAGAAAGATGTAGATAGTACAAGAAAAATTGGCTCCATAAGGCGGTGAAACCTTGTTCCAACATTTGGTGCTTCCCCAAAGTATGGTTAAACCTGAGAACCAAATGTTGGAGCAAGATTTCACCATCTTATGGAGCTAACTTTCTACTACCATCTGTTGATGAAATGTTGCACCACATTTTTAAGAGTGTTCATTAAAATTCTCTGAACGCTGTGGTGTCATTCTCCAAAATTCGTCATTAGTGGCCTTTTTCAGTGGAGTATGCAGAAAATAGTGTGGATCGGCACAGAATTATGTGGTCTCCGTTTTCTAGTAAATTCATTTGAATTTACAAAATAAGTCAATCTTTTGTAGTGAAAACTTGATTAGTAGTGGAAAGGCACGTGTACCTGAGTCCCACTCTGGACCTGCAAATGGCCCTTCTTTAAAGAATTGCGGGTTATCAGATATGGCGCATTAATTGCCTCCCGAAAACAAAATAACCAGTACGAACAGAGTTCAGCCTTTTCTGCATTTTAAAGTATCTTCTTTAAGCTTATTGCCAAAATTATATTTTTTTTCGACAACTGGAAAAGTATTTTGATTGCACGGA